>JAAKBF010000164.1:0-285176 GCA_012656075.1 Phytophthora hibernalis | reverse complement strand
TCGTATTTGACGGACTTCTGAGAGCTACCTTTTGTTATGGCGGACACCACTATCCTCACGGTGTGATTGCCAGGTCGCTCCAACCCCGTCGACCATCTCGCTCACGTACACGGTGCTGTTGGCACCATTGATATTGCCACATAATAGCCTAGAAAACTACTGAAGCGGTGTCGGTTCGTACTGGCCATTTGGCTCGTATTCGACGGACTTCTGAGAGCAACCTTTGTTATGGCGGACACCACTATCCTCACGGTGTGACAGGTCGCTCCAACCCTGTCGACCATCTCGCTCACGTACACGGTGCTGATGGCACCATTGGTAGTGACACATAATAGCCTAGAAAACTACTGACTCGGTGTCGGTTCGTACTGGCCATTTGGCTCGTATTCGACGGACTTCTGAGAGCAACCTTTTGTTATGGCGGACACCACTATCCTCAAGGTGTGACAGGTCGTCCAACCCCGTCGACCATCTCGCTCACGAACACGGTGCTGTTGGCACCATTGGTAGTGACACATAATAGCCTAGAAAACTACTGAAGCGGTGTCGGTTCGTACTGGCCATTTGGCTCGTATTCGACGGACTTCTGAGAGCTACCTTTTGTTATGGCGGACACCACTATCCTCAAGGTGTTACAGGTCGCTCCAACCCCGTCGACCATCTCGCTCACGTACACGGTGCTGATGGCACCATTGGTAGTGACACATAATAGCCTAGAAAACTACTGACTCGGTGTCGGTTCGTACTGGCCATTTGGCTCGTATTGACGGACTTCTGAGCTACCTTTGTTATGGCGGACACCACTATCCTCAAGGTGTGACAGGTCGCTCCAACCCCGTCGACCATCTCGCTCACGTACACGGTGCTGTTGGCACCATCGGTAGTGCCACATAATAGCCTAGAAAACTACTGAAGCGGTGTCGGTTCGTACTGTCCATTTGGCTCGTATTCGACGGACTTCTGAGAGCAACCTTTTGTTATGGCGGACACCACTATCCTCAAGGTGTGACAGGTCGCTCCAACCCCGTCGACCATCTCGCTCACGTACACGGTGCTGTTGGCACCATTGGTATTGCCACATAATAGCCTAGAAAACTACTGACTCGGTGTCGGTTCGTACTGTCCATTTGGCTCGTATTCGACGGACTTCTGAGAGCAACCTTTGTTATGGCGGGTCCATATCCTCAAGGTGTGACAGGTCGCACCAACCCCGTCGACCATCTCGCTCACGTACACGGTGCTGTTGGCACTATTGATATTGCCACATAATAGCCTAGAAAACTACTGAAGCGGTGTCGGTTCGTACTGGCCATTTGGCTCGTATTCGACGGACTTCTGAGAGCAACCTTTTGTTATGGCGGACACCACTATCCTCAAGGTGTGACAGGTCGCCCAACCCCGTCGACCATCTCGCTCACGTACACGGTGCTGATGGCACCATTGGTAGTGACACATAATAGCCTCAGAAACTACTGAAGCGGTGTCGGTTCGTACTGGCCATTTGGCTCGTATTCGACGGACTTCTGAGAGCAACCTTTGTTATGGCGGACCCACTATCCTCAAGGTGTGACAGGTCGCTCCAACCCCGTCGACCATCTCGCTCACGTACACGGTGCTGATGGCACCATTGATAGTGACACATAATAGCCTAGAAAACTACTGACTCGGTGTCGGTTCGTACTGTACATTTGGCTCGATTGATTTGACGGACTTTGAGAGCAACCTTTGTTATGGCGGACACCACTTACACGGTGTGACAGGTCGCTTCCAACCCCGTCGTCCATCTCGCTCACAACGGTGCTGTTGGCACCATTGGTAGTGACACATAATAGCCTAGAAAACTACTGACTCGGTGTCGGTTCGTACTGGCCATTTGGCTCGTATTCGACGGACTTCTGAGCTACCTTTGTTATGGCGGACACCACTATCCTCACGGTGTGACAGGTCGCTCCAACCCGTCGACCATCTCGCTCACGTACACGGTGCTGTTGGCACCATTGTAGTGACACATAATAGCCTGAAAACTACTGACTCGGTGTCGGTTCGTACTGGCCATTTGGCTCGTATTCGACGGACTTCTGAGAGCAACCTTTTGTTATGGCGGACCCACTATCTCACGGTGTGACAGGTCGCTCCCAACCCCGTCGACCATCTCGCTCACGAACACGGTGCTGATGGCACCATTGGTAGTGACATAATAGCCTAGAAAACTACTGACTCGGTGTCGGTTCGTACTGGCCATTTGGCTCGTATTCGACGGACTTCTGAGAGCAACCTTTGTTATGGCGGACACCACTATCCTCAAGGTGTGACAGGTCGCTCCAACCCCGTCGACCATCTCGCTCACGTACACGGTGCTGTTGGCACCGGTAGTGACACATAATAGCCTAGAAAACTACTGACTCGGTGTCGGTTCGTACTGGCCATTTGGCTCGTATTCGACGGACTTCTGAGAGCTACCTTTTGTTATGGCGGACACCACTATCCTCAGGTGTGACAGGTCGCTCCAACCCCGTCGACCATCTCGCTCACGTACACGGTGCTGATGGCACCATTGGTAGTGACACATTATAGCCTAGAAAACTACTGACTCGGTGTCGGTTCGTACTGGCCATTTGGCTCGTATTCGACGGACTTCTGAGAGCAACCTTTGTTATGGCGGACACCACTATCCTCAAGGTGTGACAGGTCGCTCCAACCCCGTCGACCATCTCGCTCACGTACACGGTGCTGATGGCACCATTGGTAGTGACACATAATAGCCTAGAAAACTACTGACTCGGTGTCGGTTCGTACTGGCCATTTGGCTCGTATTCGACGGACTTCTGAGAGCAACCTTTTGTTATGGCGGACACCACTATCCTCAAGGTGTGACAGGGCTCCAACCCCGTCGACCATCTCGCTCACGTACACGGTGCTGATGGCACCATTGGTAGTGACACATTATAGCCTAGAAAACTACTGACTCGGTGTCGGTTCGTACTGGCCATTTGGCTCGTATTCGACGGACTTCTGAGAGCAACCTTTTGTTATGGCGGACACCACTATCCTCAAGGTGTGACAGGTCGCTCCAACCCCGTCGACCATCTCGCTCACGTACACGGTGCTGATGGCACCATTGGTAGTGACACATTATAGCCTAGAAAACTACTGACTCGGTGTCGGTTCGTACTGGCCATTTGGCTCGTATTCGACGGACTTCTGAGAGCAACCTTTTGTTATGGCGGACACCACTATCTTCAAGGTGTGACAGGTCGCTCCAACCCCGTCGACCATCTCGCTCACGTACACGGTGCTGATGGCACCATTGGTAGTGACACATAATAGCCTAGAAAACTACTGACTCGGTGTCGGTTCGTACTGGCCATTTGGCTCGTATTCGACGGACTTCTGAGAGCAACCTTTTGTTATGGCGGACACCACTATCCTCAAGGTGTGACAGGTCGCTCCAACCCCGTCGACCATCTCGCTCACGTACACGGTGCTGATGGCACCATTGGTAGTGACACATAATAGCCTAGAAAACTACTGACTCGGTGTCGGTTCGTACTGGCCATTTGGCTCGTATTCGACGGACTTCTGAGAGCAACCTTTTGTTATGGCGGACACCCCTATCTTCAAGGTGTGACAGGTCGCTCCAACCCCGTCGACCATCTCGCTCACGTACACGGTGCTGATGGCACCATTGGTAGTGACACATAATAGCCTAGAAAACTACTGACTCGGTGTCGGTTCGTACTGGCCATTTGGCTCGTATTCGACGGACTTCTGAGAGCAACCTTTTGTTATGGCGGACACCACTATCCTCAAGGTGTGACAGGTCGCTCCAACCCCGTCGACCATCTCGCTCACGTACACGGTGCTGATGGCACCATTGGTAGTGACACATAATAGCCTAGAAAACTACTGACTCGGTGTCGGTTCGTACTGGCCATTTGGCTCGTATTCGACGGACTTCTGAGAGCAACCTTTTGTTATGGCGGACACCACTATCCTCAAGGTGTGACAGGTCGCTCCAACCCCGTCGACCATCTCGCTCACGTACACGGTGCTGATGGCACCATTGTAGTGACACATTATAGCCTAGAAAACTACTGACTCGGTGTCGGTTCGTACTGGCCATTTGGCTCGTATTCGACGGACTTCTGAGAGCAACCTTTTGTTATGGCGGACACCACTATCCTCAAGGTGTGACAGGTCGCTCCAACCCCGTCGACCATCTCGCTCACGTACACGGTGCTGATGGCACCATTGGTAGTGACACATAATAGCCTAGAAAACTACTGACTCGGTGTCGGTTCGTACTGGCCATTTGGCTCGTATTCGACGGACTTCTGAGAGCAACCTTTTGTTATGGCGGGACACCACTATCCTCAAGGTGTGACAGGTCGCTCCAACCCCGTCGACCATCTCGCTCACGTACACGGTGCTGATGGCACCATTGGTAGTGACACATTATAGCCTAGAAAACTACTGACTCGGTGTCGGTTCGTACTGGCCATTTGGCTCGTATTCGACGGACTTCTGAGAGCAACCTTTGTTATGGCGGACACCACTATCCTCAAGGTGTGACAGGTCGCTCCAACCCCGTCGACCATCTCGCTCACGTACACGGTGCTGATGGCACCATTGGTAGTGACACATTATAGCCTAGAAAACTACTGACTCGGTGTCGGTTCGTACTGGCCATTTGGCTCGTATTCGACGGACTTCTGAGAGCAACCTTTTGTTATGGCGGACACCACTATCTTCAAGGTGTGACAGGTCGCTCCAACCCCGTCGACCATCTCGCTCACGTACACGGTGCTGTTGGCACCATCTAGTGACACATATAGCCTAGAAAACTGACTGACTCGGTGTCGGTTCGTACTGGCCATTTGGCTCGTATTCGACGGACTTCTGAGAGCAACCTTTTGTTATGGCGGGACCCACTATCCTCAAGGTGTGACAGGTCGCTCCAACCCCGTCGACCATCTCGCTCACGTACACGGTGCTGATGGCACCATTGGTAGTGACACAATAGCCTAAAACTACTGACTCGGTGTCGGTTCGTACTGGCCATTGGCTCGTATTCGACGGACTTCTGAGAGCAACCTTTTGTTATGGCGGACACCCCTATATCTTCAAGGTGTGACAGGTCGCTCCAACCCCGTCGACCATCTCGCTCACGTACACGGTGCTGATGGCACCATTGGTAGTGACACATTATAGCCTAGAAAACTACTGACTCGGTGTCGGTTCGTACTGGCCATTTGGCTCGTATTCGACGGACTTCTGAGAGCAACCTTTTGTTATGGCGGACACCACTATCTCAAGGTGTGACAGGTCGCTCCAACCCCGTCGACCATCTCGCTCACGTACACGGTGCTGATGGCACCATTGGTAGTGACACATAATAGCCTAGAAAACTACTGACTCGGTGTCGGTTCGTACTGGCCATTTGGCTCGTATTCGACGGACTTCTGAGCAACCTTTTGTTATGGCGGACACCCCTATCTTCAGGTGTGACAGGTCGCTCCAACCCCGTCGACCATCTCGCTCACGTACACGGTGCTGATGGCACCATTGGTAGTGACATTATAGCCTAGAAAACTACTGACTCGGTGTCGGTTCGTACTGGCCATTTGGCTCGTATTCGACGGACTTCTGAGAGCAACCTTTTGTTATGGCGGACACCACTATCTTCAAGGTGTGACAGGCGCTCCAACCCCGTCGACCATCTCGCTCACGTACACGGTGTTGGCACCATTGGTAGTGACACATAATAGCCTAGAAAACTACTGACTCGGTGTCGGTTCGTACTGGCCATTTGGCTCGTATTCGACGGACTTCTGAGAGCAACCTTTTGTTATGGCGGACACCACTATCCTCAAGGTGTGACAGGTCGCTCCAACCCCGTCGACCATCTCGCTCACGTACACGGTGCTGATGGCACCATTGGTAGTGACACATTATAGCCTAGAAAACTACTGACTCGGTGTCGGTTCGTACTGGCCATTTGGCTCGTATTCGACGGACTTCTGAGAGCAACCTTTTGTTATGGCGGACACCACTATCCTCAAGGTGTGACAGGTCGCTCCAACCCCGTCGACCATCTCGCTCACGTACACGGTGCTGATGGCACCATTGGTAGTGACACATAATAGCCTAGAAAACTACTGACTCGGTGTCGGTTCGTACTGGCCATTTGGCTCGTATTCGACGGACTTCTGAGAGCAACCTTTGTTATGGCGGACACCACTATCCTCAAGGTGTGACAGGTCGCTCCAACCCCGTCGACCATCTCGCTCACGTACACGGTGCTGATGGCACCATTGGTAGTGACACATAATAGCCTAAAACTACTGACTCGGTGTCGGTTCGTACTGGCCATTTGGCTCGTATTCGACGGACTTCTGAGAGCAACCTTTTGTTATGGCGGACACCACTATCCTCAAGGTGTGACAGGTCGCTCCAACCCCGTCGACCATCTCGCTCACGTACACGGTGCTGATGGCACCATTGGTAGTGACACATTATAGCCTAGAAAACTACTGACTCGGTGTCGGTTCGTACTGGCCATTTGGCTCGTATTCGACGGACTTCTGAGAGCAACCTTTTGTTATGGCGGACACCACTATCCTCAAGGTGTGACAGGTCGCTCCAACCCCGTCGACCATCTCGCTCACGTACACGGTGCTGATGGCACCATTGGTAGTGACACATAATAGCCTAGAAAACTACTGACTCGGTGTCGGTTCGTACTGGCCATTTGGCTCGTATTCGACGGACTTCTGAGAGCAACCTTTTGTTATGGCGGACACCACTATCCTCAAGGTGTGACAGGTCGCTCCAACCCCGTCGACCATCTCGCTCACGTACACGGTGCTGATGGCACCATTGGTAGTGACACATAATAGCCTAGAAAACTACTGACTCGGTGTCGGTTCGTACTGGCCATTTGGCTCGTATTCGACGGACTTCTGAGAGCAACCTTTTGTTATGGCGGACACCACTATCCTCAAGGTGTGACAGGTCGCTCCAACCCCGTCGACCATCTCGCTCACGTACACGGTGCTGATGGCACCATTGGTAGTGACACATAATAGCCTAGAAAACTACTGACTCGGTGTCGGTTCGTACTGGCCATTTGGCTCGTATTCGACGGACTTCTGAGAGCAACCTTTTGTTATGGCGGACCACTATCTCAAGGTGTGACAGGTCGCTCCAACCCCGTCGACCATCTCGCTCACGTACACGGTGCTGATGGCACCATTGGTAGTGACACATAATAGCCTAGAAAACTACTGACTCGGTGTCGGTTCGTACTGGCCATTTGGCTCGTATTCGACGGACTTCTGAGAGCAACCTTTTGTTATGGCGGACACCACTATCTTCAAGGTGTGACAGGTCGCTCCAACCCCGTCGACCATCTCGCTCACGTACACGGTGCTGATGGCACCATTGGTAGTGACACATAATAGCCTAGAAAACTACTGACTCGGTGTCGGTTCGTACTGGCCATTTGGCTCGTATTCGACGGACTTCTGAGAGCAACCTTTTGTTATGGCGGACACCACTATCCTCAAGGTGTGACAGGTCGCTCCAACCCCGTCGACCATCTCGCTCACGTACACGGTGCTGATGGCACCATTGGTAGTGACACATAATAGCCTAGAAAACTACTGACTCGGTGTCGGTTCGTACTGGCCATTTGGCTCGTATTCGACGGACTTCTGAGAGCAACCTTTTGTTATGGCGGACACCCCTATCTTCAAGTGTGACAGGTCGCTCCAACCCCGTCGACCATCTCGCTCACGTACACGGTGCTGATGGCACCATTGGTAGTGACACATAATAGCCTAGAAAACTACTGACTCGGTGTCGGTTCGTACTTTTGGCTCGTATTCGACGGACTTCTGAGAGCAACCTTTTGTTATGGCGGACACCACTATCCTCAAGGTGTGACAGGTCGCTCCAACCCCGTCGACCATCTCGCTCACGTACACGGTGCTGATGGCACCATTGGTAGTGACACATTATAGCCTAGAAAACTACTGACTCGGTGTCGGTTCGTACTGGCCATTTGGCTCGTATTCGACGGACTTCTGAGAGCAACCTTTTGTTATGGCGGACACCACTATCCTCAAGGTGTGACAGGTCGCTCCAACCCCGTCGACCATCTCGCTCACGTACACGCTGATGGCACCATTGGTAGTGACACATAATAGCCTAGAAAACTACTGACTCGGTGTCGGTTCGTACTGGCCATTTGGCTCGTATTCGACGGACTTCTGAGAGCAACCTTTTGTTATGGCGGACACCACTATCCTCAAGGTGTGACAGGTCGCTCCAACCCCGTCGACCATCTCGCTCACGTACACGGTGCTGATGGCACCATTGGTAGTGACACATATAGCCTAGAAAACTACTGACTCGGTGTCGGTTCGTACTGGCCATTTGGCTCGTATTCGACGGACTTCTGAGAGCAACCTTTTGTTATGGCGGACACCACTATCCTCAAGGTGTGACAGGTCGCTCCAACCCCGTCGACCATCTCGCTCACGTACACGGTGCTGATGGCACCATTGGTAGTGACACATAATAGCCTAGAAAACTACTGACTCGGTGTCGGTTCGTACTGGCCATTTGGCTCGTATTCGACGGACTTCTGAGAGCAACCTTTTGTTATGGCGGGACCCATATCCAAGGTGTGACAGGTCGCTCCAACCCCGTCGACCATCTCGCTCACGTACACGGTGCTGATGGCACCATTGGTAGTGACACATAATAGCCTAGAAAACTACTGACTCGGTGTCGGTTCGTACTGGCCATTGGCTCGTATTCGACGGACTTCTGAGAGCAACCTTTTGTTATGGCGGACACCACTATCCTCAAGGTGTGACAGGTCGCTCCAACCCCGTCGACCATCTCGCTCACGTACACGGTGCTGATGGCACCATTGGTAGTGACACATAATAGCCTAGAAAACTACTGACTCGGTGTCGGTTCGTACTGGCCATTTGGCTCGTATTCGACGGACTTCTGAGAGCAACCTTTTGTTATGGCGGACACCACTATCCTCAAGGTGTGACAGGTCGCTCCAACCCCGTCGACCATCTCGCTCACGTACACGGTGCTGATGGCACCATTGGTAGTGACACATTATAGCCTAGAAAACTACTGACTCGGTGTCGGTTCGTACTGGCCATTTGGCTCGTATTCGACGGACTTCTGAGAGCAACCTTTTGTTATGGCGGACACCACTATCCTCAAGGTGTGACAGGTCGCTCCAACCCCGTCGACCATCTCGCTCACGTACACGGTGCTGATGGCACCATAGTGACACAGCCTAGAAAACTACTGACTCGGTGTCGGTTCGTACTGGCCATTTGGCTCGTATTCGACGGACTTCTGAGAGCAACCTTTTGTTATGGCGGACACCACTATCCTCAAGGTGTGACAGGTCGCTCCAACCCCGTCGACCATCTCGCTCACGTACACGGTGCTGATGGCACCATTGGTAGTGACACATTATAGCCTAGAAAACTACTGACTCGGTGTCGGTTCGTACTGGCCATTTGGCTCGTATTCGACGGACTTCTGAGAGCAACCTTTTGTTATGGCGGACACCACTATCCTCAAGGTGTGACAGGTCGCTCCAACCCCGTCGACCATCTCGCTCACGTACACGGTGCTGATGGCACCATTGGTAGTGACACATAATAGCCTAGAAAACTACTGACTCGGTGTCGGTTCGTACTGGCCATTTGGCTCGTATTCGACGGACTTCTGAGAGCAACCTTTTGTTATGGCGGACACCCCTATTCAAGGTGTGACAGGTCGCTCCAACCCCGTCGACCATCTCGCTCACGTACACGGTGCTGATGGCACCATTGGTAGTGACACATAATAGCCTAGAAAACTACTGACTCGGTGTCGGTTCGTACTGGCCATTTGGCTCGTATTCGACGGACTTCTGAGAGCAACCTTTTGTTATGGCGGACACCACTATCCTCAAGGTGTGACAGGTCGCTCCAACCCCGTCGACCATCTCGCTCACGTACACGGTGCTGATGGCACCATTGGTAGTGACACATAATAGCCTAGAAAACTACTGACTCGGTGTCGGTTCGTACTGGCCATTTGGCTCGTATTCGACGGACTTCTGAGAGCACCTTTTGTTATGGCGGACACCACTATCCTCAAGGTGTGACAGGTCGCTCCAACCCCGTCGACCATCTCGCTCACGTACACGGTGCTGATGGCACCATTGGTAGTGACACATAATAGCCTAGAAAACTACTGACTCGGTGTCGGTTCGTACTGGCCATTTGGCTCGTATTCGACGGACTTCTGAGAGCAACCTTTTGTTATGGCGGACACCACTATCCTCAAGGTGTGACAGGTCGCTCCAACCCCGTCGACCATCTCGCTCACGTACACGGTGCTGATGGCACCATTGGTAGTGACACATTATAGCCTAGAAAACTACTGACTCGGTGTCGGTTCGTACTGGCCATTTGGCTCGTATTCGACGGACTTCTGAGAGCAACCTTTTGTTATGGCGGACACCCCTATCCTCAAGGTGTGACAGGTCGCTCCAACCCCGTCGACCATCTCGCTCACGTACACGGTGCTGATGGCACCATTGGTAGTGACACATAATAGCCTAGAAAACTACTGACTCGGTGTCGGTTCGTACTGGCCATTTGGCTCGTATTCGACGGACTTCTGAGAGCAACCTTTTGTTATGGCGGACACCACTATCCTCAAGGTGTGACAGGTCGCTCCAACCCCGTCGACCATCTCGCTCACGTACACGGTGCTGATGGCACCATTGGTAGTGACACATAATAGCCTAGAAAACTACTGACTCGGTGTCGGTTCGTACTGGCCATTTGGCTCGTATTCGACGGACTTCTGAGAGCAACCTTTTGTTATGGCGGACACCACTATCCTCAAGGTGTGACAGGTCGCTCCAACCCCGTCGACCATCTCGCTCACGTACACGGTGCTGATGGCACCATTGGTAGTGACACATAATAGCCTAGAAAACTACTGACTCGGTGTCGGTTCGTACTGGCCATTTGGCTCGTATTCGACGGACTTCTGAGAGCCTTTTGTTATGGCGGACACCACTATCCTCAAGGTGTGACAGGTCGCTCCAACCCCGTCGACCATCTCGCTCACGTACACGGTGCTGATGGCACCATTGGTAGTGACACATTATAGCCTAGAAAACTACTGACTCGGTGTCGGTTCGTACTGGCCATTTGGCTCGTATTCGACGGACTTCTGAGAGCAACCTTTGTTATGGCGGACCCACTATCCTCAAGGTGTGACAGCTCCAACCCCGTCGACCATCTCGCTCACGTACACGGTGCTGGCACCATTGGTAGTGACACATAATAGCCTAGAAAACTACTGACTCGGTGTCGGTTCGTACTGGCCATTTGGCTCGTATTCGACGGACTTCTGAGAGCAACCTTTTGTTATGGCGGACACCACTATCCTCAAGGTGTGACAGGTCGCTCCAACCCCGTCGACCATCTCGCTCACGTACACGGTGCTGATGGCACCATTGGTAGTGACACATAATAGCCTAGAAAACTACTGACTCGGTGTCGGTTCGTACTGGCCATTTGGCTCGTATTCGACGGACTTCTGAGAGCAACCTTTTGTTATGGCGGACACCACTATCCTCAAGGTGTGACAGGTCGCTCCAACCCCGTCGACCATCTCGCTCACGTACACGGTGCTGATGGCACCATTGGTAGTGACACATAATAGCCTAGAAAACTACTGACTCGGTGTCGGTTCGTACTGGCCATTTGGCTCGTATTCGACGGACTTCTGAGAGCAACCTTTTGTTATGGCGGACACCACTATCCTCAAGGTGTGACAGGTCGCTCCAACCCCGTCGACCATCTCGCTCACGTACACGGTGCTGATGGCACCATTGGTAGTGACACATAATAGCCTAGAAAACTACTGACTCGGTGTCGGTTCGTACTGGCCATTTGGCTCGTATTCGACGGACTTCTGAGAGCAACCTTTTGTATGGCGGCGGGTCCTTACGGTGTGACAGGTCGCTCCAACCCCGTCGACCATCTCGCTCACGTACACGGTGCTGATGGCACCATTGTAGCACATTAATAGCCTAGAAAACTACTGACTCGGTGTCGGTTCGTACTGGCCATTTGGCTCGTATTCGACGGACTTCTGAGAGCAACCTTTTGTTATGGCGGACCCACTATCCTCAAGGTGTGACAGGTCGCTCCAACCCCGTCGACCATCTCGCTCACGTACACGGTGCTGATGGCACCATTGGTAGTGACACATTATAGCCTAGAAAACTACTGACTCGGTGTCGGTTCGTACTGGCCATTTGGCTCGTATTCGACGGACTTCTGAGAGCAACCTTTGTTATGGCGGACACCACTATCTCAAGGTGTGACAGGTCGCTCCAACCCCGTCGACCATCTCGCTCACGTACACGGTGCTGATGGCACCATTGGTAGTGACACATAATAGCCTAGAAAACTACTGACTCGGTGTCGGTTCGTACTGGCCATTTGGCTCGTATTCGACGGACTTCTGAGAGCAACCTTTTGTTATGGCGGACACCACTATCTCAAGGTGTGACAGGTCGCTCCAACCCCGTCGACCATCTCGCTCACGTACACGGTGCTGATGGCACCATTGGTAGTGACACATTATAGCCTAGAAAACTACTGACTCGGTGTCGGTTCGTACTGGCCATTTGGCTCGTATTCGACGGACTTCTGAGAGCAACCTTTTGTTATGGCGGACACCACTATCCTCAAGGTGTGACAGGTCGCTCCAACCCCGTCGACCATCTCGCTCACGTACACGGTGCTGATGGCACCATTGGTAGTGACACATAATAGCCTAGAAAACTACTGACTCGGTGTCGGTTCGTACTGGCCATTTGGCTCGTATTCGACGGACTTCTGAGAGCAACCTTTTGTTATGGCGGACACCACTATCCTCAAGGTGTGACAGGTCGCTCCAACCCCGTCGACCATCTCGCTCACGTACACGGTGCTGATGGCACCATTGGTAGTGACACATAATAGCCTAGAAAACTACTGACTCGGTGTCGGTTCGTACTGGCCATTTGGCTCGTATTCGACGGACTTCTGAGAGCAACCTTTTGTTATGGCGGACACCACTATCTTCAAGGTGTGACAGGTCGCTCCAACCCCGTCGACCATCTCGCTCACGTACACGGTGCTGATGGCACCATTGGTAGTGACACATAATAGCCTAGAAAACTACTGACTCGGTGTCGGTTCGTACTGGCCATTTGCTCGTATTCGACGGACTTCTGAGAGCAACCTTTGTTATGGCGGACACCACTATCCTCAAGGTGTGACAGGTCGCTCCAACCCCGTCGACCATCTCGCTCACGTACACGGTGCTGATGGCACCATTGGTAGTGACACATAATAGCCTAGAAAACTACTGACTCGGTGTCGGTTCGTACTGGCCATTTGGCTCGTATTCGACGGACTTCTGAGAGCAACCTTTTGTTATGGCGGACACCCCTATCTTCAACGTGACAGGTCGCTCCAACCCCGTCGACCATCTCGCTCACGTACACGGTGCTGATGGCACCATTGGTAGTGACACATATATAGCCTAGAAAACTACTGACTCGGTGTCGGTTCGTACTGGCCATTTGGCTCGTATTCGACGGACTTCAACCTTTTGTTATGGCGGACACCACTATCCTCAAGGTGTGACAGGTCGCTCCAACCCCGTCGACCATCTCGCTCACGTACACGGTGCTGATGGCACCATTGGTAGTGACACATTATAGCCTAGAAAACTACTGACTCGGTGTCGGTTCGTACTGGCCATTTGGCTCGTATTCGACGGACTTCTGAGAGCAACCTTTTGTTATGGCGGACACCACTATCCTCAAGGTGTGACAGGTCGCTCCAACCCCGTCGACCATCTCGCTCACGTACACGGTGCTGATGGCACCATTGGTAGTGACACATTAATAGCCTAGAAAACTACTGACTCGGTGTCGGTTCGTACTGGCCATTTGGCTCGTATTCGACGGACTTCTGAGAGCAACTTTTGTTATGGCGGACACCACTATCCTCAAGGTGTGACAGGTCGCTCCAACCCCGTCGACCATCTCGCTCACGTACACGGTGCTGATGGCACCATTGGTAGTGACACATAATAGCCTAGAAAACTACTGACTCGGTGTCGGTTCGTACTGGCCATTTGGCTCGTATTCGACGGACTTCTGAGAGCAACCTTTTGTTATGGCGGACACCACTATCTCAAGGTGTGACAGGTCGCTCCAACCCCGTCGACCATCTCGCTCACGTACACGGTGCTGATGGCACCATTGGTAGTGACACATTATAGCCTAGAAAACTACTGACTCGGTGTCGGTTCGTACTGGCCATTTGGCTCGTATTCGACGGACTTCTGAGAGCAACCTTTGTTATGGCGGACACCACTATCCTCAAGGTGTGACAGGTCGCTCCAACCCCGTCGACCATCTCGCTCACGTACACGGTGCTGATGGCACCATTGGTAGTGACACATAATAGCCTAGAAAACTACTGACTCGGTGTCGGTTCGTACTGGCCATTTGGCTCGTATTCGACGGACTTCTGAGAGCAACCTTTTGTTATGGCGGACACCACTATCCTCAAGGTGTGACAGGTCGCTCCAACCCCGTCGACCATCTCGCTCACGTACACGGTGCTGATGGCACCATTGGTAGTGACACATAATAGCCTAGAAAACTACTGACTCGGTGTCGGTTCGTACTGGCCATTTGGCTCGTATTCGACGGACTTCTGAGAGCAACCTTTTGTTATGGCGGGACACCACTATCCTCGTGTGACAGGTCGCTCCAACCCCGTCGACCATCTCGCTCACGTACACGGTGCTGATGGCACCATTGGTAGTGACACATAATAGCCTAGAAAACTACTGACTCGGTGTCGGTTCGTACTGGCCATTTGGCTCGTATTCGACGGACTTCTGAGAGCAACCTTTTGTTATGGCGGACACCACTATCCTCAAGGTGTGACAGGTCGCTCCAACCCCGTCGACCATCTCGCTCACGTACACGGTGCTGATGGCACCATTGGTAGTGACACATAATAGCCTAGAAAACTACTGACTCGGTGTCGGTTCGTACTGGCCATTTGGCTCGTATTCGACGGACTTCTGAGAGCAACCTTTGTTATGGCGGACACCACTATCCTCAAGGTGTGACAGGTCGCTCCAACCCCGTCGACCATCTCGCTCACGTACACGGTGCTGATGGCACCATTGGTAGTGACACATTATAGCCTAGAAAACTACTGACTCGGTGTCGGTTCGTACTGGCCATTTGGCTCGTATTCGACGGACTTCTGAGAGCAACCTTTTGTTATGGCGGACACCACTATCCTCAAGGTGTGACAGGTCGCTCCAACCACCATCTCGCTCACGTACACGGTGCTGATGGCACCATTGGTAGTGACACATTAAAGCCTAGAAAACTACTGACTCGGTGTCGGTTCGTACTGGCCATTTGGACGGACTTCTGAGAGCAACCTTTGTTATGGCGGACACCACTATCCTCAAGGTGTGACAGGTCGCTCCAACCCCGTCGACCATCTCGCTCACGTACACGGTGCTGATGGCACCATTGGTGACACATTATAGCCTAGAAAACTACTGACTCGGTGTCGGTTCGTACTGGCCATTTGGCTCGTATTCGACGGACTTCTGAGAGCAACCTTTTGTTATGGCGGACACCCTATCTTCAAGGTGTGACAGGTCGCTCCAACCCCGTCGACCATCTCGCTCACGTACACGGTGCTGATGGCACCATTGGTAGTGACACATAATAGCCTAGAAAACTACTGACTCGGTGTCGGTTCGTACTGGCCATTTGGCTCGTATTCGACGGACTTCTGAGAGCAACCTTTTGTTATGGCGGACACCACTATCCTCAAGGTGTGACAGGTCGCTCCAACCCCGTCGACCATCTCGCTCACGTACACGGTGCTGATGGCACCATTGGTAGTGACACATAATAGCCTAGAAAACTACTGACTCGGTGTCGGTTCGTACTGGCCATTTGGCTCGTATTCGACGGACTTCTGAGAGCAACCTTTGTTATGGCGGACACCACTATCCTCAAGGTGTGACAGGTCGCTCCAACCCCGTCGACCATCTCGCTCACGTACACGGTGCTGATGGCACCATTGGTAGTGACACATATAGCCTAGAAAACTACTGACTCGGTGTCGGTTCGTACTGGCCATTTGGCTCGTATTCGACGGACTTCTGAGAGCAACCTTTTGTTATGGCGGACACCACTATCTCGTGACATCCAACCCCGTCGACCATCTCGCTCACGTACACGGTGCTGATGGCACCATTGGTAGTGACACATAATAGCCTAGAAACTACTGACTCGGTGTCGGTTCGTACTGGCCATTTGGCTCGTATTCGACGGACTTCTGAGAGCAACCTTTTGTTATGGCGGACACCCATATCCAAGGTGTGACAGGTCGCTCCAACCCCGTCGACCATCTCGCTCACGTACACGGTGCTGATGGCACCATTGGTAGTGACACATAATAGCCTAGAAAACTACTGACTCGGTGTCGGTTCGTACTGGCCATTTGGCTCGTATTCGACGGACTTCTGAGAGCAACCTTTGTTATGGCGGACACCACTATTCAACGTGACAGGTCGCTCCAACCCCGTCGACCATCTCGCTCACGTACACGGTGCTGATGGCACCATTGGTAGTGACACATTATAGCCTAGAAAACTACTGACTCGGTGTCGGTTCGTACTGGCCATTTGGCTCGTATTCGACGGACTTCTGAGAGCAACCTTTGTTATGGCGGACACCACTATCCTCAAGGTGTGACAGGTCGCTCCAACCCCGTCGACCATCTCGCTCACGTACACGGTGCTGATGGCACCATTGGTAGTGACACATAATAGCCTAGAAAACTACTGACTCGGTGTCGGTTCGTACTGGCCATTTGGCTCGTATTCGACGGACTTCTGAGAGCAACCTTTGTTATGGCGGGACCCTATCCTCAAGGTGTGACAGGTCGCTCCAACCCCGTCGACCATCTCGCTCACGTACACGGTGCTGATGGCACCATTGGTAGTGACACATAATAGCCTAGAAAACTACTGACTCGGTGTCGGTTCGTACTGGCCATTTGGCTCGTATTCGACGGACTTCGAGCAACCTTTTGTTATGGCGGACACTATCTTCAAGGTGTGACAGGTCGCTCCCGTCGACCATCTCCTGCTACACGGTGCTGATGGCACCATTGGTAGTGACACATAATAGCCTAGAAAACTACTGACTCGGTGTCGGTTCGTACTGGCCATTTGGTATTCGACGGACTTCTGAGAGCAACCTTTTGTTATGGCGGACACCACTATCTTCAAGGTGTGACAGGTCGCTCCAACCCCGTCGACCATCTCGCTCACGTACACGGTGCTGATGGCACCATTGGTAGTGACACATAATAGCCTAGAAAACTACTGACTCGGTGTCGGTTCGTACTGGCCATTTGGCTCGTATTCGACGGACTTCTGAGAGCAACCTTTTGTTATGGCGGACACCACTATCCTCAAGGTGTGACAGGTCGCTCCAACCCCGTCGACCATCTCGCTCACGTACACGGTGCTGATGGCACCATTGGTAGTGACACATAATAGCCTAGAAAACTACTGACTCGGTGTCGGTTCGTACTGGCCATTTGGCTCGTATTCGACGGACTTCTGAGAGCAACCTTTGTTATGGCGGACACCACTATCCTCAAGGTGTGACAGGTCGCTCCAACCCCGTCGACCATCTCGCTCACGTACACGGTGCTGATGGCACCATTGGTAGTGACACATATAGCCTAGAAAACTACTGACTCGGTGTCGGTTCGTACTGGCCATTTGGCTCGTATTCGACGGACTTCTGAGAGCAACCCTTTGTTATGGCGGACACCCTATTCAAGGTGTGACAGGTCGCTCCAACCCCGTCGACCATCTCGCTCACGTACACGGTGCTGATGGCACCATTGGTGTGACACATTATAGCCTAGAAAACTACTGACTCGGTGTCGGTTCGTACTGGCCATTTGGCTCGTATTCGACGGACTTCTGAGAGCAACCTTTGTTATGGCGGACACCACTATCCTCAAGGTGTGACAGGTCGCTCCAACCCCGTCGACCATCTCGCTCACGTACACGGTGCTGATGGCACCATTGGTAGTGACACATAATAGCCTAGAAAACTACTGACTCGGTGTCGGTTCGTACTGGCCATTTGGCTCGTATTCGACGGACTTCTGAGAGCAACCTTTGTTATGGCGGACACCACTATCCTCAAGGTGACAGGTCGCTCCAACCCCGTCGACCATCTCGCTCACGTACACGGTGCTGATGGCACCATTGGTAGTGACATATAGCCTAGAAAACTACTGACTCGGTGTCGGTTCGTACTGGCCATTTGGCTCGTATTCGACGGACTTCTGAGAGCAACCTTTTGTTATGGCGGACACCCTATCTCAAGGTGTGACAGGTCGCTCCAACCCCCGACCATCATCTCGCTCACGTACACGGTGCTGATGGCACCATTGGTAGTGACACATTATAGCCTAGAAAACTACTGACTCGGTGTCGGTTCGTACTGGCCATTTGGCTCGTATTCGACGGACTTCTGAGAGCAACCTTTGTTATGGCGGACACCACTATCCTCAAGGTGTGACAGGTCGCTCCAACCCCGTCGACCATCTCGCTCACGTACACGGTGCTGATGGCACCATTGGTAGTGACACATAATAGCCTAGAAAACTACTGACTCGGTGTCGGTTCGTACTGGCCATTTGGCTCGTATTCGACGGACTTCTGAGAGCAACCTTTTGTTATGGCGGACACCACTATCCTCAAGGTGTGACAGGTCGCTCCAACCCCGTCGACCATCTCGCTCACGTACACGGTGCTGATGGCACCATTGGTAGTGACACATATAGCCTAGAAAACTACTGACTCGGTGTCGGTTCGTACTGGCCATTTGGCTCGTATTCGACGGACTTCTGAGAGCAACCTTTGTTATGGCGGACACCCTATCCTCAAGGTGCACAGGTCGCTCCAACCCCGTCGACCATCTCGCTCACGTACACGGTGCTGATGGCACCATTGGTAGTGACACATAATAGCCTAGAAAACTACTGACTCGGTGTCGGTTCGTACTGGCCATTTGGCTCGTATTCGACGGACTTCTGAGAGCAACCTTTTGTTATGGCGGACCCACTATCCTCAAGGTGTGACAGGTCGCTCCAACCCCGTCGACCATCTCGCTCACGTACACGGTGCTGATGGCACCATTGGTAGTGACACATTATAGCCTAGAAAACTACTGACTCGGTGTCGGTTCGTACTGGCCATTTGGCTCGTATTCGACGGACTTCTGAGAGCAACCTTTTGTTATGGCGGACACCACTATCCTCGGTGTGACAGGTCGCTCCAACCCCGTCGACCATCTCGCTCACGTACACGGTGCTGATGGCACCATTGGTAGTGACACATTATAGCCTAGAAAACTACTGACTCGGTGTCGGTTCGTACTGGCCATTTGGCTCGTATTCGACGGACTTCTGAGCAACCTTTGTTATGGCGGGACACCACTATCCTCAGGTGTGACAGGTCGCTCCAACCCCGTCGACCATCTCGCTCACGTACACGGTGCTGATGGCACCATTGGTAGTGACACATAGCCTAGAAAACTACTGACTCGGTGTCGGTTCGTACTGGCCATTTGGCTCGTATTCGACGGACTTCTGAGAGCAACCTTTTGTTATGGCGGACACCCTATCTTCAAGGTGTGACAGGTCGCTCCAACCCCGTCGACCATCTCGCTCACGTACACGGTGCTGATGGCACCATTGGTAGTGACACATAATAGCCTAGAAAACTACTGACTCGGTGTCGGTTCGTACTGGCCATTTGGCTCGTATTCGACGGACTTCTGAGAGCAACCTTTTGTTATGGCGGACCCACTATCCTCAAGGTGTGACAGGTCGCTCCAACCCCGTCGACCATCTCGCTCACGTACACGGTGCTGATGGCACCATTGGTAGTGACACATAGCCTAGAAAACTACTGACTCGGTGTCGGTTCGTACTGGCCATTTGGCTCGTATTCGACGGACTTCTGAGAGCAACCTTTGTTATGGCGGACACCACTATCCTCAAGGTGTGACAGGTCGCTCCAACCCCGTCGACCATCTCGCTCACGTACACGGTGCTGATGGCACCATTGGTAGTGACACATAATAGCCTAGAAAACTACTGACTCGGTGTCGGTTCGTACTGGCCATTTGGCTCGTATTCGACGGACTTCTGAGAGCAACCTTTGTTATGGCGGACACCCCTATCTTCAAGGTGTGACAGGTCGCTCCAACCCCGTCGACCATCTCGCTCACGTACACGGTGCTGATGGCACCATTGGTAGTGACATAATAGCCTAGAAAACTACTGACTCGGTGTCGGTTCGTACTGGCCATTTGGCTCGTATTCGACGGACTTCTGAGAGCAACCTTTTGTTATGGCGGACACCACTATCCTCAAGGTGTGACAGGTCGCTCCAACCCCGTCGACCATCTCGCTCACGTACACGGTGCTGTGGCACCATTGGTAGTGACACATTATAGCCTAGAAAACTACTGACTCGGTGTCGGTTCGTACTGGCCATTTGGCTCGTATTCGACGGACTTCTGAGAGCAACCTTTGTTATGGCGGACACCACTATCCTCAAGGTGTGACAGGTCGCTCCAACCCCGTCGACCATCTCGCTCACGTACACGGTGCTGATGGCACCATTGGTAGTGACACATTATAGCCTAGAAAACTACTGACTCGGTGTCGGTTCGTACTGGCCATTTGGCTCGTATTCGACGGACTTCTGAGAGCAACCTTTTGTTATGGCGGGACCCACTATCCTCAAGGTGTGACAGGTCGCTCCAACCCCGTCGACCATCTCGCTCACGTACACGGTGCTGTTGGCACCATTGGTAGTGACACATAATAGCCTAGAAAACTACTGACTCGGTGTCGGTTCGTACTGGCCATTTGGCTCGTATTCGACGGACTTCTGAGAGCAACCTTTTGTTATGGCGGACACCACTATCTTCAAGGTGTGACAGGTCGCTCCAACCCCGTCGACCATCTCGCTCACGTACACGGTGCTGATGGCACCATTGGTAGTGACACATTATAGCCTAGAAAACTACTGACTCGGTGTCGGTTCGTACTGGCCATTTGGCTCGTATTCGACGGACTTCTGAGAGCAACCTTTTGTTATGGCGGACACCACTATCTCGGTGTGACAGGTCGCTCCAACCCCGTCGACCATCTCGCTCACGTACACGGTGCTGATGGCACCATTGGTAGTGACATTTCTAGAAAACTACTGACTCGGTGTCGGTTCGTACTGGCCATTTGGCTCGTATTCGACGGACTTCTGAGAGCAACCTTTGTTATGGCGGACACCACTATCCTCAAGGTGTGACAGGTCGCTCCAACCCCGTCGACCATCTCGCTCACGTACACGGTGCTGATGGCACCATTGGTAGTGACACATAATAGCCTAGAAAACTACTGACTCGGTGTCGGTTCGTACTGGCCATTTGGCTCGTATTCGACGGACTTCTGAGCAACCTTTTGTTATGGCGGACACCACTATCCTCAAGGTGTGACAGGTCGCTCCAACCCCGTCGACCATCTCGCTCACGTACACGGTGCTGTTGGCACCATTGGTAGTGACATTATAGCCTAGAAAACTACTGACTCGGTGTCGGTTCGTACTGGCCATTTGGCTCGTATTCGGACTTCTGAGAGCAACCTTTTGTTATGGCGGACACCACTATCCTCAAGGTGTGACAGGTCGCTCCAACCCCGTCGACCATCTCGCTCACGTACACGGTGCTGATGGCACCATTGGTAGTGACACATAGCCTAGAAAACTACTGACTCGGTGTCGGTTCGTACTGGCCATTTGGCTCGTATTCGACGGACTTCTGAGAGCAACCTTTTGTTATGGCGGACACCACTATCCTCAAGGTGTGACAGGTCGCTCCAACCCCGTCGACCATCTCGCTCACGTACACGGTGCTGATGGCACCATTGGTAGTGACACATAATAGCCTAGAAAACTACTGACTCGGTGTCGGTTCGTACTGGCCATTTGGCTCGTATTCGACGGACTTCTGAGAGCAACCTTTTGTTATGGCGGACCCACTATCCTCAAGGTGTGACAGGTCGCTCCAACCCGTCGACCATCTCGCTCACGTACACGGTGCTGTTGGCACCATTGGTAGTGACACACATTAGCCTAGAAAACTACTGACTCGGTGTCGGTTCGTACTGGCCATTTGGCTCGTATTCGACGGACTTCTGAGAGCAACCTTTTGTTATGGCGGACACCACTATCCTCAAGGTGTGACAGGTCGCTCCAACCCCGTCGACCATCTCGCTCACGTACACGGTGCTGATGGCACCATTGGTAGTGATATTGCACAATAGCCTAGAAAACTACTGACTCGGTGTCGGTTCGTACTGGCCATTTGGCTCGTATTCGACGGACTTCTGAGAGCAACCTTTGTTATGGCGGACACCACTATCTTCAACGTGACAGGTCGCTCCAACCCCGTCGACCATCTCGCTCACGTACACGGTGCTGATGGCACCATTGGTAGTGACACATAATAGCCTAGAAAACTACTGACTCGGTGTCGGTTCGTACTGGCCATTTGGCTCGTATTCGACGGACTTCTGAGAGCAACCTTTGTTATGGCGGACACCACTATCCTCAACGTGTGACAGGTCGCTCCCGTCGACCATCTCGCTCACGTACACGGTGCTGATGGCACCATTGGTGACACATAATAGCCTAGAAAACTACTGACTCGGTGTCGGTTCGTACTGGCCATTTGGCTCGTATTCGACGGACTTCTGAGAGCAACCTTTTGTTATGGCGGGTCCCACTATCCTCAAGGTGTGACAGGTCGCTCCAACCCCGTCGACCATCTCGCTCACGTACACGGTGCTGATGGCACCATTGGTAGTGACACATAATAGCCTACAAAACTACTGACTCGGTGTCGGTTCGTACTGGCCATTTGGCTCGTATTCGACGGACTTCTGAGAGCAACCTTTTGTTATGGCGGACACCCCTATCCTCAAGGTGTGACAGGTCGCTCCAACCCCGTCGACCATCTCGCTCACGTACACGGTGCTGATGGCACCATTGGTAGTGACACATAATAGCCTAGAAAACTACTGACTCGGTGTCGGTTCGTACTGGCCATTTGGCTCGTATTCGACGGACTTCTGAGAGCAACCTTTTGTTATGGCGGACCCACTATCCTCAAGGTGACAGGTCGCTCCAACCCCGTCGACCATCTCGCTCACGTACACGGTGCTGATGGCACCATTGGTAGTGACACATAATAGCCTACAAAACTACTGACTCGGTGTCGGTTCGTACTGGCCATTTGGCTCGTATTCGACGGACTTCTGAGAGCAACCTTTTGTTATGGCGGACACCCCTATCTTCAAGGTGTGACAGGTCGCTCCAACCCCGTCGACCATCTCGCTCACGTACACGGTGCTGATGGCACCATTGGTAGTGACACATTATAGCCTAGAAAACTACTGACTCGGTGTCGGTTCGTACTGGCCATTTGGCTCGTATTCGACGGACTTCTGAGAGCAACCTTTTGTTATGGCGGACACCACTATCCTCAAGGTGTGACAGGTCGCTCCAACCCCGTCGACCATCTCGCTCACGTACACGGTGCTGATGGCACCATTGGTAGTGACACATAATAGCCTAGAAAACTACTGACTCGGTGTCGGTTCGTACTGGCCATTTGGCTCGTATTCGACGGACTTCTGAGAGCAACCTTTTGTTATGGCGGACACCACTATCCTCAAGGTGTGACAGGTCGCTCCAACCCCGTCGACCATCTCGCTCACGTACACGGTGCTGATGGCACCATTGGTAGTGACACATAATAGCCTAGAAAACTACTGACTCGGTGTCGGTTCGTACTGGCCATTTGGCTCGTATTCGACGGACTTCTGAGAGCAACCTTTGTTATGGCGGACACCACTATCCTCAAGGTGTGACAGGTCGCTCCAACCCCGTCGACCATCTCGCTCACGTACACGGTGCTGATGGCACCATTGGTAGTGACACATTATAGCCTAGAAAACTACTGACTCGGTGTCGGTTCGTACTGGCCATTTGGCTCGTATTCGACGGACTTCTGAGAGCAACCTTTTGTTATGGCGGACCCACTATCCTCAAGGTGTGACAGGTCGCTCCAACCCCGTCGACCATCTCGCTCACGTACACGGTGCTGATGGCACCATTGGTAGTGACACATAATAGCCTAGAAAACTACTGACTCGGTGTCGGTTCGTACTGGCCATTTGGCTCGTATTCGACGGACTTCTGAGAGCAACCTTTTGTTATGGCGGGACCCACTATCCTCAAGGTGTGACAGGTCGCTCCAACCCCGTCGACCATCTCGCTCACGTACACGGTGCTGATGGCACCATTGGTAGTGACACATTATAGCCTAGAAAACTACTGACTCGGTGTCGGTTCGTACTGGCCATTTGGCTCGTATTCGACGGACTTCTGAGAGCAACCTTTTGTTATGGCGGACACCCCTATCTTCAAGGTGTGACAGGTCGCTCCAACCCCGTCGACCATCTCGCTCACGTACACGGTGCTGATGGCACCATTGGTAGTGACACATAATAGCCTAGAAAACTACTGACTCGGTGTCGGTTCGTACTGGCCATTTGGCTCGTATTCGACGGACTTCTGAGAGCAACCTTTTGTTATGGCGGACACCACTATCCTCAAGGTGTGACAGGTCGCTCCAACCCCGTCGACCATCTCGCTCACGTACACGGTGCTGATGGCACCATTGGTAGTGACACATAATAGCCTAGAAAACTACTGACTCGGTGTCGGTTCGTACTGGCCATTTGGCTCGTATTCGACGGACTTCTGAGAGCAACCTTTTGTTATGGCGGACCACTATCCTCAAGGTGTGACAGGTCGCTCCAACCCCGTCGACCATCTCGCTCACGTACACGGTGCTGATGGCACCATCGGTAGTGACACATAATAGCCTAGAAAACTACTGACTCGGTGTCGGTTCGTACTGGCCATTTGGCTCGTATTCGACGGACTTCTGAGAGCTACCTTTTGTTATGGCGGACCCACTATCCTCAAGGTGTGACAGGCTCCAACCCCGTCGACCATCTCGCTCACGTACACGGTGCTGATGGCACCATTGGTAGTGACACATAATAGCCTACAAAACTACTGACTCGGTGTCGGTTCGTACTGGCCATTTGGCTCGTATTCGACGGACTTCTGAGAGCTACCTTTTGTTATGGCGGACACCACTATCCTCAAGGTGTGACAGGTCGCTCCAACCCCGTCGACCATCTCGCTCACGTACACGGTGCTGATGGCACCATTGGTAGTGACACATAATAGCCTAGAAAACTACTGACTCGGTGTCGGTTCGTACTGGCCATTTGGCTCGTATTCGACGGACTTCTGAGAGCTACCTTTTGTTATGGCGGTCCCACTATCCTCAAGGTGTGACAGGTCGCTCCAACCCCGTCGACCATCTCGCTCACGTACACGGTGCTGATGGCAGACACATAATAGCCTAGAAAACTACTGACTCGGTGTCGGTTCGTACTGGCCATTTGGCTCGTATTCGACGGACTTCTGAGAGCAACCTTTTGTTATGGCGGGTCCCACTATCCTCAAGGTGTGACAGGTCGCTCCAACCCCGTCGACCATCTCGCTCACGTACACGGTGCTGATGGCACCATCGGTAGTGACACATTATAGCCTAGAAAACTACTGACTCGGTGTCGGTTCGTACTGGCCATTTGGCTCGTATTCGACGGACTTCTGAGAGCAACCTTTGTTATGGCGGGTCCCACTATCCTCAAGGTGTGACAGGTCGCTCCAACCCCGTCGACCATCTCGCTCACGTACACGGTGCTGATGGCACCATTGGTAGTGACACATTATAGCCTACAAAACTACTGACTCGGTGTCGGTTCGTACTGGCCATTTGGCTCGTATTCGACGGACTTCTGAGAGCAACCTTTTGTTATGGCGGACACCCCTATCTTCAAGGTGTGACAGGTCGCTCCAACCCCGTCGACCATCTCGCTCACGTACACGGTGCTGATGGCACCATTGGTAGTGACACATAATAGCCTAGAAAACTACTGACTCGGTGTCGGTTCGTACTGGCCATTTGGCTCGTATTCGACGGACTTCTGAGAGCTACCTTTTGTTATGGCGGGTCCCACTATCCTCAAGGTGTGACAGGTCGCTCCAACCCCGTCGACCATCTCGCTCACGTACACGGTGCTGATGGCACCATCGGTAGTGACACATAATAGCCTACAAAACTACTGACTCGGTGTCGGTTCGTACTGGCCATTTGGCTCGTATTCGACGGACTTCTGAGAGCAACCTTTTGTTATGGCGGGTCCCACTATCCTCAAGGTGTGACAGGTCGCTCCAACCCCGTCGACCATCTCGCTCACGTACACGGTGCTGATGGCACCATTGGTAGTGACACATAATAGCCTAGAAAACTACTGACTCGGTGTCGGTTCGTACTGGCCATTTGGCTCGTATTCGACGGACTTCTGAGAGCAACCTTTTGTTATGGCGGGTCCCACTATTCTCAAGGTGTGACAGGTCGCTCCAACCCCGTCGACCATCTCGCTCACGTACACGGTGCTGATGGCAGACACATAATAGCCTAGAAAACTACTGACTCGGTGTCGGTTCGTACTGGCCATTTGGCACGTATTCGACGGACTTCTGAGAGCTACCTTTTGTTATGGCGGGTCCCACTATCCTCAAGGTGTGACAGGTCGCTCCAACCCCGTCGACCATCTCGCTCACGTACACGGTGCTGATGGCACCATCGGTAGTGACACATAATAGCCTACAAAACTACTGACTCGGTGTCGGTTCGTACTGGCCATTTGGCTCGTATTCGACGGACTTCTGAGAGCAACCTTTTGTTATGGCGGGTCCCACTATCCTCAAGGTGTGACAGGTCGCTCCAACCCCGTCGACCATCTCGCTCACGTACACGGTGCTGATGGCACCATTGGTTGTGACACATAATAGCCTACAAAACTACTGACTCGGTGTCGGTTCGTACTGGCCATTTGGCTCGTATTCGACGGACTTCTGAGAGCAACCTTTTGTTATGGCGGACACCCCTATCCTCAAGGTGTGACAGGTCGCTCCAACCCCGTCGACCATCTCGCTCACGTACACGGTGCTGATGGCACCATTGGTAGTGACACATAATAGCCTACAAAACTACTGACTCGGTGTCGGTTCGTACTGGCCATTTGGCTCGTATTCGACGGACTTCTGAGAGCAACCTTTTGTTATTGCGGACACCCTATCCTCAAGGTGTGACAGGTCGCTCCAACCCCGTCGACCATCTCGCTCACGTACACGGTGCTGATGGCACCATCGGTAGTGACACATAATAGCCTACAAAACTACTGACTCGGTGTCGGTTCGTACTGGCCATTTGGCTCGTATTCGACGGACTTCTGAGAGCAACCTTTTGTTATTGCGGACACCCCTATCTTCAAGGTGTGACAGGTCGCTCCAACCCCGTCGACCATCTTGCTCACGTACACGGTGCTGATGGCACCATTGGTAGTGACACATAATAGCCTAGAAAACTACTGACTCGGTGTCGGTTCGTACTGGCCATTTGGCACGTATTCGACGGACTTCTGAGAGCTACCTTTTGTTATGGCGGGTCCCACTATCCTCAAGGTGTGACAGGTCGCTCCAACCCCGTCGACCATCTCGCTCACGTACACGGTGCTGATGGCAGACACATAATAGACTAGAAAACTACTGACTCGGTGTCGGTTCGTACTGGCCATTTGGCACGTATTCGACGGACTTCTGAGAGCTACCTTTTGTTATGGCGGGTCCCACTATCCTCAAGGTGTGACAGGTCGCTCCAACCCCGTCGACCATCTCGCTCACGTACACGGTGCTGATGGCACCATTGGTAGTGACACATAATAGCCTAGAAAACGACTGACTCGGTGTCGGTTCGTACTGGCCATTTGGCACGTATTCGACGGACTTCTGAGAGCTACCTTTTGTTATGGCGGGTCCCACTATCCTCAAGGTGTGACAGGTCGCTCCAACCCCGTCGACCATCTCGCTCACGTACACGGTGCTGATGGCACCATTGGTAGTGACACATAATAGCCTACAAAACTACTGACTCGGTGTCGGTTCGTACTGGCCATTTGGCTCGTATTCGACGGACTTCTGAGAGCTACCTTTTGTTATGGCGGGTCCCACTATTCTCAAGGTGTGACAGGTCGCTCCAACCCCGTCGACCATCTCGCTCACGTACACGGTGCTGTTGGCACCATCGGTAGTGACACATAATAGCCTACAAAACTACTGACTCGGTGTCGGTTCGTACTGGCCATTTGGCACGTATTCGACGGACTTCTGAGAGCTACCTTTTGTTATGGCGGGTCCCACTATCCTCAAGGTGTGACAGGTCGCTCCAACCCCGTCGACCATCTCGCTCACGTACACGGTGCTGATGGCACCATCGGTAGTGACACATAATAGCCTAGAATAGGACCGACCATCACGACGAGCCGGTGAAGTCACGGCTGAGGAAAACGATCCATAAGCGAGGATGGCGGCCCTCGCTTATCGGTATCGACCTCATCGCCCGACAAGTCAATGACTTCGGCCGGGGTCGAGGACACCGAGGATCCTGAGGCCGGTGGAGACCAAGGTGTAGGACTCGGCGGAGATCCGGACGGAAAACTCGGTGGAGACCCAGGTGGAGGACTCGGCGGGGATCCAGGCGGAGGACTCGGTGGAGACCCAGGCGGAGGGCTCGGGGGCGATCCAGCAGGAAGCCCAGACGCATCGAGAGGTGGTGGCGTACTGACCGAGGGATTAGGCGTGGGTCCTCGAGCTGGGGCACCCAAACTCTTGGACGGACGACCCAACCGCTTGCTGGCAGGAAGGGTCGACTTTGGCGGTCCCGACGGAACGTGCGGAGGATACGCCGGCGTCGCCTGTGGTGGCGGAGCTTGGGATACTTGCTGCCGGAGACGCTTGCGCCGATTCCTTCGACGCTGGGATACTGACGGAATGAGCGGCAGGCCTCGGAGGCATCACCCGCAGCCGACGCTGCCTGCACGGAGGGTTTCGGCACCAGGTCCGAGGCCTTGGGTTCTTGATCACTATCCTCCGAGCTCTCCGACGACGCACTCCGACGGCGCTTCGAAGTGATGCTCGGAGGAGAGAGTCCGAGCAACTCCCAGTCGATGTCGTCTGCGGTAATACCTGAACGAGGGAGAGAAGAGCTTAGGACAACCGATGGAGCAAGGAAAGAAGAGAAGAACGTACCAGCAGAAGCAAGTACCAATGTGTCAACGTCGTGCTCGTGGAGAGCAGCGTGGCGACGCAGACTGACGGCAACAGTCTGGGGAATTGAACCCGACTCGAACGATCTACCGCAGCCAGGCCAGACCGTTGACATCAACTACTATTCCGGATTGAAGCTGTTCCTGGAAAAACGTTGCCAACTCACTGTGAAGCTTCGCGATTTGGCCTGGCAAACATCATGCCGTAGTGTAATATCGCGTGCTGTAATGTTTGCATGCTTTCATTTTGTGTGTTAGTAGCCCAACCAAAATAATGCGAATTGAGAACAGGGTTCCTGTCGGCATTGAACACTTAAAGTTCAACCCACGCCATGTTGAAGTTGCGCATACACAATTTTAAGAAAATAGAAAAGTTAGCCGTCTGCAATGGTCGAGCGATGGCATTCACTATCAAACCAGCCGATGTAGAAGAAGGTGCGTTTGTTGCAATTGAGATATCGGCAGGAGGCGAATGCTAACGAGTTCATTATCTTAGGTAGATGACCAAGCCGAACGGGACACGGAACTACAACGCTATCGAGTGTGAACGTCTGCTGGCGGTCGTGGCCACCCACTTGCCCCGTAACCAAGCTGACTGGAATGCTGTGGCTGTAGCCTACAATGCGGCAAGCAATGATAGCTTGCACACACACAGTGGAATGAACTTGAAGCAGAAGTTCAAAGCGCTGTACGCGTCCACGCGAAGCACAGTGTCGGGTCCCCGACGTTTGGACATGCAGATAAAAATGACGCTGCACCAGCAGATTCTCCGACGTTATCAAGACGACGTGTCAGGAGCACTGGGTTCATCAGGGCTCCAGAGCAGATAGCCGATTGGCCTGCTCAAACGGCACCTGAAAGCGAGACTCAACCAGCGGAGGTAACAGCTCCGCAGAATGATATCCTTTGGGGACGACAGCCCAGCCCAAGCCGATGAAGACCATGCGTCAACAACATCCTCGCGTAGTGACATGTCCTCTTCTGCAACGATATCGAATCATCCTGCGCATGTAGACGTGCTAAAAACGGCTGTGCATGTGGTTTCAGCACCGTCTTGAACGGCATGATGCGAAACTCCAAGACGTACAGTGTCTGATGCGTAGAGCCGACGCCGCCAAGCAACAGCGGAAGGCTGAGGAAGTTCGCGCCAGAAACAGAAGACATCGAGAGCTATTGCAATGCATCTCATCGCTTGGATGCAGCCTGGAACAACCAATAAAACCAAATAGACCTCTTTTGATTATCAGTTACTTCACAGTGCGATGGAAGAGCATGAGTGGGTGCGCTACGTATTGCCATTGCAATTTGGTTGGCTGCGAAGACAGACGGGATGCTCGGAACTAATATAAACTAATGTATACTGCTCACACATACGTGATCTGAAGGAGTTGGCACTTTGCATTTTACCCTGGCCTAGCGCATCGAGAAGGTACGTGTTGATAAAGATGTTAGTATAATGCTTTTTGAACTGACAGCTACTCATACGTCAACTGCAGATTCCAGGGCGCGGAAAGCAAAGCAAAGAACTCGGTAAAGGCGGCGTGAAGCGGATGGCACAATTTCTGCGTGACAACCTAAACGGCATCTGGAAGCAGTATATTCGGCGGCTCGCAAGAAGAGCTGGTGTAATTCGCATGTCCGCTCTGGTGTGCGAGGAGGCTCGGGCTGTTTTGAGAGTGTTCGTAGGCAATCTGGTACGGGAGCTGTGGTGGACACGGAACACGGCAATCGAAAGACGGTGACCGTTCGAGACGCCGTATACGCCTTAAAGCGGCAGGGTAGAACGATATACGGGTATGACTAGCGGTTCCCCAGCACTATGGACCAATATGCAGCGGGGAAATCATTTTAAATTATTATTGTAATCAATTAACATTTTTACATTCCAATTATTTTTTTGGAGTTTTACAAAAACACGTAAAGATCGCAAGATAACAGCTAATTTGCTCCCACGAACTGCATTTCCCCGGGACGCTCCTGCCCGGGTAAGCTATATTATTAATATTATCAATCCGCCCGATGAAAAGCTTCGGTATTACCGGCTTCAGTAATACCGGACCACGGATATTGGCTTCGGTAATATTGTGAGTTCTACTCAAAACTGGATTGTTCGATTCGTGGCAAACCGGCAGCGGATCGTTCACTTGGCTTACTATCGGGGCCGAGTAGTCGGAGGCGTACTTAACAGAACAACCGAAACAAGTGATTTGACTTGGATTTTGTATCGGTCGACGTTTGTTGACCCAACGCAATAGACCTTATTCGGTAAATTTAGCCGGAATTCACAATACCGGCCCGCCTAATTATTATAACTATAACACTGGCGCGCTCATTTAAAAAAATGATTTTGAATAATTCCGAGCGTTCCTAACGTTCTTTTTAGTTTTTTTAGTTCGCTGCTTACGTGAGTCAGTTTGAAACTAGGAGAGCGTCGCAAGCGCGTCTCACTATACCCTTTGATGGTAAATACGACGATTATAAATCTAGCGTCAAGAGAATCTGATGTAAGAACTGATTTTTAGGCCGGAGCAGAATATTTGACCACACACTTCTAACTACAAGAAAAAAAGTATTGGTCGCACTTGCCACTCGAAAGTGACTTTGAGTTTCCCTGATGATCACAGGGCTCGGGTGTATTCTTCGGTAAGGTTGAAATTCATCTAATAATTCTGATACTGATGTTTAAAATCTGACAATTGCGTCTGATTAGGAATGCCAGAATTCAGGTGCTCAAAAGAACGCATTTAAAATCCATTTTAAATTATGTCATTTTAAAATAAAAAGAAACGCGCCCTTCTATACTGGCCACAGCAATACCTTACTGCTATCCCAGCTTTTGGTCATTTAATGAGGCAAATTTTCGGTGCATTTTCAGTAACAGCAGCGTGTTCGCGAGAACTGCATGGTCGGCTTCCTCGGACAAGACGTCGAAGACGTTGCAGGCGAAAGAGGAAGGCTGCTTTCGGATCGCACGGAGAATAATTAGACAGTAGTTACACGTTGCTAGAGGCCCGGCAAGTCAGCCGTGCTCATTTCTACTTTTGCTCTGCTCCCGACCCACCACTCCACTCCCCGAGATGCAATTGAACGAAGTTCATTTTCCCCATGAAGTTGAGATCGTTGAAAAGGTGTGATGATGCGCAGGAACAGGTTGTTTCCAGCCTGGTGATCATAACTGCTGTCTCCAGTTTCTGTGCTTCGAATCCCAAGATGCCAGATTTCCCAGGGATGATACATGTAAAACCGGCTCAATTATCGCCGAGATTTTCTGCGCGTACAATAAATATAATACTTCGTACAGTATTACATGAAGTACCGGTAATATGTTAAAGGTACAAGCCAGAATCTACTGAAACTTAATACTTGTCTGGGGGCATGATCCCTTTTTCTACATCGTATAAACTTTCAAGTCGTCTTGAGGAGGGATGTCATCTTGCTACAATCATGAAAGTTGGAGATGCCGACAGGAAACTACACCCGAGCCTCGCCCTTGAAACCCCTGAGAGCGGTGACACAACCCAAAGCCGAGCTAGGTGTTTCCCTGCTTGGTCCTGGGTTTAGCCCGCGTGCTGCCCACTTTAAACCGCATGCCTTGCCGAGCGAGTTGGCTTTCACCCCTCTTTCTCCAGAGGATAGGTGGTTTGTACCACTACATGTACTGTAGTATTTTCCGTAAGCAAAATTATGGCTATCCTACACGATTAAGCGATGATTGCTCTCCTCCGCCATTGAATACGTCACTCGCTGGGTCGTCGAGGTGCCTCGGAATTAGGCCATTCTCACTTCGCGATACGTCCACAACCCCAAACACCAAGCGCGGCTGTCAAGGTCAGGCCTATCATGCGGTTTACCTTCGTTTTTCTGCTGGTGGCAACCACTTTGTTGGCGAGTATCGATGCTGTCTCCAGAAGTATGGACTCGAAGATGACAACACGTGACTTCCCATCTAGGGCCCGATCACTTACAACCGACTTTTATAAAGCTCACACGACGAGGCTGCTGAGAGCTAACAAAGACAAAGACCTCGAGGAAAGAGCAATTGGTGCCGGAGAGCTGATCAAACAAGCGACGAACGCACAAATGTTGAAGCTTGCCGACAGCGTTCGTGTACGACTCTGGCTTCAGAAGGAAAAACCGCAGACGCTACTTTCAAACGCTTAAAGCTCAACAAAGGAGTCGAAAAGGTGCTGAGCAACAAGAAGCTGGCAACATGGTTCACATACGTAAAGTTGTACAACAAGATGCACCCGGGCAAGACGATAACTAAAACGGAAATGCTGACCAAGACCTATGGAGATGAAGCAGTGGCGAAAATGCTTGAGATCGCAAGAGACGTTCCCAGAACGGAAAGAGTGGCGAACAAACTGTTGAGACAAATGGGGATACTTGGTGGCGCGATAAGAAATCGGCAGACGACGTGTTTGGCATGCTCAACCTTGACAAGGCGGGACATATTAACCTGTTCTCAAGGCGGGAGTTCAACACATGGGCTACCTATGCCAGCTCGGTCTCGCCAGACCCTCGCCCATTCATGATCGACATAATGGTAGAACGACTCGGTGCCGACAAGCTGGCGAGGTTCTTCGCCACAGCAAAGCCTCAAGACCCGGAGCTGAAGGTTCTTGCAGTTAAGCTTCAGAGTACGATGTTGCTAGGCTGGGAGCGGAAGGGGCTTTCTTTCAATGAAGTTTTTACGCTGCTAAAGCTTGATGACGGGGTGGAGAAAGTGTTTGCCAATCCGGCTTTGGAGATGTGGATGGGCTACGTGAACCTACTTAGTGGTGGTAAGAGCCAACCACAACTAACTGCAATGGTCAAGAATTTTGATGCAACTTACGGCTCGGAAGCCGTGGCGAGGATGCTAGAGGCCGCAAAGAGGATGGAGAATACAAAAGATCTGGCGACAAACTTGCAGAATATGCAATTGAGGCTGTGGCGGCAGGAATTGAAAAGTCCAAGGGTGATCTCTAGAATGTTCAACGCAGATAATGAGGTGGACGACGCGATCCGAAGTGCATACAACGCGATCTACAGGTAAAAGCTTCTGCTGCTAAAATACTGCTGTAGTACTAGCGCATCCAATTGCTAGAACGTGTGAACAACCCGGTGCTCAGCCATACTATCGAAAAGAATATTCTGTACAGTAGATTTTGAGTTGAATGTGTCGGTGAGCTCAAAGGGAACTATCGTTCTCTAGATGACTGTAGCTGACTGCCATGAACCCGTACGTTTTCGTCGTACCTGCTGCTGGAGACGCCGGTCCTAGTGAAGGTGCCCGGCGTGGTGCTCCTGTTGCTGGAGACTTCGGTCTATGTGGAGGTGTCCAGCGTGGTATTGCTGGGGGTGAATGTGCTCGGCGTAGCACTGCTCGTTCGCCGTTCGGCAGTTGCTCATTTATGCAATCTAGTTGGAACCTCCCCGCGATAAAATAAATAATTCAAAGAATGGGCGGTGACCCGGTCACCGCCCACCGGTTCATATAATATATTATCAGGTGTTCGCTGAGGAAGCAGCTTATATGTACTGTATTTCCCTACACTGCACAAACGCGGCCCTCACAAAACTACATGTATTATACCAGCGACAGCTACACCACCAGCAGGGCTCGGAAAATAAAATTTAAAATTGTACTGGTTTCTCAGAAAAAATTATACGTAACTGCAATACCTTTCGAAGCTTTACATAATAATACATATTGCAGATATTGTTTCATTTTTCCCAATGAGAATGATCAAACTACGTAGCTGGATATTGTAATCATTAAATACTGTATGGAAATGAGTCAGTATGGGAAGAGATGGTAGCGTACACAAGAGTTGGAGGAACACATTTTTTGTATTATTACGGGGTCAATTTCATATTTTACGGAAACCTTGATTAGCAAATAATAAGTAATTCCGTTATTGTACCGGCAGATTGGGATCGGTCACAATAAACTAGAATGGTTGTATGTTGACCAATTCTGGCCCGATTTTAGTAAATCAAAAGCCACTGTGTTGCTGTGACCGAGGCGTATTTGATCATAGTTGTTTAGGTTTGATCGGGGCTCTCCTTCACGCTCTAGGCATGATAAAGCACGAGTCTCAATCCCCATAATTTTGTACCACTCTAGCCTTTTGTACCATAACTTCGCAGGGAGAGCTCATAAGAAAGAACGAAAGACGCCATCGTACTCCTGGATGGCTACACTACAAAACAAACATTATTTTATTTGCCAGAGTATCGTACATCGAGCGCTACATTCCGTTTTTCAGAACTAATTTAGCCGGTTTTGACGGCTTTTGACTACTTTCACCCGCCTCTGTCACTGACCGCCTGTTTGTTCCGAAAAAAGACTTGATTTCAGTGCATCCTTGAGAATTGGCAGTCGCTGGTCATAAAATATCCAACCCTACCTAGCGACAAGACGATGAAATCGACTTTTGGCGAATTAAAGTTTTTGAATGACCAAGGCAGCGCTATCATTGGCTATATTGCAACACGCTTTTGGACAATAAAAGATCCCTTAGCGAATTTTCACGCAAAGAAAACCGCATCGAAAAATACGGTCAGGAAAAAAAGTTATGACCCTACGAATTTGATGACCGATCCCAATCTGCCGGTACAATAATATAATACTACATATACCGGTAGTTATTATATTATAATTATTTTTCCGAGCCGTAAAACAACAATGTGTCTCCAATCGAGCTAAACAAGTTGCGGGCGTTGACGTGAGAATGATATTCGGATTGCAGCACGGTTCTCGTTCCGACTTCGATAGTGGATCACTGTTCTACTCCTTCAACAACATCCATCTACGGGAAGAGCTTCTTGGCAATCTCGGCGAAGCTCGCCCTGGATCTTGGCCGTGCCCAGCTCGCGCTCCGTGGGCTGGCGGTCGCCCGCACCGGCGTAAGTGCCTGCGCCCCACTTACCGCCGCCGACCACCTCGTCCAGTGTGTGCAAGTGGCGCGCGCGCACGAGCGGCACGAACGTCATGCCCTGGTGCGCGAAGAACGGCGCCGTGTTGAACGCCGTGGTCTCGTTGCCGCCGCCCTGGCTGCCGCAGCTGAAGAAGATACCCGTCGTCTTACCGATCAGCGCACCCTAGCCCACAAACCGCCGCAACCCGTCGAAGAACGCCTTGACCTGCGCCGGCATCATACCGAAGCGCGTGGGCATTCCCCATAGGATGCCGTCGTACTCCGTCAACACGTCCGGCGTCGCGATCGGGTAGTCCTTCTTGGGCGGCGCAAATATTGGGCTTCATCTGTTCGATCCTGACTTTTATCGTCAAAATATTTTCGGTAAATCTTGGTGCTGCACGAGTGAGTCACTCATGGTGAAAACTTTTCCAGACGGCATTCGGGTGCTGCCTTTGCACTCAACCACGTGCCTTGTCCTGTAGGCATGCACGGGCTGTCGCCTCGAGGGAGTGGTTGTTGTTGTTTGTTTTTATACAAAAGATAAAACCTTAAAACACATTTAATTTTGCATGCCCTGATTTAATAAAACCAAATTTGTAAAAAGACCAGTAATAAATAAAACCTTTTGTAAAAAACAACCCGCGTCAATTTTAAATAATTTGCAGCCGTCATGAAGCTGGGCGGGTTCTCGCTCAAGAAGGGCAAGAGGAAGGCGCTGGGCGCGTCTGCGGGTTTCTCAGCTTCTGTACCCGTGGCTACTGCGTCTCCCGAGAAGGTTTTTGACGGACTTTAACCCCAACGCGCCCGCGGAGCTCTCAGCGGACGGACAGAAGCCGCTGGTGATCCCCTTAGTGGAGACGAATGCCTGGCAGGGACCAAAAGAGGACCAAAAGAAGGACCAAAAGAAGGACCAAAAGGACAAAATCCCCAACACTCCAGAGACCGCCGACGAGCTAGCAGCGGCACAAATTCTCGCTGAGACACAAATTCGGGACCAAAGGATGCGCCGCAGACGCTCGTGATCCCGATCGCCAGCGAGAAGGCCCAAAAGCGCGCGGAATTGTTCACAGACGCCGAGCAGCGACCCAAAAGTGACCGGAAAAGACCCATTTTACAGCAAAATGCTGTCCCTGGTCTCGACGGCATGCAGGACGTCACAGACAAATACCGACACGACGTGGCGCTGCGCCCCGAGGCTCCAGATGTGCACAGCGACGTGTACGATTCGGTGCCCGTGGAGGCCTTCGGGGCCGCGTTGCTCAGGGTATGGGCTGGACTGGGGACGTGGACCCAGAGGACGTTGGCGCGGTCCCGCAGCCTAGACACAAACTGCTGGGACTGGGCGCCACTAAGAGGCCGACGCTGCCTGGAGAGGACAAGAAGAAGAGGAAGAAACGCAAGGACAAGGACACGGGCGGACGCTCCGGGCTCAACGCGGACAAACCCCGTGGGAGGACAATGAGCGTCGTAGCAGCAGAAGGTCGGCGGACAGAGACCGTCGACGCAGTCGCAGTGAGAGTCGCTCCGAGCGACGGAAACGCAGTCGGAGCCGCGACCGGGAGCGGGATCGTGGTCGGGACAGACGAAGCCGTAGTCACAGCCGTAGCGGCTCGGGCCGACACGATCGTAGACGTTGACTCAGGCCCGCTGCAAGACTTGAGCGGCTGTAGAGACAAAGCCTGTCAGGTGTGTGAGCAAGCACGAGCGCTGCCGTTCCCTACTGCTGTCATTGTTACTATTGGTATTCCGTTAACACGTGTAACTGAACAATGTAATACAGTAGCGGGGAGTTTTAAACCACTCTGCAAACGACGACCTCCTTTTGATACTAATTGTCCACAAAAATTGAAGTGGATTATTGGGTTATCCGGGTAAAGTTTGTTTTACTCCCATGTTATTTTTCTGTCGATGCTATTAATATTCATTATCCATACAAACAATTATTGCACCATAGTAAGGTCTCATGAAACACATCTATTTCGTCTACATACTCATCAACAGCAATACTTCAAAGTGCGCTTCGGATCGCGCTCTATCTACCTGAGGAGCGGAATGACAACGAATTCAATCTTCGTTGATGTGCACGTCGCTCTCCGTGTACTTGCACAATGAGCCGGACGGGCCAGCGCCCAGGTTCGACGGCGTCTTGCTTCCCTGCGACCACTGACACACCTTCACATCCTTCTTGCCGTCCGTCGTCTTCACATAGATGTTCTTCAGCGTGGCTTTGTCATTGTAGTTCTTGTTCACCGTGACGATGCTAACAAGCGGGTCCACCGCGTACACGTTTTCCAGCGTGACTGTGCGAGGAATGTTTCCGCACGTGCCACACGAACGGTAGAGCTTGCCGAACTCCTCCGCGAAGAAGCCATTGATCTTGACGGTGCCGTAGCCGTTGTGCTGCACCACCTTGTCCTCGGCATAGCGAGCGCCGCAGTTCGTCACGGTGGTCACGCTGGACGCCGATCCGCCCTTGATGCTCAGTGCGTCCTCGCAGACGTCATCCCACCAGACGTTCTCAATGGTGCACTCGTGGTCGTCACAGTGCACACCCTCCTTCTGATTCTTGCCGATGATGGCGTTCTTGAGGGTGCCGCCGGCCTCCACGAGGAACACGGCCGTGTCCTTCTGGCCCTCACCGCCCGAGCACGTGATGTCGGAGCGCTCGAAGGTCTGCATCTTGCCATCGAACACCTCGCCGGACTTGATCGTGTACGGCTGCTTGTAGCGAACGGTTCCCGTGCTGGCAGGCCACGTTCCGTCCGGCACCGATCCTGTCGAGTTGGTAGCAGTCTGCGTAGGCGAGTCATTGGCCGCACTCTGCGTAGGTGAGTCGGTGCTGGGCTTCTTCGTGGATTTGGTGCTGGGTTTCTTCGTGGACTTGGAGCTGGGTTTCTTGGTAGTAGGGCTGACGGTCGGGCTCAAGTGTTGCTCGACACCAGTCTGCACCGCGTTGGAGATATCCTCGTTGATGTGCACGTCACTCTCCGAGTACTTGCAAAGCGCACCCGACGGACCGTTACCCAGCATCTTGGGCTCGCCGTTGGCGTTGCCCTGCGACCACTGGCAGACCTTCACGGTGGACTTGCTCGACTTGACCCAAATGTTGCTCAGCGTGGCCTCGTCGCCCCAGTTCTTGTTGACCGTCACGACGGCGTTGCCCGGGTTCACGACGTACACGTTGGAGACGGACACCTTGCGGGCCTTGTCGCCGCACGTGCCACACGAACGATAGAGCTTGCTGATGTCCTCACCGTAGAAGCCGTCGATCTGGACGGTGCCGAAGCCGTTGTGCTGGATGACCTTGTCGTCGGCGTAACGGGCACCACCACCGATGACCTTCGTCACGCTCGATGCGGATCCGCCCTTAACACTGAGGGCGTCCTCGCACACGTCGTCCCACCACACGTTCTCAATGGTGCAGTCGTGCTTGTCGCAGTGCACGCCCTCCATTTGGTTCTTGCCGATGATCACGTTCTTGAGGGTGCCACCGGCCTCCACGAGGAACACGGCCGTGGACGACCCGCTTTCCGTTTGTCCATCGCACGAAACGTCCGAGCGCTCATAGGTCTGCATCTTACCGTCGAAGACCTCACCGGCCTTGACCGTGTAGGCCTGGGAGTACTGCATAGTACCCTTGCTGGCGGGCCACGTGCCATCAGGCAAAGAGGCAGCAGTCGCGGCCGCAATGAGAAGGGCAGCAGACGTCGCGAACGGTGCGAAGAACTTGGCCATTGTAGATTGCAGCAATGAAAGGTGTGAAGTTAGCTGGGGGTGCTTGGCCACTTGCTGCTGGAAGGAAAATTGATTAATGAGGAGTTGTTGGCACCGACTAACGTTTTAATCAGGCACTTGCGACCATCAAAGACTCTTGTGGCCGTTTGTAAGGTGCTTTTGGGGTCAACGATACAAGTTGCATACATGTACATGTAGCCCGAGGCACTGCAACGGGCTGGCTGACCTTACTTCGCAAGATCAGGAGCCCCAGTTGGTTTCCTGCAGTCGTCCTGCTGGATGCGGTTTGAGGGTTTTGAACCGACGTGGTTGACCTCGTCGGCACGTATCAAATCGTGACGACGGATCACGCGCTGCAATGCTGACAAGCTAAAGTAACAACTTGACGCTATTAATATGCTGTTTTGCTATTCGTACGGCGTCCACCACGGGGTTGACCGATTGGGAGCGCACTTATTTCGAGTCATTTTGTACGAGTTTGCCGAAGATGAGGGCACATTCTGAATGTGCCGTACTGCGGTGGAGGTAAGTCTTGTATACGACACGATATTCACTGGCAGCATAAGGTGCGGGCGTGCTTCAGCTGCAGCGTTAAAGCAATGGGATGCGAGGACATGTGCAGTCACTGTGATTGTACTCCCCCGTTCAATCCAGTCTTGCCTGCTCTACAAGTTGGCGTCCACAACTCACATGTAGTTGTCGATCTTCCATGGCATACAGTAACTACTGTAGTATCATAAGTATTAATAGTATTGTCACACCCGTGGTGGACGCCGTACGAATAGCAAAACAGCATATTAATAGCGTCAAGTTGTTACTTTAGCTTGTCAGCATTGCAGCGCGTGATCCGTCGTCACGATTTGATACGTGCCGACGAGGTCAACCACGTCGGTTCACCCTCAAACCGCATCCAGCAGGACGACTGCAGGAAACCAACTGGGGCTCCCGATCTTGCGAAGTAAGGTCAGCCAGCCCGTTGCAGTGCCTCGGGCTACATGTACATGTATGCAACTTGTATCGTTGACCCCAAAGCACCTTACAAACGGCCACAAGAGTCTTTGATGGTCGCAAGTGCCTGATTAAAACGTTAGTCGGTGCCAACAACTCCTCATTAATCAATTTTCCTTCCAGCAGCAAGTGGCCAAGCACCCCCAGCTAACTTCACACCTTTCATTGCTGCAATCTACAATGGCCAAGTTCTTCGCACCGTTCGCGACGTCTGCTGCCCTTCTCATTGCGGCCGCGACTGCTGCCTCTTTGCCTGATGGCACGTGGCCCGCCAGCAAGGGTACTATGCAGTACTCCCAGGCCTACACGGTCAAGGCCGGTGAGGTCTTCGACGGTAAGATGCAGACCTATGAGCGCTCGGACGTTTCGTGCGATGGACAAACGGAAAGCGGGTCGTCCACGGCCGTGTTCCTCGTGGAGGCCGGTGGCACCCTCAAGAACGTGATCATCGGCAAGAACCAAATGGAGGGCGTGCACTGCGACAAGCACGACTGCACCATTGAGAACGTGTGGTGGGACGACGTGTGCGAGGACGCCCTCAGTGTTAAGGGCGGATCCGCATCGAGCGTGACGAAGGTCATCGGTGGTGGTGCCCGTTACGCCGACGACAAGGTCATCCAGCACAACGGCTTCGGCACCGTCCAGATCGACGGCTTCTACGGTGAGGACATCAGCAAGCTCTACCGTTCGTGTGGCACGTGCGGCGACAAGGCCCGCAAGGTGTCCGTCTCCAACGTGTACGTCGTGAACCCGGGCAACGCCGTCGTGACGGTCAACAAGAACTGGGGCGACGAGGCCACGCTGAGCAACATTTGGGTCAAGTCGAGCAAGTCCACCGTGAAGGTCTGCCAGTGGTCGCAGGGCAACGCCAACGGCGAGCCCAAGATGCTGGGTAACGGTCCGTCGGGTGCGCTTTGCAAGTACTCGGAGAGTGACGTGCACATCAACGAGGATATCTCCAACGCGGTGCAGACTGGTGTCGAGCAACACTTGAGCCCGACCGTCAGCCCTACTACCAAGAAACCCAGCTCCAAGTCCACGAAGAAACCCAGCACCAAATCCACGAAGAAGCCCAGCACCGACTCACCTACGCAGAGTGCGGCCAATGACTCGCCTACGCAGACTGCTACCAACTCGACAGGATCGGTGCCGGACGGAACGTGGCCTGCCAGCACGGGAACCGTTCGCTACAAGCAGCCGTACACGATCAAGTCCGGCGAGGTGTTCGATGGCAAGATGCAGACCTTCGAGCGCTCCGACATCACGTGCTCGGGCGGTGAGGGCCAGAAGGACACGGCCGTGTTCCTCGTGGAGGCCGGCGGCACCCTCAAGAACGCCATCATCGGCAAGAATCAGAAGGAGGGTGTGCACTGTGACGACCACGAGTGCACCATTGAGAACGTCTGGTGGGATGACGTCTGCGAGGACGCACTGAGCATCAAGGGCGGATCGGCGTCCAGCGTGACCACCGTGACGAACTGCGGCGCTCGCTATGCCGAGGACAAGGTGGTGCAGCACAACGGCTACGGCACCGTCAAGATCAATGGCTTCTTCGCGGAGGAGTTCGGCAAGCTCTACCGTTCGTGTGGCACGTGCGGAAACATTCCTCGCACAGTCACGCTGGAAAACGTGTACGCGGTGGACCCGCTTGTTAGCATCGTCACGGTGAACAAGAACTACAATGACAAAGCCACGCTGAAGAACATCTATGTGAAGACGACGGACGGCAAGAAGGATGTGAAGGTGTGTCAGTGGTCGCAGGGAAGCAAGACGCCGTCGAACCTGGGCGCTGGCCCGTCCGGCTCATTGTGCAAGTACACGGAGAGCGACGTGCACATCAACGAAGATTGAATTCGTTGTCATTCCGCTCCTCAGGTAGATAGAGCGCGATCCGAAGCGCACTTTGAAGTATTGCTGTTGATGAGTATGTAGACGAAATAGATGTGTTTCATGAGACCTAAGCTATTATAATGATTGAGCTTCGTATGTCCTTAGTACCGTAGCAAAAATAATCCAACAACCTGTCGGGGAACTATCGCTAAGACATCAACAACCACAGACATCGCAAAGTTCGCCGTTCAATCCCTCTCATTGTACTGCGAGTCTCATACTAAGGCGTTCACTAGTACGGCCAAGCCTTCTCGAGGTTTATCTTGAAGTTGGCATCGATGAAGGGGACCGGTGCATTCTCGCCGAAGTCCGTGTCGTTTAGTGCGGTACGCGCCTCATCGGTCACCTGCTCCCACATGATGAGGTCTTGGAATTCCCCATCGGTTTCCCGAGTCGTGTCCACAGTGTGGAAGCCATGATTGTAGTCGTCGGCCACGTAGTTGATCATGGGGGTCAAACCGCTGAGCTCGTCTACGCGAGGAGGCGTGTACTTGAAGTACGTTGTCACGTACGACGAAGGCGATACTCCAATGATAGTAGGTCTTTCGTGCGCAGGGTTATCAAGCCACACGACAACGTTCACCCACTCGTGGCGCTGACCCTTCCTGAGGATCGGTTTGTCTTTCGGGAAATACCACGCGTACATGATGGCCCACAGGTCGCCGTACCAAACGGCTCGACCGTACACCTGCGAGCCCAAGCTCGGCCCCTTGCAATCTCCACTAGGCGATCCTGATCCCTTTAGACCCGCACTGATCTCACCGGCAGCATTGACAGCAGGGTACGGGTGGCATCCGCTGTCGATCCGCAGGCTCGGCTTAAATCGGACGGCGGCCTTCTCGGAGACGGTGACCGGCTCGGGTTGGGTGAATGGTTGCACCTTGTCGTGGTCGATGAAGACAGGATCGGCTGCACAGAGGGTGACAGCGGCAACAGAGATAAACAGCGCGCGGAGGTTCATGTCTGCAAGCAAGAATAACGAGAACTGACTTCACTATCCTATGATTACGATTGGACTTTGATTACGATGGTGGCGCGGAGCTACAAAATGTGTAAACATCGCAAGAGTTCAAATGCAGCAACGAGAACTTCGATAATTCACATAAGCTGTACATGTATAATAATATTATATACTCACGCGCAGTGTTGAACTGACTGAAGCGTACCAGTAGTCAAGCGCGATGAAGCCACTTTTCATTTGGCATGAAAGCATAAAAACAGGTTTGAAGACTCTGTAGAGGGAGAAGAGTTGCTAACCAAGTATATGTGCAGTGTCGTCTTCGTTCCTTACTGGTTCTTGCTGCTGCTGTCATTGTTACTATTTCTCCCGTCGTCGTTGTCTTCGCCCAGTAGCGATGTGTCAAGCTGCAGTGGCAGCGGAGGGATGGACGTGCAGATCCCGCCGAGGCTGTTCAATCCACACGATAGAAGTCAATTTAGCGCCAGCCTTCACAGACTAAGAGAGTAAGAAAACAACGTACGCGGACATGACCGTCTGGCAGTTATCACGGAACTTGAGCATCTGCACGCGATTCTCGTCCGCTTTGCCGTTGAGCAGGTTCGTGCGCATCATGTTGATGGCCAGCACGTTATCCTGCAGCAGTGCTGCGAGTCGAGCCTCTTCCAGCTCCGCGGACTGGTTGGGTTCTTGGTACGGCTCGATCTTCATGCGCTTCATGGCTGCAGTCGGTTGGCCGCTCGGGTACCCGAGCGCCTTGACTTTGAAAGCGACGTCGCGCACACACTTTCGTGGCAGTGTGACGGCAATCTTGATGTACCGCGTGACGTTATCGAACTGGTCGGCCGGGAACTGTGCGAGGCCTGAATGCAGCGTCTGCAGCTCTTGTGGCGTCCACGCCGCTTGTGCCGTCGAGTACACGACGGTCGGCGAGATGGACGGCAGGTAGTCGGAGGCCTGCGGGGACGACAGGAAGCCGAGGCCCATGGACTGCTTGGCCGAGCTGCTGGGGGAGACTCGCCATCGCCGCCGCCCTTCCACGAATGGAGCCGCCTCTTCACGGCCGGTCGCATATCTTGAGTCGGGTCCCAATTGCATCGGCGTTATCATGTTCTGGTCGTTCCTGGAGCTGCAAGAGCAACTGGTGTACTGCCCCATGGCCGACTTTGGTGCTAACAACGTGCGGGAGGGCCAAGACATCTACGCGCAGGCCGTCGTGGCACAACCGGTGACTGCGCACATGCCACTCAAGAACGCGTTCGAGGTTCGGGGCAAGATTGCGGTCCTCCAGCGTGGAATATGCGACTTCGTCACCAAGGTGCTGCACGCGCAGTTAGCTGGTGCAGTGGCGGTGCTGGTGGCCAACAACAGCGATGACGGGGACGGTGAACCGTTCGTCATGGATGCAGGTCAGCGACACGATCAGCTGGAAGCGACCGTGACGATTCCAGCAATGATGGTCTCGAGGGCCCATGCCAAAGACATATTCCAGCAGATACGTGACGCGTACCTGGACCGCAGAGAACTGACCTTGACCATTCGGTTCCTCGGAGCAGAGACGGCGTCTCGGGTGCTGGCGCAGCAGGAAAGTCTCGCGCAGCAGAATGGAAGTGCAGCACGCAGTATTGAGCTCAAACAGCAGCGTGAACATCAACAGAAAGAGGCTGCAACCTTACTGCGCTATCGTCTGGGGAAGTCGAAAGGGTCTGCACTAAAGTCTTCGTCTGGGACCGTTGTAGCTGCACCAAGCACAAGTGCCAGCGAGTTCGCCTTCGAGTGGTCGCCGGATTCATCTTCGGTGAAGAGTAACTCGGTTTGCTCGACACGCCGCAGCCGTGTTGGGGAACATTTCGATGCCTGCCGAGGAGACAACCAGGATGAAGTGGAGAGTGTTCATGCTGCGGCTGCCTTGGCGATGCTGCATTGGTGCCCCATGACGACCGCCTTGGTGATTTTGGATGTCCAAAACTACTTTACACTGCGTCACGGATATGGTGCGAAGCGGACAACAGATTTGATCGACATTGCAAGCGACGAGGATTCGGACAGGAAGAGTGAGCCCGAGCCGACTCGCTCAAGTCCAGCCAGAGGTCTCTCAGGTGACGACAACGCTGAGTTCTATGACAGCGTCGATAATGTGCTCATTCCAACGATCCAGGATGTACTTCTCGCTAGCCGCGCGACGGAAGGCATGGAAGTCATTTACTCGGTGGTGGAGAGTGCTACGCGCGACGGCCGGGAGCGTTCTCGGGCACACAAGCACACAGGCATCCACGTACCTAAGAACGGCTTTGGTGCGAAAGTTCCGAAGCGAATCGCCCCGGTTGAGGATAGTGACATCGTCCTCCCTCGAACAGGAGTCAAGTACGTTGCGAGCGCTAACTTTCATATTGTTCGGATGCTGATTGTAGTTTGTTCTCGATGTGGACAGTGTATTCGCGGCTACAAACCTTGACTACGTCCTGCGGAACCTGATGGTCACACATATCGTTGTCATGGGCATCTCGGTGCTGGGAAGCGTCGAGTCTTGTGTGCAGACTGCGTTGGACAGAGGCTACCAGGTCACCGTGCTGAAAGAAACGCTTCTCATGATGAGAGGATCCACTACGGGGGACTCGGTGCTGGAGAGCTTTTCAAGACGAGGCGCGCAGGTGATGTCGTCTGCCCAGTTTGTCGACAAGTTGCAGTCGTTTGCCTGAGTCAACAACGATACCAACCAACCGTTTTGAGAATATGAGCGTGAACTAACTTAGTTCAACTAAAGCCCCATGTCATGCGTGTTATATTTGTAGTCTCATCTCGACTACGAATCGACCAAAAGCGAATAGCTCACCCACGACTCAAAACGTCATGTCGGAAGCAGCAGAGGTTGAGGCTGTCGTAACATCACTGGTGGAAGCTGTTGTCGCGTCCGCTAACAACCATCAGGAAGTACCCAAAGAAGCCGATGTACTGTCGATTGGCGGGTATCTCTGGAAGTTCCCTTCCGAAGGCAGCAATCGTACCGGAAGCAGCAGCATTCATCCACCTCCAGCACCTCAGTTACGCGAGTATCCTCGAAGATGCGATCAGTGTGGCGTGTGCTGGGTGTCCGACCGTGACTACGAGCTGGATCATTTGCGGCGATGTTCTGCCATGGGTCTCGACTTCTGTGAGGATATCAAAGAACAAGCTGCAAAAATGGGCGTAGCTCGACGCGTATGGTGCGAAGTCGACGGGTTGACTAGTCGTCTTCAGTGGCGACATGAAAGAGAGCTTGACAGTGAAGACAGCGTCACTTCCATTACAAATTCCATCGCTTTCACCAATATCGCTGATGTATCTGTGCTGAATGAGCCTGCGAATAGTTTCCAGATAGTCACTCGTGACGATCGCACAGTTGTATTCCAGTGGAGACCTGAGAAGGCACGAGAGGATGTTCCTTATCGACTGGGGCTCAATGCGCATCAGTGGCAAGAGTATCTGGATGAACTCAGCAAATACGCGCGGAATTCCCCTTAGACGAGCTAGAGACGCAGTCGACCTGCACCGAAACGATCGACAAATCTGTTTTCGAGGAGATTTCCCGCTTGTTGTTCCGTGTACGGAATGATCAACTTGGCATGCATACGCTGGAAAACAGACTTCGCTCAATTTTAGAGATTTCGGGCTGCCGTCCGCAACGCTTGTCGTCGCTGTGCGACGATGACGGCAACTCGTTGCTGCACACCGCCATCAAGATCAATCTTGGAGATCAGAGTGCTAGTACAACTCTGATGTTTCTTCAAATGGGTGCTGGTTGCAATTTGCAAAATCACGAGTACGTTTCGTTCAGGAGATATGATGATTATTCATTTACCGTGCTTGTGTGTCCATTTATCTGTGTAGAAAAGAAAGCCCACTGCTGTTGGTCGCTGCGTCCGGGGACCTCGCCACGGCTCGTGTTCTTCTTGATGCGCCAATGATTCAAGTTGACTTGCCGTGTGCTCGGAGTTACTGCTTTCCATGCTGCGGCCAACGCTGGCGATGTCAAGGTTCGTGCAATAATGGTAGATTTTTCGGCCAAACTCTCACCAAAACGACTGGTTCTTGCGATTTATGTGACCTAGATGATGCAATTGCTATGTGACGCGGGAGCACAGCCAGAACTACGCGATGATAACGGCTGGACAGCACTACACTACGCCGCCGCATGCTCAACAGGACTCGAAGCGCTTCATTTCCTATGTGAGCTGCTAAATGAAGGGTTTATTGACGCGCAATGCAGTGAAGGAAATACAGCGCTTCATGTGGCTGCTGGATGTGGATGTCTCGAAAGCGTTCGCGCACTGCTAGAGACTGCAGCCAGTCCACATTTTTACAATTTTAGTGGGGAGAGTGCCTACCACGTTGCTCTGGGCAACAACCACATCCAATGTGCGGTGGATATTAACGACTACCAAAGTTTGCCGGCGACGACTTACACTGCAAAACCCTCAAGCCCAGCCAAGGCGAGTGTGCTACTGGAGACCACCGCAGTTGTGGCGCAGGAATTATCGACGCTACTAATCTCCCAAGGTGAAGGTGGAAAGTGGACGGAAGCCTTCACTGAAGATGGTTTCGCGTACTACTACAACACGGTCACGGGTGAATCATTTTGGTACAAACCCGGAGAGTTCCATCCGCCAGACGTTTGGCCCGTGGGGTACGAAGAACATGAGTCGAGTATCTATGGCAAGCTATCTGAAAACGACGTAAACCACTCTTATACAATATCAACAGAGCACAGCACGGGTAGCATTCTTCTAGAGGGTGCAGGACAGCAGCTTCCGGTGTGTTTGATCCCGATGGTTAGCCCTCTGACCTCTCTTGACAACCCGACTGCCGCTGCGAAGTTCGAAGCAGAACGTCGGAAAGCCCGCAAACAGCGGAAGCGACGGCACTCCAAGGTGCATCTCATCCGAGGTGACTACGAAGATGCACCAGGTGAACGGGAAAAGCCTCGGAACGAAGATACGGCTAGCACTCACTACCAATTACACTGAACATCGGCCTGTCGGTCTGTGCAGAATTACTGGTGATATTATTTATCGTACTGTGTCGGGATGCCTATTTTCACGCTCGCTAACAGGCGTAAGATATTCACCTTCAAATTATCCACCGCACTGACCAAAGAAGCACTTCACGCACTGCTGCCAGTCGCCTCGACGAATTTGCGGTGTCAGAACCCACGGTGAATGGAAAATGAGACGTAGGTATCTATCCATTTGGTTGCACGGATCACCGAAAGAACGCTTCGAGCGCTACCAATCATTAGAAGGGATACCGTACGGTAGTCAATCCTGATATCCCGAAATCGGGATGCCCACAGGCACCCTGATAGACACCACCGAACAAACGGGTTGGCGATAACGCTGCGAAACCATGCGGGCAGACGCGGTTAATTCTCACCCAAAGGCGTCCTTGCAGTCCGGCCAGTTGACTGAAGTGACTACTTTGCGGTTTTGCAACGCAGGGCTTTCGGGTGATCTGGTCTATACCTTTTCACTTCCACTCCAGCTCACTTTTCGATTCGACCTGCCGCGATGAAGTTCCTTCCGCTCTCAATTGTTGTCTTTGCCGCCTTGAGTTTCTTCACTCCCGCCTCTGTGGAGGCTCATTCGTGGCTTGTGAAGCCCGTTTCCCGCGATACGGGCCCACGCACGACCGACGGCACGGTGGGATGCCCCAACACCACCCCGGCACACCGACCTCATTTTCTCCTGGTGAGACTATTGACGTTCGCTACTGGCGAAACAATCACCTTGGTGGATTCATCCGCTGGGCAATTTCACCTGTTGGCACTGAGACCGCCTCTGACTTTGACGATAACGTGTTCTTCTACACGTGTCGCGAGTCCGACCGGACTGTGTTCCGGCTGACGGTTCAACGAGTCGCTACGCAGGCGACAGCAGTGGGGACCATACCATCTCCTGTGGGGACACGATCACTCTCCCCGATTGGCTTGACGAAGGTGACTACGTACTGCAGTGGGTTTGGTTCGGTGTGGGGTCCAGTTACGGCAACATCGGTTGGGCCGAGCCGCAGTTCGTATCGTGTGCTGATATCACACTCACCACAACGGGATCGAGTAGTGAGCCAGAATGCCCGACCTTGTCGGTGGTGATCGAGTAGCCAAAAATGAGGACTTGGGCAGCGACGAGTGTTTCTACTTCTACACTAACTCGATCGAATCGACACAGTACAAGGGGAGTAACGACGACTACGAGCAGTACTACATCTTTGGCCAACCTTCGTACGTTGATAATTGCAGTGGGAGCTCTGCTGGGAACGGAAACTCAACAACACCGCCAACACAGAACCCCTCCTCCACCACACCACCGTCTACCCCAGAAATTCCGGACTCTGGAAGCTCCGAGTCAAATGCACCAACTTCGACACCCACAGCGACTGAATCCCCTTCGAGTGCCTCAGTGACCAACTCAACTGAAAGCAGTGTGGCGGGTGATGCTAGCGATGCTATCGAAGAAAGCAGCGGCGACGATTATCCAGCTGAGGGAGGGTGCAAAAGCAAGAAGCGTACCTGAACATGGGTAAAATGACTCGGCTTTAAAGCCTATGTGTGAGCTGTAGAAGTTGTTAGCAAGAATTGGACTCGCAGACCAATTTTGCAAGTACCGGTCGGTATGCATGGGGTAGTAAACACAAGACTAAGCGTTGCTTGAGTACAGTCTTCTGTTGGAAATTCGCTTCTTCTCGCTGACGTGATCTAAGAAAGAGGTCTCATGAAATGTACATCTATGTGGTCTACCCTTTGCATACGCAACAACAACAATACTTCAAAGTGCGCTACAGCTCGCGCTCTATCTCCGTGGTCTATGATATCAACAAGCTTACTCCTCGTTAATATGGATGTCGCTCTCCGTGTACTGGCACAATGTCCCGGACGGACCAGCGCCCAGGTTCGACGGAGTCTTGCTTCCCTGCGACCACTGACACACCTTCACATCCTTCTTGCCGTCCGTCGTCTTCACATAGATGTTCTTCAGCGTGGCTTTGTCATTGTAGTTCTTGTTCACCGTGACGATGCTAACAAGCGGGTCCACCGCGTACACATTCTCCAGCGTGACTGTGCGAGGAATGTTTCCGCACGTGCCACACGAACGGTAGAGCTTGCCGAACTCCTCCGCGAAGAAGCCATTGATTTTGACGGTGCCGTAGCCGTTGTGCTGCACCACCTTGTCCTCGGCATAGCGCGCACCGCAGTTCGTCACGGTGGTCACGCTGGACGCCGATCCGCCCTTGATGCTCAGTGCGTCCTCGCAGACGTCATCCCACCAGACGTTCTCAATGGTGCACTCGTGGTCGTCACAGTGCACACCCTCCTTCTGGTTCTTTCCGATGATGGCGTTCTTGAGGGTGCCGCCGGCCTCCACGAGGAACACGGCCGTGTCCTTCTGGCCCTCACCACCGGTGCATGTGATGTCGGAGCGCTCGAAAGTCTGCATTTTGCCGTCAAAGACCTCGCCGGCCTTGATCGTATACGGCTTGCTGTAGAGGACAGTTCCCGTACTGGCAGGCCACGTTCCGTCCGGCACCGACCCCGTCGAGTTCGTAGCAGTCTGCGTAGTCGCGTCACTACCTGAGCTCTGCGTCGGCGAATCGCTACCGGAGCTCTGTGTAGGCGAGTCGCTACCGGTAGCGGCGCTCTGAGTAGTGGAACCGGCGTTGGAGCTCTGAGTGGTCGATCCGGTGCTGGAGGTGCTGCCGGAGGCGAAGCTGGTACTAGAGACTGTGCTACCGCTGGCACTAGACGCAATGGTCTGCTCTTCGTTTTGAGCGGCGTTGTTGCTACCCGACGAGGCAGAAGCAGAGGTTGATTCTTGAGTAGGCACCTCGATATCCTCGGTACTGCTGCCAGATGAGGAACCGCATTCAAACACCACACCCGTCTGCGAGGCGTCCTTCTCGCTACTAGAAGCCACACTAGAAGGTTGTGAAGCTCCCGTATTTCTGGCGCTGGGGGTGTCATAATCAAGCACCACATCGGTCTGGGGAACATCGGTAGCGCTACTAGAGGCAACGCTCGATTGCTGCACGGCTGTCTGCGATACATCCTCCGAGGACGTGTAAAGCGAACCGGAGCTCGAGGTCGAGAGTGAAGGAGCGTTCGTGGGCTCCTCCGTCGAGTCCTGCTGCTCGGTCTGGCTAGCATCAGTACTCACCACGGACTGCTCGAAGCTGCCGCTTTCAACGGGCGACACCGTACCGGGGCCGGCCACATCCGAACCGTCCGTGGACGACAAGTTAGATGAGACCTGATATGAAGCCGAAGCCGACGACGCGGTCGAGGAAGACGACGCCTGCGTGGGGACCTGTGACGACGAAGAGGACGCTGAAGCCGACGAAGCCACCGACGAATCGGTCGAAGCGGAGGAAGCCATCTGTGTCACTCCTGATGACGAAGAGGCCAACGAGGGCGAAGTCTGTGCCGCATTGGAGATATCCTCGTTGATGTGTACGTCACTCTCCGAGTACTGGCACAGAGGCTCAGACGGACCGTTGCCCAGGATCTTGGGCTCGCCATTGGCGTTGCCCTGCGACCACTGGCAGACCTTCACGGTGGACTTGCTCGACTTGACCCAAATGTTGCTCAGCGTGGCCTCGTCGCCCCAGTTCTTGTTGACCGTCACGACGGCGTTGCCCGGGTTCACGACGTACACGTTGGAGACGGACACCTTGCGGGCCTTGTCGCCGCACGTGCCACACGAACGATAGAGCTTGCTGATGTCCTCACCGTAGAAGCCGTCGATCTGGACGGTGCCGAAGCCGTTGTGCTGGATGACCTTGTCGTCGGCGTAACGGGCACCACCACCGATGACCTTCGTCACGCTCGATGCGGATCCGCCCTTAACACTGAGGGCGTCCTCGCACACGTCGTCCCACCACACGTTCTCAATGGTGCAGTCGTGCTTGTCGCAGTGCACGCCCTCCATTTGGTTCTTGCCGATGATCACGTTCTTGAGGGTGCCACCGGCCTCCACGAGGAACACGGCCGTGGACGATCCGCTTTCCGTTTGGCCTTCACACGAAATGTCCGAGCGCTCAAAGGTCTGCATCTTGCCGTCGAAAACCTCGCCGGCCTTGACCGTGTGGGCCGCGGAGTACTGCACAGTTCCCGTGCTGGCGGGCCATGTGCCATCAGGCAAGGAGGCGGCAGTTGTAGCCGCAATGAGGATGGCGGCGGACGCCACGAACGGTGCGAATGCCTTGACCATTGTAGATTGCAGCAATTAAATGTGTGAAGTTGGCTGGGGTGCTGGGCCACTGCTGGAAGGCAAATTGATTAATGAGGAGTTGTTGGCACCGACTAACGTGTTAGTCAGACCGCGACTATCAGGAGAGCTGTGACCGTTCCTACGAAACCTTGGTGACAGCGATACAACGGGATGGCGGACCTTACGTCGCAATCGCCAAGATCGGGAGTCCCAGTTGTTTTCCTGCAGTCGTTCTGCTGGATGCGGTTTGCGGGTGAACCGACGTGGTTGACTCGACCGGCTCTTCTTGCTCACGTGTCAAATCCGTGACGATGGATCATGCCTGTCAGGGGCGCGGTGTTGTTGGCACTAACAAGTTGACGTTTTGCAACACTCGTAAAGATACAAATTCTATTGTCGCTCCAATCGACAATTCTTCAAACATTTATTTTGGAGTCGTGGATTTTAGGATACCCCCAACCGTTTAACGACAGTGTACTGTAGATTTCTGCGGTGCGAAGAGCTTGCTATGATCGAAGTCGGAGCATGACTTATTAGAGACCGAGCTGCAGGTTTTACTATAATAGCCATCCGGAAGACGCATGCGTTTTAGCAGCGGCTGGTTTCCGGCATATACAGGCATAAAAAACGATGGAGTTACTTCCCCCTCCTCCGTTCAGTCTGTTGCTATCGAAGTATTTTGTTCTAGCAATCAAATGCATGGTAATAATGCCCTACCGATAGCCGTGTGTTGCATCGGTGATGCAGCATCGCCCAGCACAGCGTGCTGCACTATGAGCGTTCAGTTTCAGCTCCCGGGGCCTGCTGCTGCATTACATTTACAACTCCGACCGACGGTCTTCTCTCCAAAAGATGACCCCCAATTGTCGAAACCACTTCAACGCCCAGCTGGGGTCATTCGGTGCCGGCAACAGATCAATTGTACGGGCACCACTCAATGTGGGATTGCTTGATGCGTGCACCGTAGCGGCATTACAGCCATCCAGGAGGGGCCACTTCAAAAGGTAGATTTGAGTTGTAGTGTCCGTTGCATGGACACTGAGCAACAGATCGGCTGGGGTCGAGAATATCACGCGCCAGCGAACGCGATTGCGGTCTCGCCTCCTGCGCCGTTCATCGGGCTGTGCAGGACTCGCGTGCGCTAGATCGGTGGCGTGTGGTCTCTTAGCTAAAAGAGAGCAGGTCTGCGGCGATCGACGCCGAGATAAACGAGCCAGCTTTGGGCGGCTCCGTTGAGCGCTGCTGACGGCCACGACATCGGCCCAACCGTGTGGTGTTCGAGAAACAAAACTGTCAGTATTGTTGCACGACTACCGGAAACATATGGTTAATGATTTCATGAACGGTTGTAAACAAAGCCCCGCAGATTTCAGACATTGGAGTCCCATTTTCAGATCCGTGTGCTCATGAGATCTGCTGTATCGTGTTACTTGCTCGCTCTGGTGGACGACTTTGCTGCGTTAGATCCAGTATTGGCGATGTACCGGTACATGTAAATAAGAGCTTCATACAGTACATGTATAATGGACCGATTCCTGATTAAGTTCCTTGATGATCTGAAGCATCTGTTTCGGTAGTCGTGCTAACCTTCAACAATACTGACAGTTTTGTTTCTCGAACACCACACGGTTGGGCCGATGTCGTGGCCGTCAGCAGCGCTCAACGGAGCCGCCCAAAGCTGGCTCGTTTATCTCGGCGTCGATCGCCGCAGACCTGCTCTCTTTTAGCTAAGAGACCACACGCCACCGATCTAGCGCACGCGAGTCCTGCACAGCCCGATGAACGGCGCAGGAGGCGAGACCGCAATCGCGTTCGCTGGCGCGTGATATTCTCGACCCCAGCCGATCTGTTGCTCAGTGTCCATGCAACGGACACTACAACTCAAATCTACCTTTGAAGTGGCCCCTCCTGGATGGCTGTAATGCCGCTACGGTGCACGCATCAAGCAATCCCACATTGAGTGGTGCCCGTACAATTGATCTGTTGCCGGCACCGAATGACCCCAGCTGGGCGTTGAAGTGGTTTCGACAATTGGGGGTCATCTTTTGAGAGAAGACCGTCGGTCGGAGTTGTAAATGTAATGCAGCAGCAGGCCCCGGAGCTGAAACTGAACGCTCATAGTGCAGCACGCTGTGCTGGGCGATGCTGCATCACCGATGCAACACACGGCTATCGGTAGGGCATTATTACCATGCATTTGATTGCTAGAACAAAATACTTCGATAGCAACAGACTGAACGGAGGAGGGGGAAGTAACTCCATCGTTTTTTATGCCTGTATATGCCGGAAACCAGCCGCTGCTAAAACGCATGCGTCTTCCGGATGGCTATTATAGTAAAACCTGCAGCTCGGTCTCTAATAAGTCATGCTCCGACTTCGATCATAGCAAGCTCTTCGCACCGCAGAAATCTACAGTACACTGTCGTTAAACGGTTGGGGGTATCCTAAAATCCACGACTCCAAAATAAATGTTTGAAGAATTGTCGATTGGAGCGACAATAGAATTTGTATCTTTACGAGTGTTGCAAAACGTCAACTTGTTAGTGCCAACAACACCGCGCCCCTGACAGGCATGATCCATCGTCACGGATTTGACACGTGAGCAAGAAGAGCCGGTCGAGTCAACCACGTCGGTTCACCCGCAAACCGCATCCAGCAGAACGACTGCAGGAAAACAACTGGGACTCCCGATCTTGGCGATTGCGACGTAAGGTCCGCCATCCCGTTGTATCGCTGTCACCAAGGTTTCGTAGGAACGGTCACAGCTCTCCTGATAGTCGCGGTCTGACTAACACGTTAGTCGGTGCCAACAACTCCTCATTAATCAATTTGCCTTCCAGCAGTGGCCCAGCACCCCAGCCAACTTCACACATTTAATTGCTGCAATCTACAATGGTCAAGGCATTCGCACCGTTCGTGGCGTCCGCCGCCATCCTCATTGCGGCTACAACTGCCGCCTCCTTGCCTGATGGCACATGGCCCGCCAGCACGGGAACTGTGCAGTACTCCGCGGCCCACACGGTCAAGGCCGGCGAGGTTTTCGACGGCAAGATGCAGACCTTTGAGCGCTCGGACATTTCGTGTGAAGGCCAAACGGAAAGCGGATCGTCCACGGCCGTGTTCCTCGTGGAGGCCGGTGGCACCCTCAAGAACGTGATCATCGGCAAGAACCAAATGGAGGGCGTGCACTGCGACAAGCACGACTGCACCATTGAGAACGTGTGGTGGGACGACGTGTGCGAGGACGCCCTCAGTGTTAAGGGCGGATCCGCATCGAGGCGTGACGAAGGTCATCGGTGGTGGTGCCCGTTACGCCGACGACAAGGTCATCCAGCACAACGGCTTCGGCACCGTCCAGATCGACGGCTTCTACGGTGAGGACATCAGCAAGCTCTATCGTTCGTGTGGCACGTGCGGCGACAAGGCCCGCAAGGTGTCCGTCTCCAACGTGTACGTCGTGAACCCGGGCAACGCCGTCGTGACGGTCAACAAGAACTGGGGCGACGAGGCCACGCTGAGCAACATTTGGGTCAAGTCGAGCAAGTCCACCGTGAAGGTCTGCCAGTGGTCGCAGGGCAACGCCAATGGCGAGCCCAAGATCCTGGGCAACGGTCCGTCTGAGCCTCTGTGCCAGTACTCGGAGAGTGACGTACACATCAACGAGGATATCTCCAATGCGGCACAGACTTCGCCCTCGTTGGCCTCTTCGTCATCAGGAGTGACACAGATGGCTTCCTCCGCTTCGACCGATTCGTCGGTGGCTTCGTCGGCTTCAGCGTCCTCTTCGTCGTCACAGGTCCCCACGCAGGCGTCGTCTTCCTCGACCGCGTCGTCGGCTTCGGCTTCATATCAGGTCTCATCTAACTTGTCGTCCACGGACGGTTCGGATGTGGCCGGCCCCGGTACGGTGTCGCCCGTTGAAAGCGGCAGCTTCGAGCAGTCCGTGGTGAGTACTGATGCTAGCCAGACCGAGCAGCAGGACTCGACGGAGGAGCCCACGAACGCTCCTTCACTCTCGACCTCGAGCTCCGGTTCGCTTTACACGTCCTCGAGGATGTATCGCAGACAGCCGTGCAGCAATCGAGCGTTGCCTCTAGTAGCGCTACCGATGTTCCCCAGACCGATGTGGTGCTTGATTATGACACCCCCAGCGCCAGAAATACGGGAGCTTCACAACCTTCTAGTGTGGCTTCTAGTAGCGAGAAGGACGCCTCGCAGACGGGTGTGGTGTTTGAATGCGGTTCCTCATCTGGCAGCAGTACCGAGGATATCGAGGTGCCTACTCAAGAATCAACCTCTGCTTCTGCCTCGTCGGGTAGCAACAACGCCGCTCAAAACGAAGAGCAGACCATTGCGTCTAGTGCCAGCGGTAGCACAGTCTCTAGTACCAGCTTCGCCTCCGGCAGCACCTCCAGCACCGGATCGACCACTCAGAGCTCCAACGCCGGTTCCACTACTCAGAGCGCCGCTACCGGTAGCGACTCGCCTACACAGAGCTCCGGTAGCGATTCGCCGACGCAGAGCTCAGGTAGTGACGCGACTACGCAGACTGCTACGAACTCGACGGGGTCGGTGCCGGACGGAACGTGGCCTGCCAGTACGGGAACTGTCCTCTACAGCAAGCCGTATACGATCAAGGCCGGCGAGGTCTTTGACGGCAAAATGCAGACTTTCGAGCGCTCCGACATCACATGCACCGGTGGTGAGGGCCAGAAGGACACGGCCGTGTTCCTCGTGGAGGCCGGCGGCACCCTCAAGAACGCCATCATCGGAAAGAACCAGAAGGAGGGTGTGCACTGTGACGACCACGAGTGCACCATTGAGAACGTCTGGTGGGATGACGTCTGCGAGGACGCACTGAGCATCAAGGGCGGATCGGCGTCCAGCGTGACCACCGTGACGAACTGCGGTGCGCGCTATGCCGAGGACAAGGTGGTGCAGCACAACGGCTACGGCACCGTCAAAATCAATGGCTTCTTCGCGGAGGAGTTCGGCAAGCTCTACCGTTCGTGTGGCACGTGCGGAAACATTCCTCGCACAGTCACGCTGGAGAATGTGTACGCGGTGGACCCGCTTGTTAGCATCGTCACGGTGAACAAGAACTACAATGACAAAGCCACGCTGAAGAACATCTATGTGAAGACGACGGACGGCAAGGACGACGTGAAGGTGTGTCAGTGGTCGCAGGGAAGCAAGACTCCGTCGAACCTGGGTGCTGGTCCTTCCGGCACATTGTGCAAGTACACGGAGAGCGACGTGCACATCAACGAAGATTGAATTCGTTGACATTCGTAGAGCAGCAATTATTCGGAGTTTTGTTGTAGCGTTTTTAGGTAAAGTGAAAGGTACGCTTTCGTTTGAGCAAGTTTCTTGATTGAGGTTTCTTCTCGGCGAAAATTGCGGCCAATGCTAATCATGTTATTCGGAAAGCACCTCATGTAGAAGTGAAACTGCCGTTGTGTTGCCCGGGGAGCTCCGTATTTCGCCGGTGAGTTTACAGTTAACAGGAGTTGCGTATTCTCCAGCATTTTCTTCACTAAACCAAGTTGTCCTCATGAACACGCAAGGTTACTTCATTAAATGTGACTGGGTCAACACTGGCATGGCGATGAAAAATTATACTACAGTACCTTTTCAACTTCAAAATGGCAAAAAGAATATTCAATACTACGTACATTGTACGTCGTAAGGTAAAATCAAAATGTCTCTTGGTGACAAATCTGATATTAAAGCAACGGATTTGAAAGGGAATTATACGCTGCAGATTTTGAATTGCGGGAAGAGCTCGCACAAAAAATGGATCAGGCAGCAAGTCGATCTGCAATGGTGATTAGAGTTCAAGACCCAGGTCTGGTAACACAATACACCTCACCCGTTATTAAAAAAACTATTCTTGATGAAGGCAGCCGACCTGCTCTTCCACGAAGCTATAACCACGTATATTGCCACACGGGCTCGTTGTACACCATTAAGTCCCATGATTTAGCTATCCAGGAGGCGGACGTGCCAGAAGGCGAGTAATTGAATGTGAAGTGAGGTACATTAATGTCAATTACCCTAAGTTAACGCCACCTAATGATCATGCGCGTTACACTGTGTCCACAACGGCCGCTGACGCAGTCGAATTCTCGTGGGATTGCACCCAGTGTCTCACATCCTCTTGTAGATATTCCATGATGCCCGCCCAGGTTCCACCTGCCGTCGGTCTTTCTGCCACATTCCATTCCATGCGCTGTTCCGTAGTCTGCACCATTCTCTCCGATTCTCGTGCTGTTCGGTTGCATTCTCGCTCCTGGGTAATCCAACTGGTGACCGCCACAGCATCAGCCGCTCTCCGCGTCTTCCAGTATGTGCCCTTAAGGTGTTTTCGCCCAAGATCGGGATGCCAAAGAACGAGCTCGACTGCTGACGACCGGCCACGCGCCCTCGGGCGAAAACACGCGTCGCAGCCCCGTCGCAGACGACCCAAGACCGGACCGGCCCAAATGTCGTCAATGTGGTTCACGCCGTCATACAGAGGAAGACTGTTGGGCACTGCTGACTTGCCAAAAGTGTGGGGGACATCATCCGTCTGATCGTTGCCTACGGACCAGCAAAGCTTGCGGGGAAGTCCATGAAGCAGGGAAATACCCGTTGGAAGAATTCTTCAACCAACTTCGTCAGTGGTACAGTCCGCAGAAACACGCTGGGATGCTGCCGCCGCAGGCCGAAAGATGTTAACCTAGATCGCTCGCTGGTTGGAAAGCCAGTACGAGACGAGCGATCCGTTTCCGTCTATGCATATGTGGCCCAGAGGCCACCCGAGGAAGTCAAGGAAAACCTGACTACCCCGGTCGATAATACATGTGAACTCAACCGGGAACCCACCTCGTATGAACGTGCTCCCCGGGTGTTAAATATTCGACGCCCGGACGACAATGAGAGGAGACTCCGTTGGACGTGATTGATTTGCAGCCAGGAGAACGGCGCGGATACTGGAAATATTACGCGCCGGACAAGTGGTACCGACAGGCCAAGATTAATGGGAAGCTAAACAACCGCCGTGCGACTCTGTTGCTCGATACTGGTGCCGAGGTGTCCATCATAGACACCACCTTTGCTCGTGAGGTAGGCTGCCAGATCGACACAGGCGTGACGCAGAACTGCGTCGGGATCCGGGACGAGACGTATTACACGGTGTGAAGAACGCGGATCAAAGTGACCTTAGGCGGAAACCTGGTGTACTTCTTGAACATATGGGTCGGAGAGCTTGTCGGTCAAGACGCGATTTTGGGGATGAACTTCATGGTGCCAATAGGGTCCACATCGACACTGCGGACGGCACGGCATGCCTACCCGACGAAGTGAGGATCCAGATGATCGGGAGAAGACCGTTGTATGGCGCGAAGATGCACCCGGTCACGGTAAAAAGTGGTGACTCCGTGAGGATCGACCCTGGAAAATCGCACGATGTCACCCTCCGACCGGATAAGAACACTACAAAGCTCTGTGTCACCAGAGGAGATTTGTGGGTAACCTTCGTCGTTAAAGGGAAGATCGGGCGGCGTTCGTACTTGCGGATAACCAATATAGCCGACAAGACGGTCTCAATTGACTCACTCGTGACTCTAGCCTGGTGGACGGCCGACGATGATCTGCCGCGGGAATTCGGGCTCGTCCAGGCAAACTCGCGACGGTACAAGGAGTAGCAGAACCTCGCGTATGGTGCCACATGTGATGCGGACGACCACTGGTCCGACGAAGGCAGCGATAGACGCGGTGGGTCTTTGGTGGAACACCCGACCTACGAGACTCCCAAGATAATCCTGCATCGAGGAGAAGACACGCCATCAAGCCAAGTGAGAGAACAGAGTCGGCCGCCCACGGTGATGGTGACGTTCATCACCCCGGAACAAGGAGAGGACCCCAAGCAGCCACACGAACTGTAACAGGGGACGACCGCGGTCGGAACCTCGAACGAAGAAGTGAGTGATGACGATCCTGAGATATCACCGGGAAAGGCGGGAGAGCCAGACCCCATAAATCAGGTGGCCGAGAATAAACGGGCGACGTGGAGGCTGAGGACGCCGTAATCTTCCACGAAGGTTCGGAGCTCTTCGCCGAGGAATTGCAAGCAGAGATGGCTATCCTCCCAGAAATCTCCCTGACCGAAGAAGTTAAGATCGAAGACCTCAAGGTCGGACGACCTACAGGAGTGACGTCGGAGATCGCCGCGAGGGAAGAGAACCGGTTGCGTTAAATCATCTGGAAACGACGGAAAAGGCTGATCGGGAAGGGCAACGCTTTAACTCCCGCGGCCATTGGAGTTGTCTGTGATATTGACGTAGGCGACGCGAAGCCCGTACCGCAACGTGTACGCAAGCTACCACCCAAGTTCAGAGAGCCAGTCTCGGCTTTACGCAAGGGGCTTCTCAGCGCGCGGATGATCCGACCCTCGAGATCTCCATGGGCCTCGCCGATCGTCGTGACCGTGAAGAAGAATGGGGTCGACATCCGACTCTGCATTGACTATCGCCTGGTGAACGGATTGACTCAATTGACGGTGTACCCCATGCCACTGATCAACGACCTGCTCGAAGATTTGGACAAGTACCTCTGGTACTGCTCGCTCGATATGGCAAGAGGATTCTGGGTCATCCCCATGACCGATCGAGCCCGGCTGGTATCAGCCTTCATCACCCCGTTCGGGCTGTTCGAGTGGACGCGGATGCCGTTTGGATTGTGCAATGCACCGCAAATATACCAGCGACTGATCGACAACGCGCTCTACGGTTTTGGAGCGTCGCACCGGACCGCGAGACCCAAGTCGTTTTCGACGGAGGAAGCCCAGCGGCCCCGGATACCCCGTCCGTGTTGGGCCGACGTTCGTACATTGACGACAGGTTCGTCGTGGGGCGATCTGTGCACGAAAGTGGAACGTTTGCTAGACGCCTGCGAGAAATGGCACCTATCCATCAGCGTGGAGAAGAGCGAGTGGGGTATTCGAAGGTCGCGTATCTGGGTCACAGTGTGTCAGAATACGGACTGGAGGCGAAGCCGAAGAATTTGGAGTCGCTGACGGCACTGACGTTCCCGCGCACGTTGAAAGGACTCCAATCTTTCTTGGGTAGCCTCAACTATTACCACAGGTTCATCAGAATATTTCGCGATCTACGCGACCACGTTATACTCTCTCTCTGAAGCGGACTTCGACGAATACACCTCCAAGCCGGACGTGCACTCCCAACCAAAGTGGACGCATGCCCTCAACGCGTTTGATACGCTCAAAACAAAGTTTGCACAGACCCCGATGCTGAAGCATTTCGACGAGGCGCGGGACTCGATCGTGATCGTATTCGCTAGTGAATGGGCGATCTCGGCCGTCCTCGCACAGACCCACGACGGTGTGTATGCCGATGAAGTTCACTAGTTGTACGCTGAAGCCGAACGAGCTATCGTCGAGAAAGAGATCTTGGCACTCCTACGCGTCCTGAGTGATTGTTTCACCATGCTAGCCGGGAAAACGGTTCGCGTCTTAACCCGACACACGACGATGGCTTGGTTGTTCCGATCCAAGGGACTACAGGGATGTTTGTCGCAATGGGTCGCGATCTTGTCACCATGGAAACTGAACATATGCCGATCTGCGAAAGGAGAAGAGGAAATCCTGGGTACTCTGGCCGCGAGCATCACGCCACGGGCATTCGTCGATGCGGCGTTGGAAGACATCGCTCCACGAAAACGTCCGTCGAGGGCTACCGACATCCCGACTCCGACCATAGCAGCCGGGGGGGAACTACACGTCATGAGTTTTGATGGTTCAGCAAAGGCCAAACGAGAAGGCGGTGCGTTCAGTGCGGTCACCTGGAAACTACCCGGATGGAAGATCGTGCACGCGGCATCAGGCTACGCCACGGATCTTACTGTCAATGAAGCTGAATATCGTGGTATACTGCTGGGGTACTCACTTCTGAATGAGGTGAAAGTCTCCCGCCTGATCGTCTGCGGCGACTCGAACCTAGTCATCCGACAGATGAGGGACGAGATGGACTGTAAGTCGCCAGGCCTGAAGCTGCTGAAGAAACGGGCCCGAGACGTCCTACGAAAATGGCCGAAACACGACCTGTATCATGTACGACGAGATTGGAACGCCAGTGCCGATCTTCTAGCAGGACAGGCTCTCCAGCGTCAAGCCGGCATCACAGCTCAGTCGCCCGAAGAATTGCGAGATTTGAATACGCTAAATCGTTTGACGGAGATCATCCGACCCAGGGAACGAGATCAGGTAGACCTCGACCGAGGATCTAAGCCCTCCGATCCAGATCCTGAGACGCCCGATCTAGGCCGATCAGGGAAAAACTGGTCGGTAAGAGACCAAGGACGGCCCCGGTTTTGCCAGTGACTACGAGGTCAGCAGCGGTTCAAACCGTTCCAACCACCGACAGAACGCCGGGAGTTTTACAGGAATCGGTAGTACAGCGGTTGCGGCTTGATCGAATTCGGATCGCCCAAGACGAGGAACGCTGGAACTGGAATCTCAAGAGGTATCTGAGCGGCGACTTGGGGAGCTCTCGCGACGGGAAGCAAAAAATTGCAGCAAGATCGCACACCAGTATGAAAAAGGTGAAGGAGACCTGCTCTACTACCACGCCAAAGGCGGAGAGTCGGCCGAAGAACGCGATACAGTGATGACGTTGGTGGTCCCGGAGACACTCCGCGAGGACGTGTTGCACCACTATCACACGATCCTGGAAGGGGCCCACCAAGGAATCGGCCGGACCTATCAACGGTTACGACGCCATTTTCACTGGCCGGGACTATTCCGGAACGTGCAGCGCTACGTAGGCGGGTGCACCGATTGCGAAACGGGAAAAGGGAGACCGACTATCTCGTTGAATCTCCGGGTAGCATCGTGGCAACGTACCCGTTCCAAGTTATCGCAATGGACCATATCCCGTCATTGCCCGCGTCGTATAAAGAGAACACCGAACTCCTCGTGTGGGTCGATTTGTTCACAGGTTTCGTAATCGTGAAGGACAACAACTCCAGAACGGCTCAGACCGTCGCGGAAGCGTACGAGGAAGCAGTTTTCGAAGGTTCGGAGCAAGCGAAGCCGTCCGGCATGATCGGGAGCCGAGCTTCATGTCCGACTTCTTCAGAGCATTCAATAAACTGGTGGGCCAGAAGCAGCGAGCGACCCTCGCTTATCGACCGCAGGCCAATGGAGCTGCGGAACGCATGGTGCAAACAATCACAAGAGCGATTAAGATGTACATCACGGACGTGGACCAGCGAGACTGGGACGAATACGCCGAGCGACTTACCTTCGCTCTGAACACGGCACATGACCGCACGAGGAACGAAACCCCGTTTTACCTAGTACACGGCTGGAACCCCGGTCCACACTTGAAGCGTCGCTCGCAGTCAGCAACACGTCACGGCGCGACGCAGACGCCAGACGATGGAGGCTACGGATCAAACGACACTACAAAGCAGCACGGGCACAAGCGTTAGAATTGATCCGGGACGCGGTCAACACCCGAGCCCGTCTCCAAAACGAAGCCGCGACGGAACATTCGATCGAGGCTGGGTCACAGGTCCGGTTGTACTTGGATCGGGTTAGACCGGGCTACGCGCGCAAACTCGCGCACGGATGACACGGTTCATTTCGCGTGGTCGAGCTCATAAATACATACGTCGCACGTCTCGAGATCAGAGGCACGCCCTACCAGTTATACCCGAACGTACACATCTCCAAGTTGAAACCCGTCCGCCAATTCCCGTCGCGACCCGCGCTGTTACTGACCGTGCCCACCGACGAGCGATTCGATTTCGACGAGGAATTCCTCCCGGAAGACAGCTGGGAGAATTCGTGACCTGGAGGAAGATGTACATGAGGTGGAGCAAATACTGGATATGCGCGACGGACGTACCACACGATATGGGCGGATACGACGCGAATTCGAGGTGAAGTGGAAGGGATACCCAGACGCGTCTTGGGTTGACGAACAAGATCTCAACTGTGGGGGACTGCTGTACGATTTTCTGCGGCAACGGACATGTCGAAATCGGTTTGGCGTCATGCAATCACATGAAAGCGTGGGCGCAACGGAAGCTGGCGCAGCAGAACCCGACGAGGCGGGGTTGGCGTCGAAGGGCGCGGAATAAGACGACAGGGTGGCCGTCGAGAGGAGGAACGGAGGGCAACTCCACGTCGGGACAGGACCAGATCGGAGCGTGTCGGGAAGACGCAAACGAAGTCGGCGGGGAGGCCGCCGATGGGAGGAACGGAGGAACGCTTGTCTGGGAGAGGCCAGATTGAGATGTGACGATGGGGAAGTCTGGAGGGCCGGCCCGTTGGCCGAAGGTGGGATGATGAAGGGTCGTCTCATAAAAAAGATCACAAAAGAAAACGAAGACCAAGGCACGAGTGTGAAAGGAAGTATTCAACGTTATGCCTATGAAAAGGGACGTTCGACCCTTACAAAATCTCCTCAACAAACTTGTACCGCAGACAAGAGACGGAGTACGCGGGATGCGCACATACAGAGCTGGGGAGCGAGCGGAAGTAACGGCGCCAAGGCTCCTGCGAGTCGATGTCGGCCAACGCGGCGTGCAGCGTCGCGTGCTGACGGCCCGGATACCACCGACCGACGGCAGAACGACTGGTAGGGAAATGCAGGATGACCGGATCCAGCAGGAGGTCCATATCCGCCGACTCCAACCGGAAGAGCCCGAAGATAAGCTGGAGGACGCTCGCCAAGTGGTCCCCGCGTGTGATCTACGCGAGTTCCGACGCCAGCGCCACGTAACCCACTCTGAACCACCGGGAACCGGCAACTCATGGGAGGCTTCCCAGTAAGCCTGGGCCCAATGCTCCAGGTGCAGGTCGTTCCGGGACAGGAGGGCTCCGAAAGATGGATCGTCCGCCGCGAAAGTCAGGGGCTCTGGGCGCTGGGTCAGGTAAGCCCATGGCCGAGACGCGTACAAGGCGTCAACATTAGCCCGTGTCATCAAGGCTTCGTTCCAAGCAGCGGGATGAGGTCTAGCCGTGGACGGGAAGATCCAACCCGGAGGAAGCAGAGTCGTCCGGAGCAAGGGTACCGACAAAGATGTCAACGTCTCGGAGCGAAGAGAACGAGGCCACGGAGGGTACCGCCGATGCTGCCATTCTGCCGGATCACGTGCAGGGGAATCGCGGGGGCAAAGAACGGTACGTTGGAGGCCCCGCTGGCGGTTCCCGAAGGTGGCGAGGAAGGAGGACTGGACGACGAATCGGAAGAATAAGGCGCCTTGGAAGACGCGGCAGCCGAAGAGGACGAAGACGACCCCCACTAGATGAAGACGCATCGCCCCCGAACCCGCGGAGTTGGATCGAGAGGCCGAGCCTGACCGCGAAACACGTCGACGCAACCGGCGACGTTTCGTCCGACGAGGAGGAACACCGGAAGCGCTATCCGACGACTCCGAAGACGAGAACAAGCCGAAGACGGCGGGGAAGAGGGATGACCCTGTGCCGCGGCGACATGGTCGGAAGCAGCAGAGTCCGCCGAGGTGGACGGCCGGGAACTCCGTCGAAGAGGCGGACTCCCCGAGGAGCGGCTGGGGGATGCGTGGCAGCCGCGCGACGTGGGGAAAGGCGGTCGCGGTCTGGGGAATTGACGCCTCTGGGCACGAGTGAGCGGCACCGAAGCTCCAAAACGGGGTTGGCCAGGAAGGATCCCCCTGGGTGGAGAGGCGACGGATGGCGGGGACGGCGATGCTGGAGGCGTCGGCACAGTCACCAGCATTGACCCGACTAGCGTCACCTGGAGGTAAAGGGACGGCCGCGTTCACGGCGGATTCAGCATCGGCCTCCAACGTCCGGAGGATCCCATCGATGTTCAAAGACCCCCTGCAGACGCGACTACAGCGGAGAGCCGGGTAGCTAGCGCATCTCGTACCCGTCGAGCTGACTCTCGCCCTAAACGAGCCTCGCATAGCAGTCGTCGCCGCGTGTCCGTACGCTCGCCCCGCTCGCGCGCTTCTCGCACCGCGGTGGCTTCCAGTTCGGCGACTCGCGAGTCCAGACGGCGTACCCGAGTTTGGTGTAACGCCTGCTGACGAGCCGACGACTGGCGAGCGGACAAACCCCCGCCCTGTACTGGTCAGAGCGGGCGGACGCACGCAGTTCCTCAGCCTGGGCCCGGGCGAGATCGGCTTGGGTGGACACACGTGCTGCCAACGCAACGGAGACGGATGCCTCGAGGTCGCGGATACGCATCACGTCGCGTTGATGTTCCTCGGCATGAGCCACGAGCAAGGCGTTAACTCGTTGCAAGTCGGCTTTCATCACGAGCCTGCGCTGCGGCGGCGTCCTGCTGACTTCGAGAAGAGCGTCGTGGGTTACACGAAGGTCTTCCGCAACCGCGTCGCGATCTCGAAGGGCTCGAGCAGACGACAGCTGAGCTCGCTCGCCCTCCGACACAGCTTGCGATAGCTCACCTTGGGTCACGGACAACTCCTGCCGCGCAGCGTCCAGCGCCGCAAAGACGCGCACCAACTCGACAGTGGAGGCAGTCGAGGAAGATGCCTCCGCGGCGGAGAGGAGATCGGATAACTGCATGATGCGAGAACGCGCCTCCTCCAACTCGGCAGCCGTTGCAGCAGCCTCTTCGCACGTCACATCAGCCAACACGCGGTATTGAGTCTCCCACTCCTCGGCACGACCCGCTTGCGTCCGAAGAGTGCCCGCGGCGTCCAACAGGCTGGCGTTCTCTGCAGTCAAGCTCTCCACGCGATCGTTCAACTGGCTGACGGTGGCGGAAACCAGGTCATACCCCTCGCGCGCTCGCCGGAGCAGGAAAAGGTTGCGGTCGTGCAACGATGCGGCGTTGGCGGCGGACATGTCCAACTGAGCGCGAAGTAACTGCGCGTCGTGCTCCAGGGCGTTGACGTCGTTGATCAATGCGCCCACAGACGGAATGGGATCACCGGGGCCAGGGATGTGGACGACCGGAGCCGGAGGGATCGCCAACGGACGTCGACCAGAGTCGAATATGCCGCATCGGTTTGAAGCCAGGTCCCCGGTTTCCAGGGACTCCGTGTCATCGCTGTCGCGGTCCGGAGAAGTCGTCATGACCTGCGAGCAGACAGGACAACACAAGGCGAGACGGTAAGCAGGCTAACGATAAGACGGGTTCTGCCGCGATGCGCACGCGCCCGCGGGACGGATGTGGAGAAGCGGCCTGTCGGAGGGCGGTGCAACGCGGAATGCCGACGTAAAAGTGGAGTACCGGAGAGTGACGAAGTCTGGCTGACCGTTTTGATGGATGTCGACCCAGAGCGACGGGAAACGGAATTTTCCGCAAGAAAGACGGAGACGGATCAGACAGCGGCCCCGCCCCGTTTATATGCAACCGTGGGACGAGGACTGCGACACGGGAACCACGGTCGGAGACAATGTTTACGCCTCGACCGACAGCCCTGACTGACGGACCCCGATCTGGCAACTCGACGGACCCCGATGTGGCAACTGGGTCACGTGATCAGGGTAAATCAGGACAACGATGATAGGTAAGCACAGCGGGAAGTGATAGGAAGGGAGCCGGAAGACCAACGAGTGGCGAGGAAGGCATGGATAGGATAGGACAACATAGGCTCAGTCCCGAATTCTCTTTGTGATACGCAAGTGGATTTCCTTCGTCCCAAGTGCCAGCAGCCTCGACCGAGAAGAGCCCCAGGATAACCGGCCCCGTCGTCCGCTGCTGGAGCGGTGTACTCAACCCCAACATCCCGTGCCCAATAGGAGGGACACGTTAAACGATACCGTCCAGGCGTTGCTGATAACCCGACGCCAAAGACGAAGAACGCATTGGCCCGATAACGCCGTGCACAACCGAGGAAACGCCGGCCCGATAACGCCGCACGCCCAAGGTCAAAGAGGAGAGGACGTCGTCATACACGAGTGAGACGTCAAAGTAAGAGCGACGCAGAGCGAGGAGAATCCGCGCTGCGCCTGAGGAGCACACTTCAAGGTTCCTAACCACTTAGATCACACCCACCCAGAGATACGCTACTCAAACAACCGGGAATTTGCCCGACGTTAGCGCGAAGGGCTTGTGCGAGGACGACTTGGCAGATTTCTGCTAAGGCGCTACTCCACACTACCAAGAAGTTCTTGGCAAGAACTAGGTAGCATAATAAACCGCGCCACGGTTAATTTATCTTACAAAATACGTTCGAATTTTTTCACTGTGGCACTTACTAGTAATACAAGTATTGCAACATCGGAACGGAAATATCGAGGATAAACTATTCGGGGTCCGGACCTTTAGAACCGGGGATTCGCAGTTCTCACAAACGGCGAGGTTCATGGTCTCTACGCATATCTAGCAAGATATTTACGTACTCGCCCGATTAAAACCCCTCGGCCGATGAAGTAGTAGTCCAGGTCTTAACCGTACTGAAAGGTTAAAAACACCTTCGCTACTTTATATGAAGTCAACAAATGAGAAAAAGCGGACAAGACAGAGCTCTCTCGATTCCGCAACCCTCGAATAGCAAGCTTGCCGTGTGCGAATAATCTCGCGACGCGTGCCGTCGGAGGATGGTAATTGTTTGACCCGAATGTTTCGTACGACAATATCACTTTGCGTTGAACGGAGTTGACAGAGGACGGTGTAGGTAGTAGTAACGAAGGGGCTTGGACTTGGGGGAAGTTATAGAATGAATTCAAAGTGAACAGGAGTTCTAGTTCGCTAGGCTACATCTAGCTCCTACACGCAAGCCTCATATAGTCACATGCAGCGGGAAGAGGACAATCCAAGCGATGACCTCGATGCCGACGAGTGTGCTGTTCGAACTTTTGTGCGCTAACTCGACCACGTGGTTGACGTGTCACGCACGCTTCCAGCACATCGCTGCCAAGCTCTACAGCGTGAAACCAGCCAGACAGATTGGAAGCATGGCTTTTTGACGCACTCACAGTCGACAGCATCCTTACATCCTCCCCTAGAGACTTTGCGCCGGCGACGATGCTGGTGCAAGTCTTCAAGCAGCGCCTTCCAGGGCTACGCGTTGAATGTTGGCTTCGTTTTCTAGGCGTCCTCACTATCCGGAAGTCCTTGCCAGTACACCATTTGCGACTGCGAATGCGGACCTTCACAAGCCGATCGATGACATACAGATCACCGTCATCGTTTTCCGTAGCGAAGTGCACGGGAGCACCTTCGGCAATGGCCCTGTAGTAAATTCTGGTGGTGACACCATATAGTGTCGAATAACGTCGATATTGAACGTGTCGTGAAGACATCGCATCGACCGCGGAAGCTCCACGCGAGCCACATTGTCGTTCGCCATCGCTATTATGAGAAATAAACCCACGAAGCGAGCAGACAACTTGTCTTTGTCGATACGGGTCCCACGAGCCAACGGCAGACCCTTCGTGCTGAGGTATACCCCGTCCCCACTTCTAACTTAACTCCACTTCGCCGCTGATCATAGTACTTCTTCGATCGGCGCTTAGCTTCCACCAAATTGTGTTGTGCTCTCTCAATCACACGTTGCCGTTCTTGAATGAAGTTAGCGTTGTAGTCATTCCTTGTCTCCACAATAACACCTGGACTACGTGCCAGCCGACCAGTATCAATCTGGAACAGAGACATCTTGGTGGACGCATTTACCAGCGTGGCGTGTGCGTACTCCACCGTGTCCAGCACTTCCGACCAATTATTACCGTGAATAGAAACCATACAAAGGAGGCCATCTTCCATCACGCGATTCTGTCGTTCTGTTTGGCCGTCTGCTTGGACACAGAATGCTGTTGTCATGCGGAACTTCACTCACATGATGCGCATCAGTTCTCGCCAGAATGACCCAGTGAGCTTTGGGTCTCGGTCGCTCACAATAGCCGCCGGAAGACCGTGGTGACGCACTACCGAATCGAAAAATATGGCTCCAGATTTAGCTGCTGTCGCCGTTGAGTACGTCGGCGCGTACTTGGGGCGCTTGCTGAGGTGATCAATACAAAACAAAAATTGCATCGTAGCCTGACGATACCAGAAGTCCTGTAACGAAGTCAATGCCGGCGATCTTCCAGCACTCTGACGGAACTGGTAGTGCCATTCTTCCGCAAACTGCTTGACTTGAAACGAGCGCACGTAGCACAGCTCTGCACGTAATTCCACACGTCTTCTAGAAGGGTTGGACAATAATATCATTGGGGTAATTTGAGTTGTGTTCGACGGATAACAGAGTATGAAGCTACGGGTCCATCATGAAAGTCCGCCAATAATGCAACCGCAAGTCCCCATAATCGAGAACATATAGTCGACGGAGAGCATCACTAGTTTCGATGTTCACCAAATCTTGATCCCAGCGCAGTGTGCCCGCCGAGACCTTCATAGAAGGCGACGACTTGTCCAAACGAGTATACAGTGGGTCCCGTTGATAACCTTGTTTGAACAAACGCTTGGTGACTGGTTCCAGATGCACCTTCGTGACAGAGATAACTGCTTCGCCCACATGCATCGGGACCACCCCGGCACCACTAATACCGGCACCGCATCACCTCTCCCCGAAAGTCGTCATCAATAAGCAACTGGCAGTCAGAACCTGGTAACAGAGAAAGCCGGAGGTTCGAGGTCTTGTGACGACGCAGAAACTTGTCAGCGGTGGCGCAACTATCATTGCACTCGTGAACAGTAGGACGTATACCCGCCGCAGAATCAGGGGCCACAGTCAATGGGAGAGGCTCTGCCGGTCTGGACAGTGCATCTGCTAATACATTGGAGGCACCTTTCACGTGATGAAGCGTAAAGGTAAATTGTCCAAAAATCCAGTCAGCGTGCCAATTTACCTGAAACTTGTGGGTGTTGTAGAAACCATGAACACGCTGAGTTGATCGTGAAAATGTCGAACTTGCGGTCATACAAATAGTGACGCCACTTAGAGAGCGCCAATTTGATTGCAAAGAGCTCTTGCTCGTGTACGGTCCAGCTGCCGAGAATTGCTTCGAGAAGAACGCAACGGGAGATCATTATCATCGCGTCGTTGTGACAAAACACCACCACAGCATCGCCCATGCGCATCTCTAGTCATCACAAACGGCTTGTCAAAGTCGGGAAGTTGCAATACAGGGGCTTGATGCAGAAGGAGCTTGAGTTGGACAAATGCTTGTTGCTGCTCGCTGCCCCACGGCCACGTCACTGTTTTCTTCTCTAGCTTGCTCAGGGGTAGCACAATCTACGCGAAATCGCAAATGAAACGACGGTAATAGCTGGCCAGTCCCAGGAAGCTAAGAAGTTGATTCGATGTGGTTGGTTCCGGTAACGGCTGAATCGCCAACGGTTTCGCTTGTCGACTTGAAGACCTTCCTTCGACACCGTGTGACCCAGGAAGTCCACTGATTCCGCTCCAAATACACACTTATTGCGCTTTGCATACAACGTTTCAGCTCTGACGGCGTTGAGTACTTAACGCGAGTGATCACGGTGTTCAGGTGCAGATCGAGAGTAGATGTACAGGTCGTCGAGATACACCACGACATAAGTAAACTTCTTGTAGAGCAGTCTGATTAGCCGCGACCATGCACCCGGCGTTCCACTAATACCCATCGGAGCCACACACCAGTGGTAGGTCTCCTTGTCGGTTCTAAAGTCAGTATACTTAACGCAATTTGCATTTGATGGTAGCCCTGAGCGAGATCGATGGTAGAGAAAATCGAGTACCCTACCATACGGTCGAAAAGCTCATCGATCCGTGGCAACGGAATTTTGGGTCCCTCCGCTTGGATTTTGACGTAGCGATAATCCACTACCCAGCGAATAGGCAACGCTCTGTTTCTGCTTTTTATCCACTGTGAACGGCTCGGTGCAGCTCCCGTTACTGCATCCTTATTTGAACGCCGAAACTGTTAGTCACCCACGGCGAATCCGATACTTACAATCAGCCCTTGCGCAACAGCTTGTCCACAAATACATTTAACGCATCCTGCTCTGTTTGCGAAAGCTGGAATAGAGCCCGTGTGCTTGGTCTCGCGCCCGGCTTCATAGTGAGGTCAAACTCAACCGCTCTTTTCTTAGAAATTGTGTCAAGTAGTTCAGCAGGCAAAACTTCAGCATATTCATCCAATAGCGAACTCAGAAATGCAGGAACCGCTTCCGACGATGACGATGACGACACATTGACACGTAAACTTCTTTGTATGAGCCTAGCTTCTGGTTCTTCTCAAATGCCGCACCACTGACCGCTCCGAAAACAGTGGCGTCTCGCGTGGGTCCGCCCCTGGTTTCAAAATCTCGTCAAACTCGGGGCTTACTTGGTACTCGTCGAGGAACGCTTGATCTTCAACACTCAGCAAGGATGGGTGTATGTCTTCCGCGAAGAATCCACCCCGGTCGTTCGCTATGCGGTCCTCCTCGGGGTCTGCAGCACGCACTGCTTTCTCGAACTCGTCCATCTCTGCTTGAAACGCGGCGACAAGACTGCGTAGACCCTCGTCTAGCTGAACGTCTTGAGTTCTCCAATTAATGACTGGGTTGTACTCGTCGAAAAATGGTTTACCAAAAATGATACCATGTGTGGGAGGTAAATCCCATTCCGAGAATATCATGCCGTCAAGGACGTACCCGTCAAAACAGATATCATCTTACTGAGTCCTTTGCGAATCACGTTGTGGACCGCACCGCTATCCAAGAGAATGACCACTTCGCGATTACCGATTGCTCCTGGTTTTCGATGTAGCTGGTGTCGTCCAGAACCAGAGATGCCGACTACATTGACAGTCAGTCGATCAAATACTTCAGGATCCTCGGCTTCATGCATGTTACCAACACGTTGTCGCGCAAATTCGCCAGCTGGGCGCTCATTTGTATCTCGCTGACGGCAGTTGGACATACGGTAGCCTGGCTTTGCAAAAAACACAGGTTACGCTGGATACATTAGTCACGCGACACAAATCGCCCTGACCAATTTACATAGGCTCCGGACCAGGTTCATAGCGTTGCCCTTGGTTTTGTAGGTCATTAAATGCCAGCCTGCCGCGAAATGGACTTCCACCCTGGGTTTGATGTTGCTGGGGACGCGCACACTCGTATTCCATAGCGACACTTATCGCATCACGAATTGTGGTACACCGACGGTAGACCACGTTGGCACGTGTCTGACTCACCAAACCTCTGGTGAATAGGGCAATCTTGTCAATCTCACTCATCTCCTTCACGCACATAATCAGTTGTCGATATCGAGTTACAAAATCAGCGAGATCACGTCCATCGCGTTGCTTGAGCTGGTAGAGCGCGTCGCGCAATCTTCCTTGCAAATCGGCGGCAATAAGCTCGCGTCGTAATGCATCGGTGAGCTCCTCAATCGTGTGGATAGTGCCTCGCTGCGTGATGTACCATGCAGCAACCTGATCGTGCAGGTTAGACACCATCATAGCTAGGACACGCCGACTGTTACTGCTATGGGTGTTGTCGATATCCTTGGCTTCGAAGAACAAGCGCGCCTGGTCCAAGAAGAGTTCTAGGCTCTCGTCCAGCGCACCGCTGTATTTAAACGAAATGCCTACACTCGTTTCTCAGCTGGTGGACGGTTAACCAACTTGTCCAACAGTTCTTACTGCTGACGAAACAGCGTAGTCATCTCCGTCATCATACAGGTCAATTCTGCATCAATGTTGCTTCGTACTCAACACGGGCACTCTCACAGCTGGTTCGACGACACAACGATTGTAGGCGGGCACAGCGGCTCGACGCACAAACTCAGCTTCAAAGAGTGACGTGGCACGCGTCACTCTGTGTGTGGACCACACTAACTCGGGTACTGGACCAACACGTGCTACCAAATGTTAGACCCTACGACGATAGCACTTTGGGATGAACGGAGTTGACAGAGGACGGTGTAGGTAGTAGTAACGAAGGGGCTTGGACTTGAGGGGAGTTATAGAATGAATTCAAAGTGAACAGGAGTTCTAGTTCGCTAGGCTACATCTAGCTCCTACACGCAAGCCTCATATAGTCACATGCAGCGGGAAGAGGACAATCCAAGCGATGACCTCGATGCCGACGAGTGTGCTGTTCGAACTTTTGTGCGCTAACTTAACCACGTCGTTGACGTGGCACGCACACTTCCAGCACATCGCTGCCAAGCTCTGCAGCGTGAAACCAGCCAGACTGATTGGAAGCATGGCTTTTTGACGCACTCACAGTCGAAAGGATCCTTACAGTAATATAGAGTGTATACGCTGGGTATCCATTCCATTAAACAAAAAATGATGTTCTAAAGCAGTTCATTGAGGTTTTGGAAGCGGGCAGCTCAATCTACATGTCATAGCGATGTATTTGACGGCGTTGCTGTAGTTGACACATATGCGTTTTATACCTGATGGAATACAACCCTCTACCCGAATACATCCCTTTTCAGTTTATTGGCACTATTCAATTGTGCCCGGGTTTCTAATAGGGCGAGTACGTTAATAGTTGCTCACTTTAAGTCCATGGAGAACAGTTACACAATATATCTCACCATTTCATTTTTAAAAAAAGATAGCTGCTCTTTGCATTGCTTGAAACAGCACTTGTGTTACATCGGAAATGTAATTTAGGGCTCGAAACTAGAAGTGGATTGATAGTGCAAAAGCCCCCCAAAACAAACTCCGATTCACTGAGCTGCACATGACAACAACCAGAAACTGCTTAAAAATACATGCTTGATTTGACAGTCTATTTTCTCAGCTACTTGTACTACTAGGTCTTCGCGTAGGTGGAGATAGCTTTTGTATTAGACCTAGCTGCAGCACGCGCGATCATAGCCCTCAGAGTAACCTACCGCAAAAGTATGATAGATCTGGCACTCTACTCTAAATCACTTTTGCCAGGTGCCAAGTCTTTCAGAAGTTTGCGGTTGTCTCTGATTGGCCAATGATATTATATATGTAGGTGGGTGGACAGCAATGTTTTGTCAAAACTAGGTGGAACGTTTAGTCTGGCATGCTGGGGCCATTCATATCCGTAAATTGCTACCCCGAGATGCAATCTCATTTTGTCGAGAGTGCTACAGCAGGTTTAGCGCACACGGCATAGGGAACTTTTTGATTTGAAGCGCTACATAGACGTCCTCTCAGGAACATCCTGGTGGTTGTTTCTCGGACGAAGGCATTCGAGTACAAGCGAAACAAAGACAAGAAGGCAGCAGAAGCACCGATCGTTCGCGACCTAGGATAGTAGTGAACTACCAGTAGAAAAACGAGAGAGAAGGAAGAGAAGAAGGCAGCAGAACCACACATCGATCGCTAGGGTACAACCGGTAATATAACAAATAACGCATATTTTAGCGATTTGAATAGCACTACCGGATATTCAGCAAACCACTACACTATGCTTTCTTTGTTAAGGGATACAACAATATTTTCACTTCTCCAGTGGCGCGTGTACCACCAGTCGGTCGCCCCGCTTGACTCTAGGGGAGTGGACATGAGAGAAGAATTATATACATCGTTTGTACATGAAGAAGATGAAGAAGCTGGGGATAGACGAAGAATTTGGAGAACAGTATGAGTTCCGGTCGACTTGGTGTCCATAAACGGAGCGGCGTAGTATCTTCTCCGATGGGGTGTATCCCTTAACAAAGAATATATTTCGGTACTAACGATCGCAAATTGAAAGCGTAAAAATAGCATTGTTAGTCATGCTATTATAAAACACTAATATTAGTACATATGTTTAGTACTAGGAAATGGGATAATTATCACCACCGGCCACAATACATCAACGTTTTCCCAATATAGTATGGGATTGCTGCACTGACAGTGTCACTAGTGTCAGTGACACCAGTGACACTGTCAGTGCAGCAATCCCATACTGTGTCCATGATAGTCTCTTGCACTCAAAATCTCGCAGTGCAGGACGTCATTACAGAGTTCCCCGGCAAAGGAGAACCGTAATCAGTGATTTACCTTGCAAAATTAGTACATGTGTCCCAAAGCCTTTCTCTATCGGAATACAAATCCGTTTGCAAATCTTTTAACCTGGGAGAATTTATTGGTCCCACCTTTCTCTCTTTGCCGGGGAACTCTGTATTTAGGACGAGATAAAATCGAATGCATCGATTGTCGATGGTAACTTTTCCTTGAAGATGGGCACACCTGTTTCAGTAGTCGCATTAGTCGACAAGATTGCTGAATGACACCACCACAGCCTATCGCCGCTCGAACACCACATGCCGCCGACGAAAAGCACATCGCTCGCTGTCATCAATAGTGCAGCAACAGCTTGCGCTGAAAGAATTTCCGCAATCTGGCACGATGTGGAGCCTCGCCACAATGCGTGTAGGTCTACCCGACCCAGGGACAATGTCAATACAGTACAACACTTTGACGGCCTTGTCCAGCGTGGCTAAAAAATGGATTCTAAATCAGTTAAATTACCAATATAATTAAAATATTGATTTTTATTAATTTATTATCATTAATTTACCCCTTGTTTTGGATATAAACTAATATTATATATTAAACTACCAATAGGTATATTTTTAAGGGTAATGCGTTACCAATTTTTTATTCAGCATCTATTGAACTTTTAATATATTGATTAATTTTTAAACCTTCCAGTTCAGGTGCTAGTATTAAATGAGATTAAAAGTCGTTTTTTAGTGCTGATTGCCAGACGAGCAGCTGGGCGATGGCTGTCAAGAGAGTGTCTGTAGTGACTCGTAGCGATTTTTGGTCCTGCAGCTGGAGAACGCCAGCCGCGGCGTTCGCTCGCGTCTTAATACAGTGCAAGGAGGCGTACCAAGACGCGCTATGGGTATATATGAAAAAGTATGCGTCTTATCGAAGGAGAGTTCCACAACCTCGATCGTTGAGCTTGGCGAGGAGCATTCACATATGCCGCTCTGCCGACGCATACAATCTCAAATGTTGAGGTAGTCGACGTGGAGAACCTCCTCGACTTGGAAGGGCAACGCCACGAGTAGCAAAACGCACGCATCCAAAGCGTCAACTTGTCAACTCCTGCAAACCGCGTGCCACAGCTGTCTGACAGCCATGATCGATCCTCACGGGATCGTCGGCCACGGCGCAAGTTTCAACGAACTCTACGACCGACGCGTCGGAGGCGGCTGCGCCTGGCACGGTGGCGCCGGCCAACACGGATTCTGGCGAGTCTAGCCAAAGCGAGCAGCAGAAGTCCAGCGAAGAGTCTACGGACGAGTCGGAGCAGCAGCAGCAGTCCAGCGCGTCCGAAAAGAAGGATGATGAAAGCGACAAGAAGAACAGCGAGGATAGCGACAACGACAAGAACCAAGAAGAGGAAGAGAACAATGACGACGCGCAGAACGAAGAGCAGACGATCGTTTCCAGTGCCGCCGGAAGTATCACCTCCAGTGGCAGCAACACCACCAGCGACAGTTCCAAGACTGAATCCACCATTCAGAGCTCCAGCTCCGGATCCACTACTCAGAGCTCCAACACCGGATCCGCTACCCAAAGCACGGACGGTGACTCGCCCACGCAGACTGCAACAACCAACTCCTCCACCTCCACCTCGACGGGATCGGTGCCGGACGGCACGTGGCCCTCCAGCACGGGAACCGTCCTCTACACGGAGCCGTACACGATCAAGGCCGGCGAGGTGTTCGACGGCAAGATGCAGACCTTTGAGCGCTCGGACGTCACGTGCTCCGACGGTGAGGGCCAGAAGGACACGGCCGTGTTCCTCGTGGAGGCCGGCGGCACCCTCAAGAACGCCATCATCGGCAAGAACCAGAAGGAGGGTGTGCACTGTGACGACCACGAGTGCACCATTGAGAACGTCTGGTGGGACGACGTGTGCGAGGACGCGCTGAGCATCAAGGGTGGATCGGCGTCCAGCGTGACCACCGTGACGAACTGCGGTGCGCGCTACGCCTCCGACAAGGTGGTGCAGCACAACGGCTACGGCACCGTCAAGATCAATGGCTTCTACGCGCAGGAGTTCGGCAAGCTCTACCGTTCGTGCGGCACGTGCGGAGACATCCCTCGCATCGTGACGCTGGAGAACGTGTACGCGGTGGACCCTCTGGTGAGCGTCGTCACGGTGAACAAGAACTACGGCGACCAGGCCACGCTCAAGAACATCCGCGTGAAGACGACGGACGGCAGCACTGATGTGAAGGTGTGCCAGTGGTCGCAGGGCGGCAGTACGCCGTCGAACGTGGGCGACGGTCCGTCGGGCACACTGTGTCAGTACTCGGAGAGTGACGTGCAGATCAACCAGTAGATGTGCAAAAAGTGTATTGATACGTGTATGTGATAGAGTGTGGGGAGGTAGAGCGAAGCACCGTTCTAGTTCCACCGTTGTTGCGTGTGAAGGAATATATGGGTTTCAAATAATCAAAACATGAAGTCGGTTTGTCTACGAGCAAGCGAGTACGGCAGTTTCTCTTTACTCTGGCCACCGCACGAAAGAAATGCATGTACACTGAACAAGTAGCGACAGTGTTTCCCTCGTACGTGCAAGAACATGTCACTAAAGGAATAGGGACTATTAATGGTGTCACTGACACTAGTGACACTGTCAGTGCAGCAATCCCATACTGTGTCCATGATAGTCTCTTGCACTCAAAATCTCGCAGTGCAGGACGTCATTACAGAGTTCCCCGGCAAAGGAGAACCGTAATCAGTGATTTACCTTGCAAAATTAGTACATGTGTCCCAAAGCCTTTCTCTATCGGAATACAAATCCGTTTGCAAATCTTTTAACCTGGGAGAATTTATTGGTTCCACCTTTCTCTCTTTGCCGGGGAACTCTGTATTTAGGACGAGATAAAATCGAATGCATCGATTGTCGATGGTAACTTTTCCTTGAAGATGGGCACACCTGTTTCAGTAGTCGCATTAGTCGACAAGATTGCTGAATGACACCACCACAGCCTATCGCCGCTCGAACACCACACATGCCGCCGACGAAAAGCACATCGCTCGCTGTCATCAATAGTGCAGCAACAGCTTGCGCTGAAAGAATTTCCGCAATCTGGCACGATGTGGAGCCTCGCCACAATGCGTGTAGGTCTACCCGACCCAGGGACAATGTCAATACAGTACAACACTTTGACGGCCTTGTCCAGCGTGGCTAAAAAATGGATTCTAAATCAGTTAAATTACCAATATAATTAAAATATTGATTTTTTATTAATTTATTATCATTAATTTACCCCTTGTTTTGGATATAAACTAATATTATGTATTAAACTACCAATAGGTATATTTTTAAGGGTAATGCGTTACCAATTTTTTATTCAGCATCTATTGAACTTTTAATATATTGATTAATTTTTAAACCTTCCAGTTCAGGTGCTAGTATTAAATGAGATTAAAAGTCGTTTTTTAGTGCTGATTGCCAGACGAGCAGCTGGGCGATGGCTGTCAAGAGAGTGCTGTAGTGACTCGTAGCGATTTTTGGTCCTGCAGCTGGAGAACGCCAGCCGCGGCGTTCGCTCGCGTCTTAATACAGTGCAAGGAGGCGTACCAAGCGCGCTATGGGTATATATGAAAAGTATGCGTCTTATCGAAGGAGAGTTCCACAACCTCGATCGTTGAGCTTGGCGAGGAGCATTCACATATGCCGCTCTGCCGACGCATACAATCTCAAATGTTGAGGTAGTCGCGTGGAGAACCTCCTCGACTTGAAGGGCACGCCACGAGTAGCAAAACGCACGCATCCAAAGCGTCAACTTGTCAACTCCTGCAAACCGCGTGCCACAGCTTCTGACAGCCATGATCGATCGTCATGGATTTGACGGGCAGTCGAAAAGGCTGACCATGAAAACAAGTGAGCTCGCCCGCAAACCCCGAACAGCAGAACTGCTGCTGGAAAACAACTGCCACCCCCGATCTTCGCCACCAGGACATCAGCTCTATCAACGTGTTGTTTTCGCTGCTACCAAGTCACCCGGTGCCACGACGCTCTGATGGTCGACCGACGGTGCCAGTCGTATCCTGACTAACGAACGGATTAAAGCTTTAGTCGGTGTCGGTGCCAACAACTCCCATTAATCAATTTTCCTCTCCAGCAGCAAGTGGCCAAGCACACAAGCCAACGCCCACCTACATCTCATTACTGCAATCCAAGATGGCCAAGTCCTTTGCGACTCTCGCAACGTCCGCCGCCTTCCTCATTGCGGCCGCAACCGCCGCCTCAGTCCCCGATGGCACGTGGCCCACCAGCACGGGCGCCGTGCAGTACGCCGAAGCGTACACGGTCAAGGCCGGCGAGGTCTTCGACGGCAAGATGCAGACCTTCGACCGCTCGGACATCTCATGTGACGGTCAGTCCGAAAGCGGATCGTCCACAGCCGTGTTCCTCGTGGAGGCCGGCGGCACCCTCAAGAACGCCATCATCGGCAAGATCCAGAAGGAGGGTGTGCACTGTGACGACCACGAGTGCACCATTGAGAACGTCTGGTGGGACGACGTGAGAAGAAATTCTACAGCGAGGTCGCTGTAGAATTTTTAATACAAAAATGGCCAAACTGATTTTATCACTGATAAATATCGATGATATAGTACTATGATATTTGCTCAGGCTCTTTATCAACGCTGATAAAAATCGATATTGATAATCAATAGAAAATTTCTTTCTTATCATTGATTTGATATGAGTAAAAAAGCCAATGCTACTCAAGCCTGGTTGCCACATTTCCTAGGGATAATTATCACCACCGGCCACAAATACATCAACATTTTCCCAACCGGCCCACATTTGAGTTACTTAGTTTATACAGGACTAAGGGACTCTCATTGAGAAGCCCCGCTGCGCGTTAGGCGTGCAAATGGGGAGAGAGGGAATGCTCCATTTTCCAAACTCAGTCCCGAATCCTGCCAGTGCAAATCTACCGGTACACAAGAGCTGAAGCGTAGCTCGAAGTATTTCTCCAGTCGGCGATTGACCACGAAGACCTTGGCGTTCAGGTGCGGATAAGAGAGTTGTCGCAATTTGTGCTGGTGTAGGAATACGATCTTCTCATTCTCGCTTTTTGAACGGCACTCTTGCAACAAGGTGTGATGTCAAGTGCACAGTAGCTCATACTGCTGTTGTAGATAAATTCGAGTAAAAGCTATAACATGAGAATTGGCCAATGAAATATCTGAGTCGACTTAAATGTGGGCCGGTCCCTATTCCTTTAGTGACATGTTCTTGCACGTACGAGGGAAACACTGTCGCTACTTGTTCAGTGTACATGCATTTCTTTCGTGCGGTGGCCAGAGTAAAGAGAAACTGCCGTACTCGCTTGCTCGTAGACAAACCGACTTCATGTTTTGATTATTTGAAACCCATATATTCCTTCACACGCAACAACGGTGGAACTAGAACGGTGCTTCGCTCTACCTCCCCACACTCTATCACATACACGTATCAACACACTTTTTGCACATCTACTGGTTGATCTGCACGTCACTCTCCGAGTACTGACACAGTGTGCCCGACGGACCGTCGCCCACGTTCGACGGCGTACTGCCGCCCTGCGACCACTGGCACACCTTCACATCAGTGCTGCCGTCCGTCGTCTTCACGCGGATGTTCTTGAGCGTGGCCTGGTCGCCGTAGTTCTTGTTCACCGTGACGACGCTCACCAGAGGGTCCACCGCGTACACGTTCTCCAGCGTCACGATGCGAGGGATGTCTCCGCACGTGCCGCACGAACGGTAGAGCTTGCCGAACTCCTGCGCGTAGAAGCCATTGATCTTGACGGTGCCGTAGCCGTTGTGCTGCACCACCTTGTCGGAGGCGTAGCGCGCACCGCAGTTCGTCACGGTGGTCACGCTGGACGCCGATCCACCCTTGATGCTCAGCGCGTCCTCGCACACGTCGTCCCACCAGACGTTCTCAATGGTGCACTCGTGGTCGTCACAGTGCACACCCTCCTTCTGGTTCTTGCCGATGATGGCGTTCTTGAGGGTGCCGCCGGCCTCCACGAGGAACACGGCCGTGTCCTTCTGGCCCTCACCGTCGGAGCACGTGACGTCCGAGCGCTCAAAGGTCTGCATCTTGCCGTCGAACACCTCGCCGGCCTTGATCGTGTACGGCTCCGTGTAGAGGACGGTTCCCGTGCTGGAGGGCCACGTGCCGTCCGGCACCGATCCCGTCGAGGTGGAGGTGGAGGAGTTGGTTGTTGCAGTCTGCGTGGGCGAGTCACCGTCCGTGCTTTGGGTAGCGGATCCGGTGTTGGAGCTCTGAGTAGTGGATCCGGAGCTGGAGCTCTGAATGGTGGATTCAGTCTTGGAGCTGTCGCTGGTGGTGTTGCTGCCACTGGAGGTGATACTTCCGGCGGCACTGGAAACGATCGTCTGCTCTTCGTTCTGCGCGTCGTCATTGTTCTCTTCCTCTTCTTGGTTCTTGTCGTTGTCGCTATCCTCGCTGTTCTTCTTGTCGCTTTCATCATCCTTCTTTTCGGACGCGCTGGACTGCTGCTGCTGCTCCGACTCGTCCGTAGACTCTTCGCTGGACTTCTGCTGCTCGCTTTGGCTAGACTCGCCAGAATCCGTGTTGGCCGGCGCCACCGTGCCAGGCGCAGCCGCCTCCGACGCGTCGGTCGTAGAGTTCGTTGAAACTTGCGCCGTGGCCGACGATCCCGTCGAGGAAGAGGTGCCGGTGGCCTGCGCAACATCTCCGTTGATGTGCACGTCACTCTCCGAGTACTGGCACAGCGGGGCGGACGGACCATCGCCCAGCATCGATGGCTCGCCGTCGGCGTTGCCCTGCGACCACTGGCAGATCTTCACCTTGTCGCCGCTCGACTTGACCCAGATGTTGCTCAGCGTGGCCTCGTCGTTCCAGTTCTTGTTCACCGTCACGACGGCGTTGCCCGGGTTCACGACGTACACGTTGGAGACGGACACCTTGCGGGCCTTGTCGCCGCACGTGCCGCAGGAGCGGTAGAGCTTGCTGATGTCTTCGCCGTAGAAGCCGTCGATCTGGACGGAGCCCAGGCCATTGTGCTGGATGACCTTGTCGTCGGCCGAGCGAGCGCCGCCGCCCGTGACCGTCGACACACTGGAGGCAGTTCCGCCCTTGATGCTGAGGGCGTCTTCGCACACGTCGTCCCACCAGACATTCTCAATGGTACAGTCACTGTTGTCGCAGTGGACGCCTTCCATTTGGTTCTTGCCGATGATGGCGTTCTTGAGGGTGCCACCGGCCTCCACGAGGAACACGGCTGTGGACGATCCGCTTTCGGACTGACCGTCACATGAGATGTCCGAGCGGTCGAAGGTCTGCATCTTGCCGTCGAAGACCTCGCCGGCCTTGACCGTGTACGCTTCGGCGTACTGCACGGCGCCCGTGCTGGTGGGCCACGTGCCATCGGGGACTGAGGCGGCGGTTGCGGCCGCAATGAGGAAGGCGGCGGACGTTGCGAGAGGCGCAAAGGACTTGGCCATCTTGGATTGCAGTAATGAGATGTAGGTGGGCGTTGGCTTGTGTGCTTGGCCACTTGCTGCTGGAGAGGAAAATTGATTAATGGGAGTTGTTGGCACCGACACCGACTAAAGCTTTAATCCGTTCGTTAGTCAGGATACGACTGGCACCGTCGGTCGACCATCAGAGCGTCGTGGCACCGGGTGACTTGGTAGCAGCGAAAACAACACGTTGATAGAGCTGATGTCCTGGTGGCGAAGATCGGGGGTGGCAGTTGTTTTCCAGCAGCAGTTCTGCTGTTCGGGGTTTGCGGGCGAGCTCACTTGTTTTCATGGTCAGCCTTTTCGACTGCCCGTCAAATCCATGACGATCGATCATGGCTGTCAGAAGCTGTGGCACGCGGTTTGCAGGAGTTGACAAGTTGACGCTTTGGATGCGTGCGTTTTGCTACTCGTGGCGTGCCCTTCCAAGTCGAGGAGGTTCTCCACGCGACTACCTCAACATTTGAGATTGTATGCGTCGGCAGAGCGGCATATGTGAATGCTCCTCGCCAAGCTCAACGATCGAGGTTGTGGAACTCTCCTTCGATAAGACGCATACTTTTTCATATATACCCATAGCGCGCTTGGTACGCCTCCTTGCACTGTATTAAGACGCGAGCGAACGCCGCGGCTGGCGTTCTCCAGCTGCAGGACCAAAAATCGCTACGAGTCACTACAGCACTCTCTTGACAGCCATCGCCCAGCTGCTCGTCTGGCAATCAGCACTAAAAAACGACTTTTAATCTCATTTAATACTAGCACCTGAACTGGAAGGTTTAAAAATTAATCAATATATTAAAAGTTCAATAGATGCTGAATAAAAAATTGGTAACGCATTACCCTTAAAAATATACCTATTGGTAGTTTAATATATAATATTAGTTTATATCCAAAACAAGGGGTAAATTAATGATAATAAATTAATAAAAAATCAATATTTTAATTATATTGGTAATTTAACTGATTTAGAATCCATTTTTTAGCCACGCTGGACAAGGCCGTCAAAGTGTTGTACTGTATTGACATTGTCCCTGGGTCGGGTAGACCTACACGCATTGTGGCGAGGCTCCACATCGTGCCAGATTGCGGAAATTCTTTCAGCGCAAGCTGTTGCTGCACTATTGATGACAGCGAGCGATGTGCTTTTCGTATGGCAGGCAATTATCGATCACTCGAACAGGCTTGGGCGTGTTTGCATTTAGCTTCGACCGTGCACACTGGAATCGACAGACCGACCGAGCGACGTTGCTGCACTGGTGAGTCGTCCAGGTGTGGCGTGGGCCCGACACTAAAGAATCTCGTGTCTACAACATGATGAACAGACCTTTTACAGTAACATGTACAGGTCGTCGACCCCCGGTGTCAAGTATCTAAGGGAATCACTGTGCGACTTACTCATCAGCTGCTACCGCGGACACCGCGCACAGCCAAACGCGATCGAGACTGTCCATGCCGTCGTTCGCCGTTAATGACGAAAGCCACTTAAATGGGTCAGCTAGTGCCGATGTCGAAAAGAGAAAAGACTGTAGCGGGCGACAGGAAGATATAATACAAATATGTAGCGGCACCGTGCCGGCGGCATGTGTGGTGTTCGAGCGGCGATAGGCTGTGGTGGTGTCATTCAGCAATCTTGTCGACTAATGCGACTACTGAAACAGGTGTGCCCATCTTCAAGGAAAAGTTACCATCGACAATCGATGCATTCGATTTTATCTCGTCCTAAATACAGAGTTCCCGGCAAAGAGAGAAAGGTGGGACCAATAAATTCTCCCAGGTTAAAAGATTTGCAAACGGATTTGTATTCCGATAGAGAAAGGCTTTGGGACACATGTACTAATTTTGCAAGGTAAATCACTGATTACGGTTCTCCTTTGCCGGGGAACTCTGTAATGACGTCCTGCACTGCGAGATTTTGAGTGCAAGAGACTATCATGGACACAGTATGGGATTGCTGCACTGACAGTGTCACTAGTGTCAGTGACACCATTAATAGTCCCTATTCCTTTAGTGACATGTTCTTGCACGTACGAGGGAAACACTGTCGCTACTTGTTCAGTGTACATGCATTTCTTTCGTGCGGTGGCCAGAGTAAAGAGAAACTGCCGTACTCGCTTGCTCGTAGACAAACCGACTTCATGTTTTGATTATTTGAAACCCATATATTCCTTCACACGCAACAACGGTGGAACTAGAACGGTGCTTCGCTCTACCTCCCCACACTCTATCACATACACGTATCAATACACTTTTTGCACATCTACTGGTTGATCTGCACGTCACTCTCCGAGTACTGACACAGTGTGCCCGACGGACCGTCGCCCACGTTCGACGGCGTACTGCCGCCCTGCGACCACTGGCACACCTTCACATCAGTGCTGCCGTCCGTCGTCTTCACGCGGATGTTCTTGAGCGTGGCCTGGTCGCCGTAGTTCTTGTTCACCGTGACGACGCTCACCAGAGGGTCCACCGCGTACACGTTCTCCAGCGTCACGATGCGAGGGATGTCTCCGCACGTGCCGCACGAACGGTAGAGCTTGCCGAACTCCTGCGCGTAGAAGCCATTGATCTTGACGGTGCCGTAGCCGTTGTGCTGCACCACCTTGTCGGAGGCGTAGCGCGCACCGCAGTTCGTCACGGTGGTCACGCTGGACGCCGATCCACCCTTGATGCTCAGCGCGTCCTCGCACACGTCGTCCCACCAGACGTTCTCAATGGTGCACTCGTGGTCGTCACAGTGCACACCCTCCTTCTGGTTCTTGCCGATGATGGCGTTCTTGAGGTGCCGCCGGCCTCCACGAGGAACACGGCCGTGTCCTTCTGGCCCTCACCGTCGGAGCACGTGACGTCCGAGCGCTCAAAGGTCTGCATCTTGCCGTCGAACACCTCGCCGGCCTTGATCGTGTACGGCTCCGTGTAGAGGACGGTTCCCGTGCTGGAGGGCCACGTGCCGTCCGGCACCGATCCCGTCGAGGTGGAGGTGGAGGAGTTGGTTGTTGCAGTCTGCGTGGGCGAGTCACCGTCCGTGCTTTGGGTAGCGGATCCGGTGTTGGAGCTCTGAGTAGTGGATCCGGAGCTGGAGCTCTGAATGGTGGATTCAGTCTTGGAACTGTCGCTGGTGGTGTTGCTGCCACTGGAGGTGATACTTCCGGCGGCACTGGAAACGATCGTCTGCTCTTCGTTCTGCGCGTCGTCATTGTTCTCTTCCTCTTCTTGGTTCTTGTCGTTGTCGCTATCCTCGCTGTTCTTCTTGTCGCTTTCATCATCCTTCTTTTCGGACGCGCTGGACTGCTGCTGCTGCTCCGACTCGTCCGTAGACTCTTCGCTGGACTTCTGCTGCTCGCTTTGGCTAGACTCGCCAGAATCCGTGTTGGCCGGCGCCACCGTGCCAGGCGCAGCCGCCTCCGACGCGTCGGTCGTAGAGTTCGTTGAAACTTGCGCCGTGGCCGACGATCCCGTCGAGGAAGAGGTGCCGGTGGCCTGCGCAACATCTCCGTTGATGTGCACGTCACTCTCCGAGTACTGGCACAGCGGGGCGGACGGACCATCGCCCAGCATCGATGGCTCGCCGTCGGCGTTGCCCTGCGACCACTGGCAGATCTTCACCTTGTCGCCGCTCGACTTGACCCAGATGTTGCTCAGCGTGGCCTCGTCGTTCCAGTTCTTGTTCACCGTCACGACGGCGTTGCCCGGGTTCACGACGTACACGTTGGAGACGGACACCTTGCGGGCCTTGTCGCCGCACGTGCCGCAGGAGCGGTAGAGCTTGCTGATGTCTTCGCCGTAGAAGCCGTCGATCTGGACGGAGCCCAGGCCATTGTGCTGGATGACCTTGTCGTCGGCCGAGCGAGCGCCGCCGCCCGTGACCGTCGACACACTGGAGGCAGTTCCGCCCTTGATGCTGAGGGCGTCTTCGCACACGTCGTCCCACCAGACATTCTCAATGGTACAGTCACTGTTGTCGCAGTGGACGCCTTCCATTTGGTTCTTGCCGATGATGGCGTTCTTGAGGGTGCCACCGGCCTCCACGAGGAACACGGCTGTGGACGATCCGCTTTCGGACTGACCGTCACATGAGATGTCCGAGCGGTCGAAGGTCTGCATCTTGCCGTCGAAGACCTCGCCGGCCTTGACCGTGTACGCTTCGGCGTACTGCACGGCGCCCGTGCTGGTGGGCCACGTGCCATCGGGGACTGAGGCGGCGGTTGCGGCCGCAATGAGGAAGGCGGCGGACGTTGCGAGAGGCGCAAAGGACTTGGCCATCTTGGATTGCAGTAATGAGATGTAGGTGGGCGTTGGCTTGTGTGCTTGGCCACTTGCTGCTGGAGAGGAAAATTGATTAATGGGAGTTGTTGGCACCGACACCGACTAAAGCTTTAATCCGTTCGTTAGTCAGGATACGACTGGCACCGTCGGTCGACCATCAGAGCGTCGTGGCACCGGGTGACTTAGTAGCAGCGAAAACAACACGATGATAGAGCTAACGTCGCGGTGGCGTAGATCGGGTTTACTTCAACACATGTAGACTTGCACTGAGACCAGAGGGTCTTATCGAACCATATTTGTGCGGCTGATGGATTCGATCAACAACTTTCGACTAAATTCGTGGCGATTTGGCTCTTTTTATGAGTGCCTCCCTCATATTCAATTAATGGGCAAATGACAAAATCCGTTGTGATTTTTAATTAAATGCAGGTGATAGGCGTGGTTGATTTGCCAACCACGTTTACTGACACACAAATTCGCTAAGTGTGCACGTTTTGGCATTGCCACAACAGCAACATTGGCAGTCTATCGCGAAGCAGCAAGTGCAGTTGTAGGCTACTATAATACATCATTGGGGCTGGACAACGTATGCCCATACGCGAGCCTTAAATATCTCCAGGTGGCGGGGTGATCGATCCGCTTTCAGACCCCCTTTCGACAGCTTTCTGGGAAGGCATGTGCACAGCGCCCGCTATATTCCTCGAAATAGGTGAGCCGGTATATGCTGAATACGTCAACGCTACGGGTATCCGTAGCGTTGGTTACCAATTGCGCCACGAAGACGTTCCACGAAGTTTTGTTTTGTTTTTCAGTGAGGTACATTAATGTCACTTAGTTATACTAACGACGTCTGATATCCGTTCTAGCTCTTTCCCTGTCAAGCACTAGCTTTCTCCCGGTCCAGGCTGGCGCCTCCCCGTAACTTGCTGGCGTCCTTTACAGCAGTCGGCCATGGCGTTCTCTTGTACCATGTCTTCCATGTTCTTCAACCGTGGAGATAGGTCTGACTCCATGTTTTTGAGCGCCCTCGTCCACTTGTCAGTGCAGGCGTCTGCTCCCACGAGCTGTTTCTGCACACTCGCTCCTCTAGCCATCGCGTCTCGTGCAAGTACATCCACCATAGTATTGGTATCCCTTGTGTGCGTGTGCCAGCCGTGGATCGCCAGTCGTGTCGTGAGCCGTCGGCACCGCCAGAAGGCAGCCTGTAGGAGCTGCGCTTTAGGCGGGATCCTCCTTCGATGTTGCGCCAGGACTTGCTCGTTGTCTCCAATCACGTGCAGCGGCGTATACCGTTTCCGGGCACACTCAGCCAATCCTGTTAGGAGGCCAAGGCTAGCCGCGTTTGGAGCCGATACCCTCGGGGTCGTATATGCCATGGAGCTCAACCATTGGGCCTCAGTCGCGTGTGTGCCGTGCTAATGCGCAGTACGATTGCGCCACTGGCCGCCCGCTTGATCTTGATTCCACGAAGTTTTATGACCTACCTGTATAGGAATATGCTTGGATTTTGCATGCGAACACCATTGCTGGAGATACCCGCGGCCGAACGCCTGGGCCTAAATGGCAACGGGCATGCTGTCGTCGGTACTTCTCCACTGTATCTGAAACTTGCAGCAACATCAATTTCTTATGTACAGTACCTGGACACACAACCACGCCTGTTGGCATTATGGATTTGCTCACCACGGCTCCTGACACAAAAATCGTCAATTGGCACATAAAAATCCGATCACCACGGATTCTGTCATTTGCCCTTTAATTAAGCAGAAAATAGTACAGTAATGTGCGTCAATAAGGAACAGGGTATCAACTAATATCCATTAAAATATTATACATCAGTCAGTAAGGAACATCTCTATGCGGATTGTGGGCTCCTATACCCTCCTTAATTATGTACATATCAGGTGTTCCTTATTGACGCACATTACTGTACTGACACACAAAAATCTTGGGATAACACACAGTGGGGTGGGCGACGTGGTTGGACATAGCAACAACCTAACACTGCACGTTCCCGCAGCGTCACGGCGAAGGCAGGGGCAGGGCCCCCGCCGGAGACGAAAGCGTGAGGGCAACACGTGAGGCCGGAGGTTCTATCTCTATATCGCAAGCAAAGCGAACCGCGGGGCGCCCGCCAAGCGCAGAGCGGCTGGTCATTCATAAATTATTAGAGGTTTTTATGTCTTATCACGAAGCAAGGTAGGTCAAAACAATACATTTGCCAAGTCAAATGATTTGCTGTGTGAAATTACTGTTAATGCATGTGTTTATCTGTCTTAATTAAGTACATACTTACTTCGAGATAAAATCGAATGCATCGATTGTCGATGGTAACTTTTCCTTGAAGATGGGCACACCTGTTTCAGTAGTCGCATTAGTCGACAAGATTGCTGAATGACACCACCACAGCCTATCGCCGCTCGAACACCACACATGCCGCCGGCACGGTGCCGCTACATATTTGTATTATATCTTCCTGTCGCCCGCTACAGTCTTTTCTCTTTTCGACATCGGCACTAGCTGACCCATTTAAGTGGCTTTCGTCATTAACGGCGAACGACGGCATGGACAGTCTCGATCGCGTTTGGCTGTGCGCGGTGTCCGCGGTAGCAGCTGATGAGTAAGTCGCACAGTGATTCCCTTAGATACTTGACACCGGGGTCGACGACCTGTACATGTTACTGTAAAAGGTCTGTTCATCATGTTGTAGACACGAGATTCTTTAGTGTCGGGCCCACGCCACACCTGGACGACTCACCAGTGCAGCAACGTCGCTCGGTCGGTCTGTCGATTCCAGTGTGCACGGTCGAAGCTAAATGCAAACACGCCCAAGCCTGTTCGAGTGATCGATAATTGCCTGCCATACGAAAAGCACATCGCTCGCTGTCATCAATAGTGCAGCAACAGCTTGCGCTGAAAGAATTTCCGCAATCTGGCACGATGTGGAGCCTCGCCACAATGCGTGTAGGTCTACCCGACCCAGGGACAATGTCAATACAGTACAACACTTTGACGGCCTTGTCCAGCGTGGCTAAAAATGGATTCTAAATCAGTTAAATTACCAATATAATTAAAATATTGATTTTTATTAATTTATTATCATTAATTTACCCCTTGTTTAATATATAAACTACCAATAGGTATATTTTTAAGGGTAATGCGTTACCAATTTTTTATTCAGCATCTATTGAACTTTTAATATATTGATTAATTTTTAAACCTTCCAGTTCAGGTGCTAGTATTAAATGAGATTAAAAGTCGTTTTTTAGTGCTGATTGCCAGACGAGCAGCTGGGCGATGGCTGTCAAGAGAGTGCTGTAGTGACTCGTAGCGATTTTTGGTCCTGCAGCTGGAGAACGCCAGCCGCGGCGTTCGCTCGCGTCTTAATACAGTGCAAGGAGGCGTACCAAGCGCGCTATGGGTATATATGAAAAAGTATGCGTCTTATCGAAGGAGAGTTCCACAACCTCGATCGTTGAGCTTGGCGAGGAGCATTCACATATGCCGCTCTGCCGACGCATACAATCTCAAATGTTGAGGTAGTCGCGTGGAGAACCTCCTCGACTTGGAAGGGCACGCCACGAGTAGCAAAACGCACGCATCCAAAGCGTCAACTTGTCAACTCCTGCAAACCGCGTGCCACAGCTTCTGACAGCCATGATCGATCGTCATGGATTTGACGGGCAGTCGAAAGGCTGACCATGAAAACAAGTGAGCTCGCCCGCAAACCCCGAACAGCAGAACTGCTGCTGGAAAACAACTGCCACCCCCGATCTTCGCCACCAGGACATCAGCTCTATCAACGTGTTGTTTTCGCTGCTACCAAGTCACCCGGTGCCACGACGCTCTGATGGTCGACCGACGGTGCCAGTCGTATCCTGACTAACGAACGGATTAAAGCTTTAGTCGGTGTCGGTGCCAACAACTCCCATTAATCAATTTTCCTCTCCAGCAGCAAGTGGCCAAGCACACAAGCCAACGCCCACCTACATCTCATTACTGCAATCCAAGATGGCCAAGTCCTTTGCGACTCTCGCAACGTCCGCCGCCTTCCTCATTGCGGCCGCAACCGCCGCCTCAGTCCCCGATGGCACGTGGCCCACCAGCACGGGCGCCGTGCAGTACGCCAAGCGTACACGGTCAAGGCCGGCGAGGTCTTCGACGGCAAGATGCAGACCTTCGACCGCTCGGACATCTCATGTGACGGTCAGTCCGAAAGCGGATCGTCCACAGCCGTGTTCCTCGTGGAGGCCGGCGGCACCCTCAAGAACGCCATCATCGGCAAGATCCAGAAGGAGGGTGTGCACTGTGACGACCACGAGTGCACCATTGAGAACGTCTGGTGGGACGACGTGAGAAGAAAATTCTACAGCGAGGTCGCAGTAGAATTTTTAATACAAAAATGGCCAAACTGATTTTATCACTGATAAATATCGATGATATAGTACTATGATATTTGCTCAGGCTCTTTATCAACGCTGATAAAAATCGATATTGATAATCAATAGAAAATTTCTTTCTTATCATTGATTTGATATGAGTAAAAAACCAATGCTACTCAAGCCTGGTGCCACATTTCCTAGGGATAATTATCACCACCGGCCACAAATACATCAACATTTTCCCAACCGGCCCACATTTGAGTTACTTAGTTTATACAGGACTAAGGGACTCTCATTGAGAAGCCCCGCTGCGCGTTAGGCGTGCAAATGGGGAGAGAGGAATGCTCCATTTTCCAAACTCAGTCCCGAATCCTGCCAGTGCAAATCTACCGGTACACAAGAGCTGAAGCGTAGCTCGAAGTATTTCTCCAGTCGGCGATTGACCACGAAGACCTTGGCGTTCAGGTGCGGATAAGAGAGTTGTCGCAATTTGTGCTGGTGTAGGAATACGATCTTCTCATTCTCGCTTTTTGAACGGCACTCTTGCAACAAGGTGTGATGTCAAGTGCACAGTAGCTCATACTGCTGTTGTAGATAAATTCGAGTAAAAGCTATAACATGAGAATTGGCCAATGAAATATCTGAGTCGACTTAAATGTGGGCCGGTCCCTATTCCTTTAGTGACATGTTCTTGCACGTACGAGGGAAACACTGTCGCTACTTGTTCAGTGTACATGCATTTCTTTCGTGCGGTGGCCAGAGTAAAGAGAAACTGCCGTACTCGCTTGCTCGTAGACAAACCGACTTCATGTTTTGATTATTTGAAACCCATATATTCCTTCACACGCAACAACGGTGGAACTAGAACGGTGCTTCGCTCTACCTCCCCCACACTCTATCACATACACGTATCAACACACTTTTTGCACATCTACTGGTTGATCTGCACGTCACTCTCCGAGTACTGACACAGTGTGCCCGACGGACCGTCGCCCACGTTCGACGGCGTACTGCCGCCCTGCGACCACTGGCACACCTTCACATCAGTGCTGCCGTCCGTCGTCTTCACGCGGATGTTCTTGAGCGTGGCCTGGTCGCCGTAGTTCTTGTTCACCGTGACGACGCTCACCAGAGGGTCCACCGCGTACACGTTCTCCAGCGTCACGATGCGAGGGATGTCTCCGCACGTGCCGCACGAACGGTAGAGCTTGCCGAACTCCTGCGCGTAGAAGCCATTGATCTTGACGGTGCCGTAGCCGTTGTGCTGCACCACCTTGTCGGAGGCGTAGCGCGCACCGCAGTTCGTCACGGTGGTCACGCTGGACGCCGATCCACCCTTGATGCTCAGCGCGTCCTCGCACACGTCGTCCCACCAGACGTTCTCAATGGTGCACTCGTGGTCGTCACAGTGCACACCCTCCTTCTGGTTCTTGCCGATGATGGCGTTCTTGAGGGTGCCGCCGGCCTCCACGAGGAACACGGCCGTGTCCTTCTGGCCCTCACCGTCGGAGCACGTGACGTCCGAGCGCTCAAAGGTCTGCATCTTGCCGTCGAACACCTCGCCGGCCTTGATCGTGTACGGCTCCGTGTAGAGGACGGTTCCCGTGCTGGAGGGCCACGTGCCGTCCGGCACCGATCCCGTCGAGGTGGAGGTGGAGGAGTTGGTTGTTGCAGTCTGCGTGGGCGAGTCACCGTCCGTGCTTTGGGTAGCGGATCCGGTGTTGGAGCTCTGAGTAGTGGATCCGGAGCTGGAGCTCTGAATGGTGGATTCAGTCTTGGAGCTGTCGCTGGTGGTGTTGCTGCCACTGGAGGTGATACTTCCGGTGGCACTGGAAACGATCGTCTGCTCTTCGTTCTGCGCGTCGTCATTGTTCTCTTCCTCTTCTTGGTTCTTGTCGTTGTCGCTATCCTCGCTGTTCTTCTTGTCGCTTTCATCATCCTTCTTTTCGGACGCGCTGGACTGCTGCTGCTGCTCCGACTCGTCCGTAGACTCTTCGCTGGACTTCTGCTGCTCGCTTTGGCTAGACTCGCCAGGAATCCGTGTTGGCCGGCGCCACCGTGCCAGGCGCAGCCGCCTCCGACGCGTCGGTCGTAGAGTTCGTTGAAACTTGCGCCGTGGCCGACGATCCCGTCGAGGAAGAGGTGCCGGTGGCCTGCGCAACATCTCCGTTGATGTGCACGTCACTCTCCGAGTACTGGCACAGCGGGGCGGACGGACCATCGCCCAGCATCGATGGCTCGCCGTCGGCGTTGCCCTGCGACCACTGGCAGATCTTCACCTTGTCGCCGCTCGACTTGACCCAGATGTTGCTCAGCGTGGCCTCGTCGTTCCAGTTCTTGTTCACCGTCACGACGGCGTTGCCCGGGTTCACGACGTACACGTTGGAGACGGACACCTTGCGGGCCTTGTCGCCGCACGTGCCGCAGGAGCGGTAGAGCTTGCTGATGTCTTCGCCGTAGAAGCCGTCGATCTGGACGGAGCCCAGGCCATTGTGCTGGATGACCTTGTCGTCGGCCGAGCGAGCGCCGCCGCCCGTGACCGTCGACACACTGGAGGCAGTTCCGCCCTTGATGCTGAGGGCGTCTTCGCACACGTCGTCCCACCAGACATTCTCAATGGTACAGTCACTGTTGTCGCAGTGGACGCCTTCCATTTGGTTCTTGCCGATGATGGCGTTCTTGAGGGTGCCACCGGCCTCCACGAGGAACACGGCTGTGGACGATCCGCTTTCGGACTGACCGTCACATGAGATGTCCGAGCGGTCGAAGGTCTGCATCTTGCCGTCGAAGACCTCGCCGGCCTTGACCGTGTACGCTTCGGCGTACTGCACGGCGCCCGTGCTGGTGGGCCACGTGCCATCGGGGACTGAGGCGGCGGTTGCGGCCGCAATGAGGAAGGCGGCGGACGTTGCGAGAGGCGCAAAGGACTTGGCCATCTTGGATTGCAGTAATGAGATGTAGGTGGGCGTTGGCTTGTGTGCTTGGCCACTTGCTGCTGGAGAGGAAAATTGATTAATGGGAGTTGTTGGCACCGACACCGACTAAAGCTTTAATCCGTTCGTTAGTCAGGATACGACTGGCACCGTCGGTCGACCATCAGAGCGTCGTGGCACCGGGTGACTTGGTAGCAGCGAAAACAACACGTTGATAGAGCTGATGTCCTGGTGGCGAAGATCGGGGTGGCAGTTGTTTTCCAGCAGCAGTTCTGCTGTTCGGGGTTTGCGGGCGAGCTCACTTGTTTTCATGGTCAGCCTTTTCGACTGCCCGTCAAATCCATGACGATCGATCATGGCTGTCAGAAGCTGTGGCACGCGGTTTGCAGGAGTTGACAAGTTGACGCTTTGGATGCGTGCGTTTTGCTACTCGTGGCGTGCCCTTCCAAGTCGAGGAGGTTCTCCACGCGACTACCTCAACATTTGAGATTGTATGCGTCGGCAGAGCGGCATATGTGAATGCTCCTCGCCAAGCTCAACGATCGAGGTTGTGGAACTCTCCTTCGATAAGACGCATACTTTTTCATATATACCCATAGCGCGCTTGGTACGCCTCCTTGCACTGTATTAAGACGCGAGCGAACGCCGCGGCTGGCGTTCTCCAGCTGCAGGACCAAAAATCGCTACGAGTCACTACAGCACTCTCTTGACAGCCATCGCCCAGCTGCTCGTCTGGCAATCAGCACTAAAAAACGACTTTTAATCTCATTTAATACTAGCACCTGAACTGGAAGGTTTAAAAATTAATCAATATATTAAAAGTTCAATAGATGCTGAATAAAAAATTGGTAACGCATTACCCTTAAAAATATACCTATTGGTAGTTTAATATATAATATTAGTTTATATCCAAAACAAGGGGTAAATTAATGATAATAAATTAATAAAAATCAATATTTTAATTATATTGGTAATTTAACTGATTTAGAATCCATTTTTAGCCACGCTGGACAAGGCCGTCAAAGTGTTGTACTGTATTGACATTGTCCCTGGGTCGGGTAGACCTACACGCATTGTGGCGAGGCTCCACATCGTGCCAGATTGCGGAAATTCTTTCAGCGCAAGCTGTTGCTGCACTATTGATGACAGCGAGCGATGTGCTTTTCGTATGGCAGGCAATTATCGATCACTCGAACAGGCTTGGGCGTGTTTGCATTTAGCTTCGACCGTGCACACTGGAATCGACAGACCGACCGAGCGACGTTGCTGCACTGGTGAGTCGTCCAGGTGTGGCGTGGGCCCGACACTAAAGAATCTCGTGTCTACAACATGATGAACAGACCTTTTTACAGTAACATGTACAGGTCGTCGACCCCGGTGTCAAGTATCTAAGGGAATCACTGTGCGACTTACTCATCAGCTGCTACCGCGGACACCGCGCACAGCCAAACGCGATCGAGACTGTCCATGCCGTCGTTCGCCGTTAATGACGAAAGCCACTTAAATGGGTCAGCTAGTGCCGATGTCGAAAAGAGAAAAGACTGTAGCGGGCGACAGGAAGATATAATACAAATATGTAGCGGCACCGTGCCGGCGGCATGTGTGGTGTTCGAGCGGCGATAGGCTGTGGTGGTGTCATTCAGCAATCTTGTCGACTAATGCGACTACTGAAACAGGTGTGCCCATCTTCAAGGAAAAGTTACCATCGACAATCGATGCATTCGATTTTATCTCGTCCTAAATACAGAGTTCCCCGGCAAAGAGAGAAAGGTGGGACCAATAAATTCTCCCAGGTTAAAAGATTTGCAAACGGATTTGTATTCCGATAGAGAAAGGCTTTGGGACACATGTACTAATTTTGCAAGGTAAATCACTGATTACGGTTCTCCTTTGCCGGGGAACTCTGTAATGACGTCCTGCACTGCGAGATTTTGAGTGCAAGAGACTATCATGGACACAGTATGGGATTGCTGCACTGACAGTGTCACTAGTGTCAGTGACACCATTAATAGTCCCTATTCCTTTAGTGACATGTTCTTGCACGTACGAGGGAAACACTGTCGCTACTTGTTCAGTGTACATGCATTTCTTTCGTGCGGTGGCCAGAGTAAAGAGAAACTGCCGTACTCGCTTGCTCGTAGACAAACCGACTTCATGTTTTGATTATTTGAAACCCATATATTCCTTCACACGCAACAACGGTGGAACTAGAACGGTGCTTCGCTCTACCTCCCCCACACTCTATCACATACACGTATCAATACACTTTTTGCACATCTACTGGTTGATCTGCACGTCACTCTCCGAGTACTGACACAGTGTGCCCGACGGACCGTCGCCCACGTTCGACGGCGTACTGCCGCCCTGCGACCACTGGCACACCTTCACATCAGTGCTGCCGTCCGTCGTCTTCACGCGGATGTTCTTGAGCGTGGCCTGGTCGCCGTAGTTCTTGTTCACCGTGACGACGCTCACCAGAGGGTCCACCGCGTACACGTTCTCCAGCGTCACGATGCGAGGGATGTCTCCGCACGTGCCGCACGAACGGTAGAGCTTGCCGAACTCCTGCGCGTAGAAGCCATTGATCTTGACGGTGCCGTAGCCGTTGTGCTGCACCACCTTGTCGGAGGCGTAGCGCGCACCGCAGTTCGTCACGGTGGTCACGCTGGACGCCGATCCACCCTTGATGCTCAGCGCGTCCTCGCACACGTCGTCCCACCAGACGTTCTCAATGGTGCACTCGTGGTCGTCACAGTGCACACCCTCCTTCTGGTTCTTGCCGATGATGGCGTTCTTGAGGGTGCCGCCGGCCTCCACGAGGAACACGGCCGTGTCCTTCTGGCCCTCACCGTCGGAGCACGTGACGTCCGAGCGCTCAAAGGTCTGCATCTTGCCGTCGAACACCTCGCCGGCCTTGATCGTGTACGGCTCCGTGTAGAGGACGGTTCCCGTGCTGGAGGGCCACGTGCCGTCCGGCACCGATCCCGTCGAGGTGGAGGTGGAGGAGTTGGTTGTTGCAGTCTGCGTGGGCGAGTCACCGTCCGTGCTTTGGGTAGCGGATCCGGTGTTGGAGCTCTGAGTAGTGGATCCGGAGCTGGAGCTCTGAATGGTGGATTCAGTCTTGGAACTGTCGCTGGTGGTGTTGCTGCCACTGGAGGTGATACTTCCGGCGGCACTGGAAACGATCGTCTGCTCTTCGTTCTGCGCGTCGTCATTGTTCTCTTCCTCTTCTTGGTTCTTGTCGTTGTCGCTATCCTCGCTGTTCTTCTTGTCGCTTTCATCATCCTTCTTTTCGGACGCGCTGGACTGCTGCTGCTGCTCCGACTCGTCCGTAGACTCTTCGCTGGACTTCTGCTGCTCGCTTTGGCTAGACTCGCCAGAATCCGTGTTGGCCGGCGCCACCGTGCCAGGCGCAGCCGCCTCCGACGCGTCGGTCGTAGAGTTCGTTGAAACTTGCGCCGTGGCCGACGATCCCGTCGAGGAAGAGGTGCCGGTGGCCTGCGCAACATCTCCGTTGATGTGCACGTCACTCTCCGAGTACTGGCACAGCGGGGCGGACGGACCATCGCCCAGCATCGATGGCTCGCCGTCGGCGTTGCCCTGCGACCACTGGCAGATCTTCACCTTGTCGCCGCTCGACTTGACCCAGATGTTGCTCAGCGTGGCCTCGTCGTTCCAGTTCTTGTTCACCGTCACGACGGCGTTGCCCGGGTTCACGACGTACACGTTGGAGACGGACACCTTGCGGGCCTTGTCGCCGCACGTGCCGCAGGAGCGGTAGAGCTTGCTGATGTCTTCGCCGTAGAAGCCGTCGATCTGGACGGAGCCCAGGCCATTGTGCTGGATGACCTTGTCGTCGGCCGAGCGAGCGCCGCCGCCCGTGACCGTCGACACACTGGAGGCAGTTCCGCCCTTGATGCTGAGGGCGTCTTCGCACACGTCGTCCCACCAGACATTCTCAATGGTACAGTCACTGTTGTCGCAGTGGACGCCTTCCATTTGGTTCTTGCCGATGATGGCGTTCTTGAGGGTGCCACCGGCCTCCACGAGGAACACGGCTGTGGACGATCCGCTTTCGGACTGACCGTCACATGAGATGTCCGAGCGGTCGAAGGTCTGCATCTTGCCGTCGAAGACCTCGCCGGCCTTGACCGTGTACGCTTCGGCGTACTGCACGGCGCCCGTGCTGGTGGGCCACGTGCCATCGGGGACTGAGGCGGCGGTTGCGGCCGCAATGAGGAAGGCGGCGGACGTTGCGAGAGGCGCAAAGGACTTGGCCATCTTGGATTGCAGTAATGAGATGTAGGTGGGCGTTGGCTTGTGTGCTTGGCCACTTGCTGCTGGAGAGGAAAATTGATTAATGGGAGTTGTTGGCACCGACACCGACTAAAGCTTTAATCCGTTCGTTAGTCAGGATACGACTGGCACCGTCGGTCGACCATCAGAGCGTCGTGGCACCGGGTGACTTGGTAGCAGCGAAAACAACACGTTGATAGAGCTGATGTCCTGGTGGCGAAGATCGGGGTGGCAGTTGTTTTCCAGCAGCAGTTCTGCTGTTCGGGGTTTGCGGGCGAGCTCACTTGTTTTCATGGTCAGCCTTTTCGACTGCCCGTCAAATCCATGACGATCGATCATGGCTGTCAGAAGCTGTGGCACGCGGTTTGCAGGAGTTGACAAGTTGACGCTTTGGATGCGTGCGTTTTGCTACTCGTGGCGTGCCCTTCCAAGTCGAGGAGGTTCTCCACGCGACTACCTCAACATTTGAGATTGTATGCGTCGGCAGAGCGGCATATGTGAATGCTCCTCGCCAAGCTCAACGATCGAGGTTGTGGAACTCTCCTTCGATAAGACGCATACTTTTTCATATATACCCATAGCGCGCTTGGTACGCCTCCTTGCACTGTATTAAGACGCGAGCGAACGCCGCGGCTGGCGTTCTCCAGCTGCAGGACCAAAAATCGCTACGAGTCACTACAGCACTCTCTTGACAGCCATCGCCCAGCTGCTCGTCTGGCAATCAGCACTAAAAACGACTTTTAATCTCATTTAATACTAGCACCTGAACTGGAAGGTTTAAAAATTAATCAATATATTAAAAGTTCAATAGATGCTGAATAAAAAATTGGTAACGCATTACCCTTAAAAATATACCTATTGGTAGTTTAATATATAATATTAGTTTATATCCAAAACAAGGGGTAAATTAATGATAATAAATTAATAAAAAATCAATATTTTAATTATATTGGTAATTTAACTGATTTAGAATCCATTTTTAGCCACGCTGGACAAGGCCGTCAAAGTGTTGTACTGTATTGACATTGTCCCTGGGTCGGGTAGACCTACACGCATTGTGGCGAGGCTCCACATCGTGCCAGATTGCGGAAATTCTTTCAGCGCAAGCTGTTGCTGCACTATTGATGACAGCGAACGATGTGCTTTTCGTATGGCAGGCAATTATCGATCACTCGAACAGGCTTGGGCGTGTTTGCATTTGCTTCGACCGTGCACACTGGAATCGACAGACCGACCGAGCGACGTTGCTGCACTGGTGAGTCGTCCAGGTGTGGCGTGGGCCCGACACTAAAGAATCTCGTGTCTACAACATGATGAACAGACCTTTTACAGTAACATGTACAGGTCGTCGACCCCCGGTGTCAAGTATCTAAGGGAATCACTGTGCGACTTACTCATCAGCTGCTACCGCGGACACCGCGCACAGCCAAACGCGATCGAGACTGTCCATGCCGTCGTTCGCCGTTAATGACGAAAGCCACTTAAATGGGTCAGCTAGTGCCGATGTCGAAAAGAGAAAAGACTGTAGCGGGCGACAGGAAGATATAATACAAATATGTAGCGGCACCGTGCCGGCGGCATGTGTGGTGTTCGAGCGGCGATAGGCTGTGGTGGTGTCATTCAGCAATCTTGTCGACTAATGCGACTACTGAAACAGGTGTGCCCATCTTCAAGGAAAAGTTACCATCGACAATCGATGCATTCGATTTTATCTCGTCCTAAATACAGAGTTCCCCGGCAAAGAGAGAAAGGTGGAACCAATAAATTCTCCCAGGTTAAAAGATTTGCAAACGGATTTGTATTCCGATAGAGAAAGGCTTTGGGACACATGTACTAATTTTGCAAGGTAAATCACTGATTACGGTTCTCCTTTGCCGGGGAACTCTGTAATGACGTCCTGCACTGCGAGATTTTGAGTGCAAGAGACTATCATGGACACAGTATGGGATTGCTGCACTGACAGTGTCACTAGTGTCAGTGACACCATTAATAGTCCCTATTCCTTTAGTGACATGTTCTTGCACGTACGAGGGAAACACTGTCGCTACTTGTTCAGTGTACATGCATTTCTTTCGTGCGGTGGCCAGAGTAAAGAGAAACTGCCGTACTCGCTTGCTCGTAGACAAACCGACTTCATGTTTTGATTATTTGAAACCCATATATTCCTTCACACGCAACAACGGTGGAACTAGAACGGTGCTTCGCTCTACCTCCCCACACTCTATCACATACACGTATCAATACACTTTTTGCACATCTACTGGTTGATCTGCACGTCACTCTCCGAGTACTGACACAGTGTGCCCGACGGACCGTCGCCCACGTTCGACGGCGTACTGCCGCCCTGCGACCACTGGCACACCTTCACATCAGTGCTGCCGTCCGTCGTCTTCACGCGGATGTTCTTGAGCGTGGCCTGGTCGCCGTAGTTCTTGTTCACCGTGACGACGCTCACCAGAGGGTCCACCGCGTACACGTTCTCCAGCGTCACGATGCGAGGGATGTCTCCGCACGTGCCGCACGAACGGTAGAGCTTGCCGAACTCCTGCGCGTAGAAGCCATTGATCTTGACGGTGCCGTAGCCGTTGTGCTGCACCACCTTGTCGGAGGCGTAGCGCGCACCGCAGTTCGTCACGGTGGTCACGCTGGACGCCGATCCACCCTTGATGCTCAGCGCGTCCTCGCACACGTCGTCCCACCAGACGTTCTCAATGGTGCACTCGTGGTCGTCACAGTGCACACCCTCCTTCTGGTTCTTGCCGATGATGGCGTTCTTGAGGGTGCCGCCGGCCTCCACGAGGAACACGGCCGTGTCCTTCTGGCCCTCACCGTCGGAGCACGTGACGTCCGAGCGCTCAAAGGTCTGCATCTTGCCGTCGAACACCTCGCCGGCCTTGATCGTGTACGGCTCCGTGTAGAGGACGGTTCCCGTGCTGGAGGGCCACGTGCCGTCCGGCACCGATCCCGTCGAGGTGGAGGTGGAGGAGTTGGTTGTTGCAGTCTGCGTGGGCGAGTCACCGTCCGTGCTTTGGGTAGCGGATCCGGTGTTGGAGCTCTGAGTAGTGGATCCGGAGCTGGAGCTCTGAATGGTGGATTCAGTCTTGGAACTGTCGCTGGTGGTGTTGCTGCCACTGGAGGTGATACTTCCGGCGGCACTGGAAACGATCGTCTGCTCTTCGTTCTGCGCGTCGTCATTGTTCTCTTCCTCTTCTTGGTTCTTGTCGTTGTCGCTATCCTCGCTGTTCTTCTTGTCGCTTTCATCATCCTTCTTTTCGGACGCGCTGGACTGCTGCTGCTGCTCCGACTCGTCCGTAGACTCTTCGCTGGACTTCTGCTGCTCGCTTTGGCTAGACTCGCCAGAATCCGTGTTGGCCGGCGCCACCGTGCCAGGCGCAGCCGCCTCCGACGCGTCGGTCGTAGAGTTCGTTGAAACTTGCGCCGTGGCCGACGATCCCGTCGAGGAAGAGGTGCCGGTGGCCTGCGCAACATCTCCGTTGATGTGCACGTCACTCTCCGAGTACTGGCACAGCGGGGCGGACGGACCATCGCCCAGCATCGATGGCTCGCCGTCGGCGTTGCCCTGCGACCACTGGCAGATCTTCACCTTGTCGCCGCTCGACTTGACCCAGATGTTGCTCAGCGTGGCCTCGTCGTTCCAGTTCTTGTTCACCGTCACGACGGCGTTGCCCGGGTTCACGACGTACACGTTGGAGACGGACACCTTGCGGGCCTTGTCGCCGCACGTGCCGCAGGAGCGGTAGAGCTTGCTGATGTCTTCGCCGTAGAAGCCGTCGATCTGGACGGAGCCCAGGCCATTGTGCTGGATGACCTTGTCGTCGGCCGAGCGAGCGCCGCCGCCCGTGACCGTCGACACACTGGAGGCAGTTCCGCCCTTGATGCTGAGGGCGTCTTCGCACACGTCGTCCCACCAGACATTCTCAATGGTACAGTCACTGTTGTCGCAGTGGACGCCTTCCATTTGGTTCTTGCCGATGATGGCGTTCTTGAGGGTGCCACCGGCCTCCACGAGGAACACGGCTGTGGACGATCCGCTTTCGGACTGACCGTCACATGAGATGTCCGAGCGGTCGAAGGTCTGCATCTTGCCGTCGAAGACCTCGCCGGCCTTGACCGTGTACGCTTCGGCGTACTGCACGGCGCCCGTGCTGGTGGGCCACGTGCCATCGGGGACTGAGGCGGCGGTTGCGGCCGCAATGAGGAAGGCGGCGGACGTTGCGAGAGGCGCAAAGGACTTGGCCATCTTGGATTGCAGTAATGAGATGTAGGTGGGCGTTGGCTTGTGTGCTTGGCCACTTGCTGCTGGAGAGGAAAATTGATTAATGGGAGTTGTTGGCACCGACACCGACTAAAGCTTTAATCCGTTCGTTAGTCAGGATACGACTGGCACCGTCGGTCGACCATCAGAGCGTCGTGGCACCGGGTGACTTAGTAGCAGCGAAAACAACACGATGATAGAGCTAACGTCGCGGTGGCGTAGATCGGGTTTACTTCAACACATGTAGACTTGCACTGAGACCAGAGGGTCTTATCGAACCATATTTGTGCGGCTGATGGATTCGATCAACAACTTTCGACTAAATTCGTGGCGATTTGGCTCTTTTATGAGTGCCTCCCTCATATTCAATTAATGGGCAAATGACAAAATCCGTTGTGATTTTTAATTAAATGCAGGTGATAGGCGTGGTTGATTTGCCAACCACGTTTACTGACACACAAATTCGCTAAGTGTGCACGTTTTGGCATTGCCACAACAGCAACATTGGCAGTCTATCGCGAAGCAGCAAGTGCAGTTGTAGGCTACTATAATACATCATTGGGGGCTGGACAACGTATGCCCATACGCGAGCCTTAAATATCTCCAGGTGGCGGGGGTGATCGATCCGCTTTCAGACCCCCTTTCGACAGCTTTCTGGGAAGGCATGTGCACAGCGCCCGCTATATTCCTCGAAATAGGTGAGCCGGTATATGCTGAATACGTCAACGCTACGGGTATCCGTAGCGTTGGTTACCAATTGCGCCACGAAGACGTTCCACGAAGTTTTGTTTTGTTTTTCAGTGAGGTACATTAATGTCACTTAGTTATACTAACGACGTCTGATATCCGTTCTAGCTCTTTCCCTGTCAAGCACTAGCTTTCTCCCGGTCCAGGCTGGCGCCTCCCCGTAACTTGCTGGCGTCCTTTACAGCAGTCGGCCATGGCGTTCTCTTGTACCATGTCTTCCATGTTCTTCAACCGTGGAGATAGGTCTGACTCCATGTTTTTGAGCGCCCTCGTCCACTTGTCAGTGCAGGCGTCTGCTCCCACGAGCTGTTTCTGCACACTCGCTCCTCTAGCCATCGCGTCTCGTGCAAGTACATCCACCATAGTATTGGTATCCCTTGTGTGCGTGTGCCAGCCGTGGATCGCCAGTCGTGTCGTGAGCCGTCGGCACCGCCAGAAGGCAGCCTGTAGGAGCTGCGCTTTAGGCGGGATCCTCCTTCGATGTTGCGCCAGGACTTGCTCGTTGTCTCCAATCACGTGCAGCGGCGTATACCGTTTCCGGGCACACTCAGCCAATCCTGTTAGGAGGCCAAGGCTAGCCGCGTTTGGAGCCGATACCCTCGGGGTCGTATATGCCATGGAGCTCAACCATTGGGCCTCAGTCGCGTGTGTGCCGTGCTAATGCGCAGTACGATTGCGCCACTGGCCGCCCGCTTGATCTTGATTCCACGAAGTTTTATGACCTACCTGTATAGGAATATGCTTGGATTTTGCATGCGAACACCATTGCTGGAGATACCCGCGGCCGAACGCCTGGGCCTAAATGGCAACGGGCATGCTGTCGTCGGTACTTCTCCACTGTATCTGAAACTTGCAGCAACATCAATTTCTTATGTACAGTACCTGGACACACAACCACGCCTGTTGGCATTATGGATTTGCTCACCACGGCTCCTGACACAAAAATCGTCAATTGGCACATAAAAATCCGATCACCACGGATTCTGTCATTTGCCCTTTAATTAAGCAGAAAATAGTACAGTAATGTGCGTCAATAAGGAACGGGGTATCAACTAATATCCATTAAAATATTATACATCAGTCAGTAAGGAACATCTCTATGCGGATTGTGGGCTCCTATACCCTCCTTAATTATGTACATATCAGGTGTTCCTTATTGACGCACATTACTGTACTGACACACAAAAATCTTGGGATAACACACAGTGGGGTGGGCGACGTGGTTGGACATAGCAACAACCTAACACTGCACGTTCCCGCAGCGTCACGGCGAAGGCAGGGGCAGAGGGCCCCCGCCGGAGACGAAAGCGTGAGGGCAACACGTGAGGCCGGAGGTTCTATCTCTATATCGCAAGCAAAGCGAACCGCGGGGCGCCCGCCAAGCGCAGAGCGGCTGGTCATTCATAAATTATTAGAGGTTTTTATGTCTTATCACGAAGCAAGGTAGGTCAAAACAATACATTTGCCAAGTCAAATGATTTGCTGTGTGAAATTACTGTTAATGCATGTGTTTATCTGTCTTAATTAAGTACATACTTACTTCGAGATAAAATCGAATGCATCGATTGTCGATGGTAACTTTCCTTGAAGATGGGCACACCTGTTTCAGTAGTCGCATTAGTCGACAAGATTGCTGAATGACACCACCACAGCCTATCGCCGCTCGAACACCACACATGCCGCCGGCACGGTGCCGCTACATATTTGTATTATATCTTCCTGTCGCCCGCTACAGTCTTTTCTCTTTTCGACATCGGCACTAGCTGACCCATTTAAGTGGCTTTCGTCATTAACGGCGAACGACGGCATGGACAGTCTCGATCGCGTTTGGCTGTGCGCGGTGTCCGCGGTAGCAGCTGATGAGTAAGTCGCACAGTGATTCCCTTAGATACTTGACACCGGGGGTCGACGACCTGTACATGTTACTGTAAAAGGTCTGTTCATCATGTTGTAGACACGAGATTCTTTAGTGTCGGGCCCACGCCACACCTGGACGACTCACCAGTGCAGCAACGTCGCTCGGTCGGTCTGTCGATTCCAGTGTGCACGGTCGAAGCTAAATGCAAACACGCCCAAGCCTGTTCGAGTGATCGATAATTGCCTGCCATACGAAAAGCACATCGCTCGCTGTCATCAATAGTGCAGCAACAGCTTGCGCTGAAAGAATTTCCGCAATCTGGCACGATGTGGAGCCTCGCCACAATGCGTGTAGGTCTACCCGACCCAGGGACAATGTCAATACAGTACAACACTTTGACGGCCTTGTCCAGCGTGGCTAAAAAATGGATTCTAAATCAGTTAAATTACCAATATAATTAAAATATTGATTTTTATTAATTTATTATCATTAATTTACCCCTTGTTTTGGATATAAACTAATATTATATATTAAACTACCAATAGGTATATTTTTAAGGGTAATGCGTTACCAATTTTTTATTCAGCATCTATTGAACTTTTAATATATTGATTAATTTTTAAACCTTCCAGTTCAGGTGCTAGTATTAAATGAGATTAAAAGTCGTTTTTAGTGCTGATTGCCAGACGAGCAGCTGGGCGATGGCTGTCAAGAGAGTGCTGTAGTGACTCGTAGCGATTTTGGTCCTGCAGCTGGAGAACGCCAGCCGCGGCGTTCGCTCGCGTCTTAATACAGTGCAAGGAGGCGTACCAAGCGCGCTATGGGTATATATGAAAAAGTATGCGTCTTATCGAAGGAGAGTTCCACAACCTCGATCGTTGAGCTTGGCGAGGAGCATTCACATATGCCGCTCTGCCGACGCATACAATCTCAAATGTTGAGGTAGTCGCGTGGAGAACCTCCTCGACTTGGAAGGGCACGCCACGAGTAGCAAAACGCACGCATCCAAAGCGTCAACTTGTCAACTCCTGCAAACCGCGTGCCACAGCTTCTGACAGCCATGATCGATCGTCATGGATTTGACGGGCAGTCGAAAAGGCTGACCATGAAAACAAGTGAGCTCGCCCGCAAACCCCGAACAGCAGAACTGCTGCTGGAAAACAACTGCCACCCCCGATCTTCGCCACCAGGACATCAGCTCTATCAACGTGTTGTTTTCGCTGCTACCAAGTCACCCGGTGCCACGACGCTCTGATGGTCGACCGACGGTGCCAGTCGTATCCTGACTAACGAACGGATTAAAGCTTTAGTCGGTGTCGGTGCCAACAACTCCCATTAATCAATTTTCCTCTCCAGCAGCAAGTGGCCAAGCACACAAGCCAACGCCCACCTACATCTCATTACTGCAATCCAAGATGGCCAAGTCCTTTGCGCCTCTCGCAACGTCCGCCGCCTTCCTCATTGCGGCCGCAACCGCCGCCTCAGTCCCCGATGGCACGTGGCCCACCAGCACGGGCGCCGTGCAGTACGCCGAAGCGTACACGGTCAAGGCCGGCGAGGTCTTCGACGGCAAGATGCAGACCTTCGACCGCTCGGACATCTCATGTGACGGTCAGTCCGAAAGCGGATCGTCCACAGCCGTGTTCCTCGTGGAGGCCGGTGGCACCCTCAAGAACGCCATCATCGGCAAGAACCAAATGGAAGGCGTCCACTGCGACAACAGTGACTGTACCATTGAGAATGTCTGGTGGGACGACGTGTGCGAAGACGCCCTCAGCATCAAGGGCGGAACTGCCTCCAGTGTGTCGACGGTCACGGGCGGCGGCGCTCGCTCGGCCGACGACAAGGTCATCCAGCACAATGGCCTGGGCTCCGTCCAGATCGACGGCTTCTACGGCGAAGACATCAGCAAGCTCTACCGCTCCTGCGGCACGTGCGGCGACAAGGCCCGCAAGGTGTCCGTCTCCAACGTGTACGTCGTGAACCCGGGCAACGCCGTCGTGACGGTGAACAAGAACTGGAACGACGAGGCCACGCTGAGCAACATCTGGGTCAAGTCGAGCGGCGACAAGGTGAAGATCTGCCAGTGGTCGCAGGGCAACGCCGACGGCGAGCCATCGATGCTGGGCGATGGTCCGTCCGCCCCGCTGTGCCAGTACTCGGAGAGTGACGTGCACATCAACGGAGATGTTGCGCAGGCCACCGGCACCTCTTCCTCGACGGGATCGTCGGCCACGGCGCAAGTTTCAACGAACTCTACGACCGACGCGTCGGAGGCGGCTGCGCCTGGCACGGTGGCGCCGGCCAACACGGATTCTGGCGAGTCTAGCCAAAGCGAGCAGCAGAAGTCCAGCGAAGAGTCTACGGACGAGTCGGAGCAGCAGCAGCAGTCCAGCGCGTCCGAAAAGAAGGATGATGAAAGCGACAAGAAGAACAGCGAGGATAGCGACAACGACAAGAACCAAGAAGAGGAAGAGAACAATGACGACGCGCAGAACGAAGAGCAGACGATCGTTTCCAGTGCCACCGGAAGTATCACCTCCAGTGGCAGCAACACCACCAGCGACAGCTCCAAGACTGAATCCACCATTCAGAGCTCCAGCTCCGGATCCACTACTCAGAGCTCCAACACCGGATCCGCTACCCAAAGCACGGACGGTGACTCGCCCACGCAGACTGCAACAACCAACTCCTCCACCTCCACCTCGACGGGATCGGTGCCGGACGGCACGTGGCCCTCCAGCACGGGAACCGTCCTCTACACGGAGCCGTACACGATCAAGGCCGGCGAGGTGTTCGACGGCAAGATGCAGACCTTTGAGCGCTCGGACGTCACGTGCTCCGACGGTGAGGGCCAGAAGGACACGGCCGTGTTCCTCGTGGAGGCCGGCGGCACCCTCAAGAACGCCATCATCGGCAAGAACCAGAAGGAGGGTGTGCACTGTGACGACCACGAGTGCACCATTGAGAACGTCTGGTGGGACGACGTGTGCGAGGACGCGCTGAGCATCAAGGGTGGATCGGCGTCCAGCGTGACCACCGTGACGAACTGCGGTGCGCGCTACGCCTCCGACAAGGTGGTGCAGCACAACGGCTACGGCACCGTCAAGATCAATGGCTTCTACGCGCAGGAGTTCGGCAAGCTCTACCGTTCGTGCGGCACGTGCGGAGACATCCCTCGCATCGTGACGCTGGAGAACGTGTACGCGGTGGACCCTCTGGTGAGCGTCGTCACGGTGAACAAGAACTACGGCGACCAGGCCACGCTCAAGAACATCCGCGTGAAGACGACGGACGGCAGCACTGATGTGAAGGTGTGCCAGTGGTCGCAGGGCGGCAGTACGCCGTCGAACGTGGGCGACGGTCCGTCGGGCACACTGTGCCAGTACTCGGAGAGTGACGTGCAGATCAACCAGTAGATGTGTGTCGCCGAAGTGTTACATGTAAGTCGGTGCATTGGATGTTCGTGTATTAAAATACAAGCCAAAAATAAACTTGAAACTTATCAAGAACCCCATTGCTTGAAGCTTCAGAGAACCCTGGCCAACTTAGTACCTCTGTTGTGTAATATCCTGGTGTACTTGATCAGTTATCGATCCACCGACTCGGTAGTCAGGCTTAACTATGGGGCTTAATTAATACCTGTTAAACTTCAAACTTAGGGATTTTTTAATACATTTGGGCTCGTGCTATGTAGTGGTAGAAAACGAGTCTACTGAAACTTAATATTTGTGGAGGTTATGTATGATTGAGTCTTTTTCTACATCGTAAAAACTTTAAAGTCGCCTGGAGGACGGATGTCATCTTGCTTCAAATCATGAAAATCGGAGATCGACAGGAAAAAGTTTTCCTGTGCTGGTGTAGTTTTGGAAAACTACACCCGAGCCTCACCGAGAGCGGTGACACAACCTAAGCCGAGCAGGTGTGAACCTGCTTGGTCCTGGGTTGAAGCCCGCGTGCTGTGCACACGGATCTTTAAACCGCAGGCGTTGTTTCGGCCTGCCGAGTTGCTTTCCCCATTTATCCCGGGGATGTGTTGTTTTGTACCACTATTATTAAAGTCAGTACCATACATTTGTTAATGAAAAGTAGACACTATCATACTTGTTCAGCGCCAAATATTACATACTAAAAGGCTTCGGGTCGATGTTTGCTCCCACACCGCCTCCTGCTCCTCACGTTGCTGTTTCCGCAGCCGCTCCTGCAGCATCCGAAGGCCTGACAAAACCTTCGTTTCCACATCGGGGTGTACATCGTGCCAACAGGACTTCATCCACCGTTTTGCTGTATACTTCCTGGAAGTACCGGTATATTGCTAATATCTAGTACTTGAAGCATATCAACGGGTATGGCTACCATTGGTAGTCGCACCCGCCTCCTCACGTTCAACTCATGCTGGAGCCGCCGATGCCGATCTGCCGCTTAAACGCCGATATTTTTCCAGCGTCGGGCGGTTGCAAACGAGAGATGTAGTTGGGCGGTAGTTAAATGACAATTACGGTAAATGACAATTACGGCTTGAGCATGCAGGCTTCCCAGGACAATGTTGCGTAGGAGGGCAATATTGCACGTTTGTCGATGCATGTCAAGCTCGTGCAGCCACTCCTGAAACAACACACCAGTCATCCATGCCTTCATATAAACCCAGAGATCAACACCGGTCTTCTCGTTGTGGTGCTCCCTCTACTATCTAATAACCCTGTTATACTTAATAGGAAGTGCCTCCACGGGTGATGTAATTTTGTGTCTTCCGTTAGTCGTTTGGGAAGACCACCAAGGTGGCATTGAGATCGAACACGGAATGATGCTCGTAGTGGACCGGCGCTCTTGAGGTGGCAAACAGCAAAAGTTTGGCATCTTTAGGCTTTGCTACCGGTATTAATACATGTACTGGTACCAGTAGACAGGAGCGGACAAGGCTGTGGACGTTCACGTATGAATGGTTCCGGCAGGCCCTCAGCGTTGCCGAATACTTTTAAGTAAATGTCTATGGTTGAAAATGGACATTGTAGGGGAACGAGGCGAGCGTCGAAACGAGAAGCAAAACAATACTTATTACTTGTGCATGTATTAATATACAATGCCGATACTGTACTTGTTTCGCAAGACCTCGTTGTTGGTGAATCGCCCGTTGCTTGTGCCCTATAACCGATCCGAGGGCCTGCTCGACGGTACATGTAATGCACCCCAGCGCGATCTGCTGAGCCTAAGACGTTGCGTGGATACTGAACAATGCACTGCTGTCTAAGGATCCGCGCACTTGTCCTTTCGATTGATCCCAGCTATAGCGTAGCACACCCAAGCAAGCTGCCGTTTGTAAAGGAATCCACACACTGACTCATAGCCTTCAGCTGCTTCAGGAAATGAACATGTTCGCTACGCTCGCCATCACCATGACGACGGCACATTACAAGCACCGCAATTGTTCGCCTTACGGACGGTAAAAGCGAGTCTCTTGCTCCAATCCTTGAATCCTATCGCTGGCCAAGCGAACTCACATACTCCACCCAAGATGTTTGAGTTCAAATGGGGTTGAGTTGAGAAACGAGGCACGGCTATCCGAGCTGCACATTCCGTGTCCTATTTTTTAGTGCTTGAGCAGACGAGTATGGGAAACTCTATGCGTGTAGCGCTGCGGAGACGGTCTCTGGCCAAAGGGGAACTTGGTGCAAAAGCATCTGGACATTCCCCTAAAAATTGTCAGCATGCATTAGCCAAGTCAGAGCTCCGGCGGAATGCCTGCTCAAATCCGAAAGCTGAAGCATGAGCGAGTCATTTATCACACACATGTGTGCCAGGGAAAACCCGCGCGATTGCACGGAACACCTAAAACTCCGCTGCTCATTAGAGGAAAAACTCGCTCTTCGGCACGAGAATTTTTGTTTTTGTGGGAACGACGCGCCCACATGAAGACGCGTCTTGCTCCATTGGTGGTGTGCGCGGCACTGCTGGTCTCGTCGGTGTCGGCTGGAGGATACAAGACCGGTGTGTCGAAAACGTCAACGGACCTGAAGGACACGGGGACTCGTACCTGGAAGCCTATGACGCTAACGACAGCAACCGCTACGATTTCAAATATGTCAACAACGAGGATGACACGTCGGAGCGCGATGGAACTCTCGGTGACTCCGTCGTTACTGGCAAGGTCACGGATGCCACAGAATCACCTGACCCCGTGACACTGTCCCCGAATTGAAAAAGAAATCGGGTATCGAAAATGGAGCCATTAGCACGGACAATAGCAGCAACGAGGAAACAGCCATTAAGGAGGGTACCATTGGAGGTACGGGTAGCTCCGATACCCTGAGACGACCGAGGCGACGCAATCGAACGAGGATTCTCAGGCTACGAAAGGCGGAACTCCAGCGCCGCAGTCGAATGAAGACACACAAGCAACGAAGGGTGAGTTGGAAACCCCGGCACCCCAGTCCACAAGCGCCCCGCAATCGACTCCCGCGAGCGCCCCAACCCCGATGACAATCAATCGGACGAATCGACTGCTGCCTCCAAGTCAACGGAGACGACGGAGACGACGGACGCTCCTCAATCGACGGACGCTCCTCAATCAACGGACGCTCCTCAATCAACTCCCGCGAGCGCCCCAACCCCCGACGACAATCAATCGGACGAATCGACTGCTGCCTCCAAGTCAACGGAGACGACGGACGCTCCTCAATCGACACCCGCGAGCACTCCATCTGCTGACGACAATCAATCGAACGAATCGACTGATGCCTCAGAGTCTACGGACACGTCAGAGACGACGGACGCTCCTCAATCGCCAGCGGCCACTCAAACGTCCGAAACTCCGCAATCGACCGAGTCTAACAACCAATGGACGCCGGCCCCGGACCAATCGAACAACCAGTGGACTCCGTCTCCGAACCAGTCCAACAACCAGCAGCCTACTCAAGCCCCCAACAACGAGGCACCTCAGCCAACACAGCCTTCTCAAGCTCCCAACAACGAGGCACCCCAGCCAACGCAGGCGTCCCAGCCCCCTCACAGTGAGGCGCCCCAGCCAGCTCAGGCCGGACAGAATTCGTACTGGCAGGGTAGCCCGAACTCGCAGGCCCCAGCCACTAATGGCAGCCAGAATTGGGAGGGAAGCTGGGGCTCTGCAACACAGACGCAGGCCACGCCATCGCCCACAACGACCACCGACTCCAGCCAGGAGTCGAACCGTGATTCCCCGTTCCTACCGAACCAACCTACTCGAGCGGATCCGCAACAACCCCGGCATCTCCGGTGTCGAACTGCAAGGTTCGTCGCGCGAGACACTAAGGAGCGGTCTCTATTGTAGACAGAGAGCCTTGCTGTTAGATTTGTTGCGTTGAGAGCTCCGTGTGAAAGCGAAGCACAGAATTGTTCAAACCTTTAACATGTCCACGTTCACGTCCAACAGTGAGGCTAGACACCAGCAATTGTCTTTTCGTCAATACCAACTGTATCCCTATTTGCATCACGATAGTTATGGCCACAGAGTGCTTCGACATGCGTTCGCATTCGCTCTATTTTGTACCGGTAATGATTTGTTCAGGAGCTAATTTCCAATCGAAATATAATACAGTAAGTTATCGACGCTGCGGTCCAGATCTTGTCCGTCGACTTGTGAGATTGTCTCTCGACTTGGTGAGCTTGTCCGTCTTCCTGGTTATAATCTTGGCCGTTTTCGGCTTTAGGCGGCGATCTTGGCGCGTAGCTGGAGCCCGTACAGCATCAGACCCACGTCGGGAGCAGCAGCCACAATGGAGATCAAGGCAAAATGCGAAGAGGGACACGTCCGAAGTTATCAGAAAAATACACGGTTGTCTAAGTGTTCCATAATGGAACTTCCATTGCAAGGAGAGAAACTCATTGCCGAACACCACTGCGCATTCCCGCCCGGCTACGACAGGAGAAAGGCTATGCCGAGCGATATCGTGAACGGTATGCTGGATAGCGCCAACTGGGCGCTCACGCATGGTCGCACAGATATCTGGCGCCTCGTCGTCTTCGTGTCCCCGCGCTATACGTGAAGGTCGGCTAGCTGTTTGCGGACGTGTACAAGTTCAACATTGCGGCGATCAGTTCAGGGAGAAGCAGTACAAGAAGATGATCTTCAACTGCACGGCCTCGTCCTACGTCGTCGCCGTGTGGATGATGCATCAGAAGATGCATTACCCCTGAGTGAATGAGCGCGGTGACCTGTGCCACCGATAAAATGCGCCTAGTGGCCACGCAGCACAACGCCGAAGCCAACTGGAACTCACCCATCATGCAGTCGAAGGAGAAGCAGCAGAAGCAGAATCTGAAGCTCAGTGAGGTCGAGAAGTGTCTGGATCTCTTCTACGTGAACCCCATTCAAAATTAAATAATCGCCATGGAAACACGCGAGCCCCTGTCAATCTGAGTGCTATAAAATGCAATGTAGTAGAAGATTGCTTATATTCTATACGTTCAGCACTTAGTATAAAGTGAAGAATCCTGCAGCAGGACGAACATTGCTATGCTTGCAAGTAAAACAAATTAAGCAAATAGTCACTGAGAGAAGTACATCAATGTTTTCACTGCACGCATTTGCTGATGGCGTGAAAGCGCCGTGCCGAACTTGCAGAAAGAACACCACAGCTTACGCTCGCATTTCTCCATGCGCTTAATCTCCTTGTTATTATGATGGAGAATAAGCTGGCGCTGAGCTCGTTCGTTGCTTGTACGCGTGCTAAGAGATATCATGACAAACGACCCCGTCGAAAACACTCTATTGGAAATCTGTCGATGAACAGCGTCCCAGCCAGACTCGCGCGAGCAGAGCTACCGTAGAAAATGTATGCTCGCCAGTGTCAACGAACCAGCGCCGGACGTCGATGTACTGGCACAGCCGTTCCACGTTTCAGATCAGCTTACCATTAGGTAGAGACATTGACAGCTTGCGAAGTACAGCACTGCGTTTGTCAGAGTTGGTGTATTGACGCTTCGCAACCTCAGCCCACTCTATTCTATGGGATCCCCACTGGTCCATCATATCATCGGATTGCTTGCGTAAAGTAGATTCCACCAACACTTGTTCGGTTTGCTCGGATGCCTCTTCACCACGAAGAAGACTCATCTCGCATTCTGAGGCGTCGATGACTTCGTCGTTTGGAGATGCAGTAGCAGGAACAGCTGCCAAAACAGCACCTTCAGAGCCATCGACCTGGGTATAAGCACCATACTTTCGTATGTACACTTCCCGGTGCTCCTTGTAAAGAAGTCCTTTGGCTTCATCCATAATCTTGTCGATGTGGCCTCAGGTGTGTCGGGAATTTGGAGATAGTTCTTGGCGGATCGTTTTGTACGAGGATCAAGTAGCAATACCATTCCCATCTGCACAGACAGCTTGGGCAATCTAACAGCAATTTGGTGGAGAGTTCGGGCAATACAGCGGTGCCCAAGATCGGAAATTTGGTCAAACTGCAGGTTCACGCGCGGAAAATTTCTCTCGTTCGTGTCCTCTTCTTTGGGGTCAGTGAGCTGGTAGGCAGTAACCTTGTACGAGTTGATACGAGCAGAAGCAACTCGGAGTAGTACATACATCGTAGAAGAAAGTATGTTAGCCGCCTGCAACTCAACCGGAGCAAGTTCCGCTACACGATGCACAATAGCCTCCATTTCGACGACTAAATTCCATTCCGCAGCAGAGATGGACATGAAGACAGCTTCGTCCTACTTAGCACATTTTCTCACGCTCTGGAAATGCCACTGGAACACAGTGTAGTTGACGATGGCTCGCTGGAAGAGCTTCACCACAGACGCCACGCGGACATTAATGTCAATGATACCACCGAGTTCGGGTAGGCCGTGTAATTTTTGGATGTCAGTCAGTGCATGACGTCGCTGAACTGCTATGCTGCTTGCAAAATACTTGTTGAGATCACACAACTTCTCAATAACTCTAGAACCTGCAGGAAATTCATCGCCTTCTGTCATAGTGATACGCCGTTTCAACTCAACTTTGTCTTAGTCTTCGGACAATCATACACTTGGCTCTGTTTGTTTTCTTTGAGCCCAACGCCATATTCTATGCAGAAATTCAGGCAGTGCATGGCGCAGTCTGTCTGCACCGTGGTATCAAATTCACGGGAGAGTTTTCGAACAGCAGGGGCAGTGTCAGAAATTGAAAACTTCACTGCAGCTACCACGTCCAAACCAAATAGCGAACGTAACTTGGTATTAATCACCTCTGCCACATTTACCGAATCATGCCCGTCATTTTTGTCACAGCCAGCAAAATGCCAAGTAAACGAACCTCCAATTGTGGTCTATGAATGAAATGGAGGCCCCGATGATGCAATTCTTGGATGTATTCGTCCACAGATCGTGCATCAAATTCAAAAAGCGCATATTGTACAACAACCCGGACTCTGCTTGCAGCAACTCCATCGTATTCGTTTGAAATCTTCCGTAGATACATCCAGAATATCGTTGTGAGTCTTCGATGAAGACACCATATGGGATCTCCCGTTAAAAAGCGAAAGAGCTCTTTAAATGCAAGCGTCTGAGATATATTGAAAGGGAGACCTGGAGAAAATAGCAACAAAATCATTACAAAACTCATATTAACCTCACCAAAATAAAACCGTCTCGAACCAACCAACGCGAAACAGCCCCAGCTGACTCCCTCTTCGGCAGAGTCAAAAGCGTCTTCTGGCGCTTTGGTTTTGGCTCGTCGCTTTTCGTTACCACGGCTATCTTATACTCGGTAACGAATCCCAACAAATTGTGAGCTCGCTTGGTACGGGCTTGGCGCTCTTTGTCAGCAATGGCATGGTCTGGATGACCGAGCATGTGGCTTTTGCGTTGGAGCTGTTCACACAGGTACAAGAGCAAAATTTCTTCGAGACTTCATAGTTTTTGACCGGAGGATAGAGCGCCTTGTTCAAGGGTCGTAAAATTGGTTGGCGAAACGTTGTAAAAATGCAGCCAGAGTTCTACTTGCAAGAACGCCTTGATTTCAGACACGGAAGTAAATTCACTGTCGTCGAGGTTCGCGTTGATGTGTTTTTGTCAACATCAGTACGCTTGGATCCATCCATACTTGCATGATGTCCGCTACCGATACTTCCGATGGAAGTGGTCGCCGTTTCTTTCCAAACATACGCACCATAAGGCGTTCGATCACGTGCGGAATCTCCGTCCTGACCTTCTTCAGCAGATACACTTCCACATCATCGACTCCGAGCTCAACTGAGGCTGCTTCCGTAAACTTCCATTTTGGAAGCGCCCCGGACGCAGTATTATTCAGCTCGTCGTCACTACCATCGGTCTCCGACAGTAAATCAGCCCGTTCAGCGCCTGGCCTCGTAGTCTAGGTGGCCTCGCCGCAGCAGTTGAAGATTGACGCTGTAACTAAGGCTGTTGCTGCCATTTAACATCATCAGGCTGCCTATTAGTAGAGAATCTATACACGAGTTCATCTCGAACGAGACTAGCACTTACGTGATGATCGCGAGAGTCCGGCTGAGAGCCAGAATGTGTGTTGGCGATGGCCTTCCGCGCGCGAACTGGCAATGTTGAAGTGAGCGCGGAAGAGTGAATGTCATTTTTATCCTACGGCTTTTGACGCCATAGGATAAAATCGAGCCGGCTATTCTTAGGCTCATTCTCAACCGGTCACATCGCAGCGCTACTATTGCCCCTCTAGCGATGACACATTCTCAAGCTCAACCGCTACTTCAGATGCCACTTAATGAAGATACTCTATCGATGCAGCCCCAGTATTCATGCATCTGCAACCTCACAATACGCCGTCACTGCTTGAGGTCGACTCCGATAGCTCAATCGGTAGCGATTTAGCGACCACCGATAAACCCACGAGTCCTATCAAATACTCGAAGTGGTCTGCTGATCCATTCAGGAAGGAGTGTACGCGCCGAGGATTGAAACTAAAAGGAACCTCAAGAAAGGTGAGCGAATAGCAATTCTCCATCGCCATGATATCGCTCAAGCAGCGTTTGGTGGAGTTCTTCTTGGAAATGCAGGCTTGTCGGTGGCTAACAGCTCCAGCAGTACACGTATGAAACATTGCATGTATCGTCTTTTGAATGTTTTGTTCTCGGACGAATTTGCTACCCGCTTCAGTCAATCAGGTACGTGTAATATCCCTGTTGTTAGTACCATACGTCGCTGAGCCTTGCTGCTCTGCACAGGTGATAAACCCCGCGCGCCGCGCTGGACACGAGAGCGGTACATGCCAATAGCTGTTTCTGGCAAGATATTCACCTCGCGTTCACGGAGAAATATCCGAAAGACAATTTGAGCAACATGCTCATAAGTGACGATGAGTTTTTCACTGGCATTGATCCTTCAGTCTACAAGGTTCATTCTGCCAAAAAATTATACGAGATGTGGAAGGAGGTGAACAGGTACTACACACTAGCTGAAAAGTGGTTCACAACCTCTGGCCAGAACGAAAACGACTTCAGAAACTTCGTTGATACGCGAGGATACGTTCTCTACCTGCGAAAGTGGCTCAATGTGCGTACACTTATGAATACCGATGATGCCTAAGCCTTATGTTTGACATTTACTTGTGGTAATATAGGTGAAAGCTGGAGCTTAACAACTTCGTGAAGGGTGGTCTACTCGATTCGGATGAACTCGATATTTACCTTGACGAAAGTTCAGCATCTAACTTGCAGATAACTTCCTGGGGCTCAACGCCCTCAAAAGATAAGCAGCGTCGTGAGAATGAGCAGCGTTCTTTGGATAGCTTGGCTTCATCTTTTGGAGTGTACGTCGCCGACCGGCGTGCTGAAGCAGAGCGTATGCGTACTTCGCTCAATACCCAACTTCAAGAAAAGTCCCGCATCCTCTCGATATTCGTCGCCAACTGTCTGATTGTGACAGAGAGATAGTTCATGCCGAAGGAGATTCAAAACACAGACTTGAAGAGGACAGAGATCTTCTCCTGCACGAACGACTGGCATTGATTGAAAAACTTCAGTCATATTCGAACCAAGCCATGGCCGTAAAACGACATCGGTAATCTGCACAAGCCTGCACGTTGAGGTCATATCGCTGGTAATGACCCGAGAAGAAGGCAGTCACGCGACCACATTCACTGTGCCTAGGTACTCTAATAGGACAAAGCCAGCCATGAATAGCTCCAATACCCCCAGGCATGGCACGAACCGCACTCAATGAGCGGAAACCAGCGGCAGTAAATTCCATCTCATCATCAGAAAGAGGAAATTTTATCGCCAGCCCTCGACAGCCGTTGATGGCACGCAAAACCGAGTGAACAATACGATAGAAGCCAGCTCGGCTTGTGCCCGTTATAACCCGGATATGGTGTAGCTTCCATCAGCTAACCACGATATAGACGTTTGAAGCATCCCCGCGGGTGACACTGGGGGTTCTCCTAGTGTGCCCGTCTTGCTGACTGGAGTGGGTCAATGGCCAAATCTGCGCCCACGAATAACAGCAAACGTTCAAACCCAGCGGACTCATCCTGTAATACTGCTTGAATTCCCCTCAAGCACCAATCGCTCTGCGTGAGTGTTCCAGTTGATTCGCTCGCGAATAACGCGCATCTCATTGCCAGATGTGTGCGTGCTTGTCATGACCATGACCATAGTAGGTATGATCACCGTACAAGGCTCCAAGTCGTCGTCTAGACAGCCCAACATGTCTTGGCCAGTTGAAAGCGTAAGAGGCCCGAACATTGCAGAGGCTTGTAGCAGAGGTAAGCTAAAGTGAGCGAGCGTTAAATATTTAAAGTTGAAGTGGGTCAGATTTCGAGGCAAATGAACTGTTCTGATTGGTGTTTTTACATGCAACCCCAAAACACTGTCGTGCGCCGTTTTCAACGCATGTGACCAACTCGCCGCACGAGCGCCTATTTTTGAACATGGTCGCATGCGAGAACCTAGCCCTTAAACCAATCGGGTGCGTTTATTTGGACGCATGCGACGATACATTCCGGTTGAGAATGGGCCTTAGTCTGGACAGGTTTGATCCTTTTTCCTAGGAAAAATTAAACGCGAAGCTACCGTGACTCACCACTCCTAGAGCATGTATAATTAGGATACCTAAACGATGACGTTGAAGTACCGAAATTAGAACTGGTCACCGAGCATATTTGTGAAAAAAAGGTGGGTTCATGCAGATTTGATTGCATGAAACGGAATGTGGCGCAGCCGGTGCAGCTCCTACACTTGACTTTACTATGTCCTCGATCTCGCATGGGACACTTTCAAATTTGTGAATGTGCTCAAACATCGGCAGAGGCCGTTAGCTCTCAGCCTCTAGGGCGCCTTTTGTTTGTCTCGTTGGTGAAAAGTTTTCACACGACGCAGTGAAGTTTTGATGTCTTTACACTTTGAATATTTCTTCAAAATTGGCATTTGACATTTCAACATTTAAACTACTGGTACAGCAACACAGACTTGTTCAAGGTTATAAGTTGCATATTCGAGATACAGGAGTCATTGTCACTCTGGGGTTTCAAGCAAGCAACTCGGGGGAAATCGGACTTTTAGCGTTGTTAAAGTTAAAATGGTCGAACACTATCCGTATCGTCATGAGTTGTTGCCGATATAGAAGGGTGCACTTCTTTATTTAAAACGACCTAATTTTAAATGGATTTACCGGTATAAAAAATGCGCTATTTTTAGAGCACCCAGATGATGGCGTTCCTAATCAGACCTAATTGTCAGATTTCTTTCACCAGTATCAGAATTATCAGATATATTTCATCTTTTCAAAGAGGAAACATTTTTAAAAATCTAGGATACACCCGAGCCCCAAATTGAGGTGAACGTTTGGAATTATTATTCGAAATCAATTTTTAAAAAATAATTGTCGAGGAACACGGATGTATGTGTGGCGCTCTTACGACGGAAATTAACAAGAAAACTGGTGCAACTCGCGCAGTCTGTTATACCGTAACTTAGTTGAACGGGAGAGGGCTGTCGAAAAATAAATTGGTGTGGCAACTATTGCAATAGATGTGTTCCAATAATTTATTGTGGCGAGCTCAAAGTTTCATATCGATTATTTATTGTCAGGAGGCGCATGTTTGGTATGACATCAACCACGTCTGAACAGCAGCAACAGTCGCTGTAGCCGTGCCTGATGGAGATTCTTCTGTTCTTGAGGGCAAATGAGCACTGTGGACAGGACACAGTTATCAAACTGAGTAACACTGCTCGTTCGAGCTCATGCTGCACCAAACAATCGAGTCGCCCAAATCAAGCAGTCGCGCGGAGCACAAACAAAACTTAAAATCCAACGGGAGTCTTGCAGGACTTGGTCGTGCCAAAAACTCACCACCCGAGTTGGCCAACAAAAGCGCAGCGCTCCAACGGTATCCCACGGGTGTGCCGGGCGGTTTCCCGACTGCTTCTCCTGCTTCTCTCACGTCCGAGTTGGCGCCTGGATTTTCAGCAATTTCCTCCTCCGCCGTAGCCGTTTTGCAGAAACTCTTTACGTTTCACAAGGACGAAAACTTCTGCCGGTGACTATGGGCTCACTTCCTCGCATGGCAGCTGGGGACACTCTCATGAAAGTGGAAAAGAAGTTGACGGTGATTCTTCCAGACACTCATCTGACATGTGAGGTATTTTATTGATCGAGCGCTTGGCGAGTTAGTGCAGGCAGATGAGGCCGAGATGCAGTCTCCGAGTCTAGATCTGGTCGCGTCCTGGCTTCATCGGCAGTGCGTTACTCCAAGTCTTGGTCTCCATTGGAGGAGACTCCAAGTCGGCGTCAGGAGCCTTCAGCTCTCCGTCGATAGGACGATGCAGCTCGCAGGATCAGCCGTTCCGCCCCGATAGCCAATGTCTCCAGCTTGCTACTGCCCCCGACCATCAAGGCGTCTGTCTCGGTAGACAAGAGACGGGCGCAGCAACCATTCTACCACACCCGACAGATGGGCACATTAGCTTCCCAATTCAAAGGTTCCTTTTCTTTGCACATTTCGATTTCCGCACTCGCTTTCTTTCAGTCGCCCTCTCTCCGTCAGCCCCGAGCGTCAAGGCCCCAGGACGACGAAGGAAACCATTCCGCATCTAGAGTGCGCACTCTCCATCGCTCTGCCAATCGCCAGCAGAACGAGGAGCAGAATCAGGTGCAGGCTTTTCGCTCCGTCGTCACGTCGGACTCCGCCCTCTCTTGAACTGTATCAGTAGCGAAAAGATGCCCGAGACGCCGGAGCCCAAGCCGCCGCGGCTCTTCGGCGGCTACCTGCGCAAGCGCTACGCCAGCAACGTCTACATGGGGTCGTGGCGCTTCTGCGTGCTGCAAGGCGCGCGTCTGCGCTGGTACCGCAGTCGAGAGAGCGCCGAGACGGACTCCCAGCTGCGCGGCGAGGTCTGGGTGCAGGCCGTGGAGTCGTGGGACGGCCGCGGTGCGCTCTCGAGACACGCGCACACGTTCGCGGTGCGCACGACAGCCAGAAGTTGATCCTGTGCGCCGCGGAGACCGCGCGCGACCGCGACGTGTGGCTGCAGCAGCTGGAGCGCGCGCTGCAGCGTCCCAAGGCCGCCGTGGACGTGCAAAACGTCGCCGTCGACGACGCTGGCCGACGCATCGTCCCGGGAGACATGCGGCCCGTGCCGGAGGCGGCCGGTAGCTTGCCGCCCACGCCGTGCGCGTTCCCGACGACGTCGGACGCGGCGCCCGCGGGCTGACGCCCGCGACTGTCGGAGACGCAGGCTGCGCCGAGTGCTTGGTGCGCTTCCGCGCGCTCGTGGCCCGACGCGTCGTGTGTGGATCGTGCGCGCGCGCGTTCTGTACGCGCCACTGCAGTCGCGGCGTGCGCCTGCAACATCTGGGGCTGCGCGCGGCGCGGCGCTGCTGTGACCATTGCGCGCAGCGACAGGAGTTTATTGGGTACTTACGCGCGACCAAGCGGGTGGTAGGGCCTATGGCGAGCCGCGGCCTCTCCATGGACGCGCTGGTCGCGCGCAGAGACGCAGCCAACAAGAACAAGCGGGAGACGCTCCCGCGCATGCTGCACAAGCTGCGCCACGGAGCCATGACGCTCAACCGCAGCATCAAGATCCTGTACCAGACGCGCAAGAAGCCACACCTGTTCCGCGTGGCCTGCGAGCGCCTCCCGTTCTACACGGAGACGTCGGTGGACCGCGTCGAGAACTTGTGGTACCAGCTGCTGCACATCGTGCAGTGTCTGGACGCAGAGCCTGCGCCCCGGTGCGCCGCGCAGCTTTCTATCTGCAGCGCTACATCCGCGCCATTTGCCGACGCTGTCCGCGCATCGCGCTGCAGACTATTTGGCATGTGCAGGCCTCGGTGGGGGACGGGAGCTACCTCAACCTGCACCCGCACACACTGCTGTCGCTGCTGGGCTTCATCTACCCGAACACGACGCTGCCTGACAGTTCGCCGATGTTCAGCATCTGGAAGGACTTGGTGTTCGCCGACTGCCCCGAGCACCAGCTAGCACAGATTTTGGCTGATTTGCGGCAGATCAATGCCGACATGGAGAAACTCATTGCGCTGGAGCCGGATTCTATGATTGAGCGCTGGCTCAACGCTTCCACGCTGCCGGAGTTCGAGAACAGTGCCGCGGAATTGGCGGCGTCTGGTATTGAGTTGTGTGAGTTCCAGTCCAGCATCCTCTACGATTCGCTGGATGTCGAAGGAAGTAACATGTCAGAGGACTCACCGGGCACGGGAATTGAATCGCTTGTGCTGGAACAAGTGAGTTTTGTGCAGTCGCTGGCGGCTATTAGCGAGCGCCTGCGACACATTCAGCCCGTGTCAGACCGTGGGAAATACTTGGCAGGCGAGCTGGAGACTCTGAACAACACACTACAATCCTCGGCGCTTTACCCGTTGAGCGCGGCATCCGATGAGCTGTACCAAGTTGTGCGCATCCCGCCGACAGAAGGCAAGGTGTTTTCGACTAAGATGCGCGCCCCAACGCTTATTTTCGTGGAGACTGTCCCAGTACAAAGTGCTGGTGGAATTGATCTGGAAGACGGCGACATGGATCGACTTCGTCCGTTTGTCTTCAGTTCTCATCCGCGTAACTCGACGTTCTTCGAGTCGGCGATTTTGGATGAAATCGAGGCTTCCGTTGTGTCCTCGAGTGGGGAGACGATGATGTCCCCATGCAGCAGCTCAACTCTAGCGACGCCCACACCAACTAGCACCCTCGCTGGCCCTGTGAGCTGTCCGGATGATCTGACACCGCTACACGCCAACGGTTCTAATCGCCAAGAGAGTACGAGCGAAGGAGGACCTACTGGCCCTGGTGGCATTTTAGGCCGGCACATGACCCTACCGAACAGTGGTCGAGAGCCATCATCGTCAACAGGTAGTCGGCGACACAATAGCATGATGCCGCATTTGCCGCAGCCCAGTCGTGGTAGCAAAATGGGTGCTGGAGCACGTGCCGGACGGCTGGGAATCGAGAATTTTGTGTACGACAGCAAAGTATTTGGCGAGAGCTGGGAGGAGCGGAAGGCACGCATTCAGAGCGAGTCTCCTATGGGGAAGCTACCCGGATGGAACCTCTTCTCCGTGATCGTCAAGACAAACGACGATTTGCGTCAAGAGGTGTTTACGATGCAGCTCATTCACAAGCTCAAGTCAATCTTCGAGTTTGAGGCGCCGCACTTGTGGCTGCGCACATACCGCATTGTCGCGACGGGGGCCAATATCGGTCTTCTTGAGACGATTACCGATGCCTGCTCGCTGGACCACCTCAAGAAGACATTCCCGGGCGGCAATCTTTTCGAGTACTTTCGTAGCATTTATGGCGAGCCGTCTCGCTCCGAGTTCATCGCGGCGCAGCGCCGTTTCATCGAGAGTATGGCAGCGTATTCCATAGTCAGCTACGTGCTGTTGCTCAAGGATCGCCACAATGGCAACATTTTGCTGAGTTCTGAAGGCCGCGTGATTCATATCGACTTCGGCTTCATCCTCGGTATCGCACCTGGCGGCATGTTCAGCGTTGAGGACGCTCCGTTCAAGTTGACGAAGGAGATGGTTGATGTCATGGGTGGTATTGGTTCTCCTGGCTACAAGCGCTTCCATCACTGTCTGTGTGAAGGCTTTTTGGTGCTTCAGAAGTACCAGTCCGAGATTGCCGCGCTGCTCCAAACCACAGGCCAGCACTCTCCGTTCCCTTGCTTCCACGGGGCAAAGCTGGCGCGCGTCATCCTTGAGCTGCGTTCGCGATTGTTCGTGGGACTTTCGAGACGAGAAATTCGTCACCGTGTGGATCACCTGCTTCGCAAGAGCTACAACGCTTGGGGCACTCGACAGTATGACTCGTTCCAGCTGCGTAGCAACAACATTCATCCGTAGACGTCGGCATCGTGTCGACACCCTATTTCCAGGACGTATACCCAACGTTCCGCGTTGGCACACAGGCTACCGCTCGATGGTAGCAGAGTTATAGCGCCGCTCCGATCACCTGTAAGTATTTAGTGGATGGTTGGCGCATTCGTTTTCCGTACATTCGCTGGTTTACCAGGCATCTAAGCTTTATAACCAGCACGTTAGTTTTTCGTAAGAACGCGAGTTCACGTACAGTATCCGAAGATGTTCAAGTCAAACAGCTTAGCGCACCGGAAGTTATTGCCTGTTGCTACTGAGTTAGTGTGAAGGCTTCATGTACGCCTTGGTTAGATGATGGCGAAGGTTTTCATTATCCTCAGCGAGCATGACGTTCTTGGTGAGCAACTCAGCGCAACGCCGTTCCACTTGCTCCAGCAGCTCCATCCAGTGAGTTTTGCTGCTCGACAACCGCGATTCCAGTTGAGTGTTGGCTGCTCGCAGTGTCTCCAATTCCTTGGGGTTAGCTGACTGTGAGAGGGTGGCAATCGCTTGTTGATGTGGTGCTGAAGTGTCGGTAGCTCGTGTCATTCGCTGGTTTTGCTGCTGTTGTAGGGTGAGCCTCCGCACTTCTTCAAGCTGACGCGTAAGTGCTGCGTGCATTTCAGTAATCGCACGGACTCCACTCCCGTTGTCTAGAACTGTTGCACCATTCTGTAGCTGTTGTTGATCCTTCTGCTGTCGCACCAACTTCACATTCTGATCCTCAAGCTCTGCTAGTATCAATGCTTGTTCCGAGCGCTGCTCCATTTCCGACGCTAGTTGCTGCTCCATAGCAGCAATACGTTCACTCAACTGCTCAATTTTGTCGGCATCCTTGTTTTCTTCTGCACCTTCGTGATCCCGACCCTGACCACTGTCGTTGTTTTGCAGTTGCTCGTTCGTAGATTGAACAGGTTCTCGAAGGCGCCGAGTCAAGCGCAAACTAGCGTTCCGTGCGCTGTCAAGCTCGTCTCGAAGTTCTCTTTCGCGCAGTTGATAAGAAGCCAGTAGCTCCCGAAGTGCTTGAATTCCAACACCTCCGGTCGAACCCTCCCCGCTGCTTCCTGACTGATGAAGAAGCGCAAGTTTCAGCCGGAAGTTTTCAAGCTGTGCCTGTAAGTCATGTCGTGCACGATCCAAAGCGAGCACAAGTTCTTCATTTTCCTCGTTCTTGTGTTTCAAAGCGGTCGCCGTATGTTGTTTTTCTCGAGTCTCTCGAGCCAAGTCGTGCTGTACACGCTCCAGTTGTAATTCCAGTGCGCGTTTAGCATCTACAAGCCCAGCACGCTGTGTTTCCAGCTCTTCACTCAGCTGTTGCACTGTGCGATCACGCTTGGTATCAGCATCTCGTCCAGCCTGCTGCGTCTCGAGTTGCTCCTTCTTGCTTGCCAACTCGGCACGCTCCATTTCTAGCTCACGGCGCACCACATCCTTCCGCATGGCCTCAAACTTTGCTTCAAACCCAGTCACTTGCTCACGCAAAGCCTCATTAGCCGACCGAAGCTGCTTACACTCAGCGAGCTGTGTCTCAACCTCAGACTGGCGTGAGCGTAGTTGACTGGCAAGCGCTTCCATCTCACTCTGAAGTTTCTGCTTCTGGTTTACTGCGACTATGAGCTCCAGACTGAGCTGTTGGTTCTTCTTGGCCTCTCCGTCGCGAGTACTCTCGGCAGCCTTTGCGGCTTTTTGAAGCACCACCAACTCACCCCCTAGTCGGGTTTTGTCGGCTATAAGCTCATTCATTTTGATGCATAGATCATGAATTTGCGCGGCTTTGGTAGCATCGTCTTGTTGGATCTCCACCACGACTTGCTCTGCCTTTAACAACTTTGTTTCAGCCTCGAACTTGTCGCTATCGAGCTGTTGCGCTTGAGTATCGCGCTCTAGTTGAAATGCTACGAAAGCCTTACTCAATGCCAGTTTCTCTTGCTCGCACGCGAGTAGTTCGGTGCGAAGTGACAGCTCGTTGTCAAACAACTCACGATACTTAGATCGCAGCTCTCCTAGCTGTGCGGTCAATGCGTCCTTGTCTTCACGCAACATTCGACGCTCCAGTCCGCTCTGAGCCAATTTGCCTTCTAGGTCATGAAGTCTGCGCTCGTACTCTGCTAGTCCTTGGTTTCCATCCACTGCTCCTTCTTTCGTTACTGAAGTAGCAGGCACCGATGTAAACTGCTTTTGAGCCATGCGCTGGCGTTGGCGCAAGCCGCGAAGCATGTCGTTGTTCACTACGGGAAACGTGCACACACGAGGAAGCATTTTGCCGAACTGTACCGTAGCTGATGATCCTGCCATGTCGCCCGGACTCAAGGCCATTAACACAAAAGTAAGGCTGTTGCCTCCCAGTGCATCTTGCAGCAGTGTTGTTAACTGCGAGCCTTGATAGCGGATTGGCAATTTATCCCCACTGCTGCTGCTTAGGCTTTCAACGACATCCTGAAGCGCGAACAACGACTTGTTTAGCAGTGGACCCTCCGACAAACGCACGGCCGCTCCAGACTAGCTCGATCGCACCAAACAACAGATTAGTCGACCTTGATCAACGCTCAGGCAACATGATGAGGATACTCACGCGTCCGAGGCGGTCAGTCGCTGGAAGATCTACGAAGTCAAAGAACGAGTGAAGTTCTTGGGTTGATGCTTCTCGAAATGTAAAAGTTTGCTTGAGTGTGATCTACAAGGCATCAATGGTTACAGCAAAGCAAATTCTCACGAGCAACATAGCCCTCACTTACACGAAGCACGGCGCTGCTGAACTCGGATGAATTTCCGTACAGACCGTTAGCACTGCATCTTGCACTGATACCAGCATCCAGTAGTCGACGAAACTCTGCTAGTGATGTTATAGGCGGTGACTGCGTCAAGTTATTAATGATCGTTCCGAGTGCCGGGTCGTCTTCGATGAAAAGAGCTTGTCTGCTGTCTGTTCTGGTATTCGCTGTTAAAAGATCCTGTCCGTATGATCATCACGAAAATATTATCACCAGCAAGCTTTGCCCGCCAAACCGTGGGCTTCTTTTACCGTGATCGTCTCTTCATAGATTTCAGCAAACGATACTCGCAGCGAGAACGTCGCAGAAGAGAGAACTTGGTTCTTTCTTGTGCCCGTGGCCCCGTCCGCAGTTCCCATGGCGGAGCTGGGGCTGCTATTTCTCAGCGTGGTAACTTTATTCAGGAGCATGTCAAACAATGTTTGGAAAATCGTAGCAGCGAGACTCTGCTCTGGCATGGGCAAGAAAAGCACTTTGCTCTTCTGCGTCTTGGCCGAACCCACGACAAGCACCGACACATTTACGCCTTCCGCACATGCTGCAACAAGCGGCCTCAGCGATCTCTCCATTACGTCTCCTTCCGTTGCCTGCTGATAGACATGGTCTAGACCGACTCCCAAGGTCTGTTCAGCAAATGATCGATGCACAGCTCAGTATCTTGGCCCAGTACCCCCAAGACTGAAAACCCAAGGTGATACCTCTCCTGTCGAACCATTCACAATCTCAATTTGCTTGCCGTCCTTCACCCGCAACGCCGAACTGTCTACACCTTCGTTCAGCAACTTTACGGCACAGCTGAACAGTCACAAGAATGCGAACCTTGTTTTGCAGGCGGTGAACCGATGTACGCGTGCATCTGGACAACATTCTACCATCAGGACACCAATCACTACAACAAAGCTTCAGCTCTTCTACCTGCACAGCGACACCCTTATGTCCTCCACGATCCACTGCGTTCGCCATCTTCGCTTTGGTAAATATCTACGAAAAGGCTCTAGTTGCACACCCCTTGCAATGATAGCGACCCCTGTCCCAAAGTTTCATTCTCATAGTGATGGAGATCCCCGTCGCAAGCCCAATGTTTCATTCTCCGTGGGGAAGAAATTCACCATTTGGTGTCAATGGAGTTTACTATCATGACGCTTAGTGGTTGGGGCCGCGCGTACTGTCCGCAATATTTCCCCGACCACCTCTACATTGAACCGGGTGTCGTTGCTGCGTTTGCAGTGATCATGGGGATTGCCGTTTGCCTGTACGGCTATAGACTGCTGCGTACGATGATCTTTGTGTGCGGCTTCCTCGTCACTGGGTTGCTGACTTCGGCAGCGTTTGGAAACACCTTTGGACTGAAGACGTGGGTGCTCGCAGCTTCATGGATCGGGTTTGTCGTCATGGGCGTCACGGGTGGGTGCGTTGCGCTGGCGTTTTTCCCGTTCGGCGTGTTCCTGGTGGGCTCAATGTTAGCGTACGCATTCACCTCGTCATTTCCGTATCGGATGCTGCCAGGCGAATCTAGTGCGGTTCTTGACGGAGCTGTGGTTCTACTGGGTGGCTTACTTGCGTGGTTACTGGTGCGCCCGTTTGCTATTGTAGCTAGCAGTCTCATGGGCTCCGTGGCAACAGTATGGGGCATTGGTTACTTCGTTGGAAAATATCCAAGTAGTGACGATCTCGATCGGTTCCGCTCACACACAGAGCACAGCGGTAGACTTTGGCTGTATGCTGTTCCGGGAATCTGGTGGGTGTATCTGGCTGCGATGTTGGTGTTGTTTGTTGTCGGAATGGTGAAGCAATGCCGCGATGTGGACAAATCGCGAAGCTCCAGACACATCGGCCGCTACACTGGCTGGCGATCCAGCCCAAACATCTCGTTTCCATGATCGATTGCAACGACACGGTAGCAGCAGCAAGAGTCTTCATTCGTTATCACGTCTAAAATCGGTTGAATGTCAGATTACTTGTCAGGGTCCACCACAAGCACAGCGCTATCGATAATCGCACGCAGGTCATCTTTCTCCATGATCGCGTCGTTGTCGTCGCTGCGCGTAACTTGCATCGAGTCTTCCTGGTACTGAGCCGCACGGTCCACAAGGCCATTAAGCAAGCTGTCTTCCAGCTCAAGAGTCGATGCAGTCGGCAGGTCGAAGCGGGTAATGACGTAGCGCAGCCACGCGGCGACGTTGGCGCCCTGGAACCCGCTCGCAGCTGTCAGTCGGTCAGCCGCTTTCTCCAGCTTCTCGCGCAGCTCGTCGAAGAACGGATCTCCCTCGTTCTCGCTCGCTAGCTCCGCGTAGCGATCAAACACGAACGGCAGGAATGCTGCGGCTATCTGCGTGTGCGGCAGGTCAGAGATGCCGCCCATGGACACCGCCAGAGCTTGCGCCGCGCCCGTGCCCGAGGAGTTGGCCGTAATTCCCGACAACAGACTACCCAGAGCAAACTGTTCGCGCAGCACGGCGCCCTTGAGGTCTAGTTTGCCTTCTTTCAGAGGTGCAGCGAGAGCTCCCGCCACAGCTTCGAGACCTTCGAGCGCCAATGCGTTGGTGGCGTCATCGGCACATCCCAGCAAGTAGGACTCGATACACTGTCCCAAGGCGGTCAGCGCGCCCTGCACGGTCGCCCGTAGCGGCACTGTCAGCATCAGCGTCGGGTCAATGATCACCGCCTGAACAACAGCCACTGGTTAGTCGATTCTCACACGTCGCAGATTTTACGAACACCGGAAAAAGGCAACTTCAACATGCACCCACCTCCGGCACGATCTCACTACCCGCAGCGAAGAGCAACTTAGTCTCGGAGTCTTCATCGAGCAACACAGTGCTCTTGGTCACTTCAGCGCCGCTGCCCGCGATGGTCGGGACCAGCAGCAGCGGCGTGGTCTTGAGTTTGTCTTGCTGCAACTTAAGCTCGTCGATTTCGTCGTCCTCGTCCGCCACGACCACAAAGTCGACCGCCTTACCGCCATTGGTCAGCACCACAGCCGCGGCCCTGGCTAAGTCCATTGCGTTGCCACCTCCGAAGGCCACGACGCCGTCAGCGCCCACGCGCTGCGCCGTAGCCACCGCGTGGTCCACACCGGCCAAAGTGGCGCAATCGCGCTCCAGCGTGTACTGGAAACACGGTACGCCCGCCTGCATGAGCAGAAACTCGGCGTACTGCGTGCGCGCGGCCGCCGCAGCGTCGCGGTCGCGCACCAGCAGCACTTTATGCATGCCACTCGCGCGACTTAAGGCGCCCAGCTGTGTTGCTGCAACTTTAGCACCGAAAATGACGCGACCGGATTGGCCCGACGTGCTCAGCTCCTGCGGCTGCGCATCGAACGCGGACGAAATGCCGCGCGTGGATTGAAGCGAAGTGAAGGCGCCAGGACGGAGGCGACGCACGCGCGAGGGCGGCGCAGCAACCGCAGCATTATTGACGAGCTTCGTAATTTATTGTGTGTGGCCTTGAGTCCCGTAATTTATTATGCGCCATGATTGGATAAAATGCGGTCCAAGTTGTATCGCCCATCTCCTAACGCAAGGTGGATCTCAAACTTCAATTGGGGCTGGCTCTCTTCTCCTCTCATTTATCTGATTTGACAGGGTTCATCGATAAAAATATTTTTACTCGCAAAAATAAAAATATTTAAATATTTTTATTTATATTTTTATTTGTCCAAAATTCGAAAAAATATTTTTATGCCATCCCTGCGGAAGCTCGGAGCTTCGCTAGGAAACTGCCGTCGTTCATTGGCATGATCGCTTTGCCGAAATCCACAGTGTTCAATGCCTATCGCACGGCATCCGACATTTGGTGCCACATGATCAGGTCCTGGAATTCGCCACTCTTGGATGTTGTGTACAGGGCGTGGTTGATCGGCCAGCGTCTCTCGTAGTTGACCCTGGCGCTCGTGTCGTCAACGGAGTCGGCACTAGAGGCGCATACTTTTGGAGTAGCCACAGAAGGAGAAATATCCTAGAGTCTCGGATTTGGCACGTCTGAGTTATCGATCCACACGACATGCTCCCAGTCGTGGCGGTGACCTAGGCACGTGGATGGTGAGTCTTTCGGGAAGTACCAGATGCACATGATAGTCCACACACCGTTATACCAAGTCGAGCGGCCGTACACCTGCGAGCCCCAACCAGAATCTTTGCATTTAGAACTGGGGCCTCCGGTAGCTTGAAGCCCGCCGCTATGCTGTCCTGCTTCATTTACGACGGGGAATAGGTGGCATCCGATGGTGATGTGGATTTGAGGCTTGAACTTGACGGCCGCTTTCTCAGAGATCGTGACAGATTGGAAACGGGAGCTCGCGACGCAAGATAAAAAGTGTTCTGGTGGGGAGGACGCCATTAATATAAGCGATTCGCTACAGAGAAGGCTGCCATAGCTTTACTGTACCACCTTCTTTGTCTTTTGTTGCAAGGACCGTGCCTTTGAGAGGTTTTGGGGCATCCAGTGTTTGATGGCATGCATGGAGTTCCCCATCTCATATCTTACACGCTCCTGTAGATTGGTCGCCCCAGACCTCCATCGTGCTACCTGAAAACAGCAACAATAATGTCTACCTACTGCAGGGCCAGGGTTGGCAAATTAGCCCGTGAATCGCCTAGCACGCAGCTATCGCCAATTATCAACCTCGACCTGTAAGGTCATTGTTGCTGAACGCATGTATATATTCATTCGTGTAATGCAGTATAGACTTGCTTTCCACGTTATTTGTGTGGCGAATGTCGTGCTGCTGTGTCCGGTGGACATAGTCTCTGGGACTACCCAAGGTCGGCAATGGTTGTCTGGGACAGGTTATTTGAACCCGTTGGTAGTTAGTTGCAGCTAACAGAGGGGTTGGCACCTTCGAGGTTTCCCCCTCAATCCCAAACTTGCTCAGTGGGAAGCACGTGTGTTCCGTTGCGTCATCTTCCTGCTAACTAGCTCTTCCTCGCACTGACACTCGCCTGCGCATCGTGCCAGGTTATGAGCCTAAGGCTTTGCGGCTTTACGAACTGTTTTCGTGAAGCTCTAAGTGATGGCTGGATTGAATGTTTCGTCGTCTGGTGGAAGCACTCCAACAGTGGCTTCCGGTGGTCAAGGTGGAGTTTCGTCGCCCGGTTTTCTAGTGAGTTCGCTTGGTGGAGCTGGTGTGACGACTCCTGTGACTGCTACTTCGAGTGTTGGAGCGAGTCTTGCCGGTTCTGCCCCGACTGTTACCTCAGCTGTTGTAGGTGGTAATACTAGCATATTGACTGGAGGATTCACGTTCTTGGGGGCAACTGGAGGTGGTTCTGTGGGGACAACTGGAGATGGTCAGTACTCGGAGGCTCGAGTGGCAGCTTCGGGTATCACAAAGCCGACTGCATCGATGTTTGTGACTTCGGTGTGTCCAACGTTCCCGGCGCCTTCGTGGCTAGGATCGACTGCATTTGAATCGCCTCTGGCTGGTACTAGGGCAAGTGCAGCTCCTATGATGGTCCCGCAGTACTCTGGTGGTGAGTGGTATGGGATGAAAATGGTGAATAGGCCACCTACCATGCAGGGAACCTTTGACTTGTATGCAGAAGGGTTGAAGACTTACTTAACCAACATGGATATCTGGGGAATTGTCGAGGACGCTTCGGCGGTTCATGTGACTGTTAGTGAGGAGCACTTTCGTCGGATGAACAATCTTGCTTGTGGTGCGATCTTGCGAGGTGTGCCTAAAGCAGATGCCGAGTTGATATGCCATCAGCAGAGCGCCCAAGACGTGTGGAATAGCTTCGTTGATAAGCAGACGAAGCGTGAGTACGCGAACTATATCTTAGCTCGCCAGTGGTTGATTGCGAACGCGTACACGCCGGAGAGAAACATGAATGATTGGCTTCGTGAGATGCAGCTCTATCCCAACGAGCTGATGTACTACGAGAGAGGTGTTTCTGACGAGGAATTCGCGGAGATTCTCCTTGGGAATGTTCTGCAGACGCATCGAGACGTGGTTCGTCAATTCTCGCGGCATTTTGACCCTGGTTATCAACGGTAGACACCCTCTTCGGCCCAAGTGATAATTGCATTGCGGGCTGAGTCGGAGCTTGACGCCAGATTGGAAGATCCGCAGCAAAGTCGAGATATCTCGTCTGCGCGTGCTGGTAAGAGGCCAAGCCAACCAGAGCAAGGCAAAACCAGGAAGCGTGGTCGAGGTAAATCCAAGGCCAAGGGTGGTAACAAAAAGCAAGGCGGGTCTGGCGGCAAGCAAGGAGGAAAGAAAAGCGGCGGAGAAGACAAACGTGAGTGCTGTAATTGCCAAGAAGTCGGCCACATTCAAGTCAATTGTCCGAACTCGAAGCGCGATGATGATGAGTCGGATTCGCAGCTTCCAGAGCGGAAACGCTGGCAGGGCAATCCAAAACCGGGTAAAAGCGTGACGTTGACATGCTGTCTCGTGGTGAATGGGGTTTGGAGGCTTCGACAACGCAGAGTTCCATGGATAATAGTGTGGAATGGATCCTGGACTCGGCGAGCGACTGCCATGTGTGCACGAACAAGGACATGCTTTCCGATCTGCGCCAAGATGATGGTCCTTTGGTGTTTGATTGGGAAGGAAAACCGTCAAAAAGCAGAGGGCTGGTTGGAGAAGTTACCGTTCAAGTGAAGAACGAAAATCAGCTTGCTGTTGCTACTTCGTTTCATCTCAGCAATGTGCTCTACATGGCTAGTGGTACTAACAACTTGCTGAGTTTGGATAAGCTTGAGAAGGACGGATGGGACTTCATCAAGCCGAAGAAGCAAACGTGCGCCTGGCTCCAGCTGGGAGGTGTGTCACTCAAGCTGTCGAAAGTGCGTGGCCGTTATCGGTTGGAGACGATTGTCGTTCCAGTACAGCAAGTGGAGGCTGTGGTGTAATCAAAGCGCGACGATGAGCCAGCGCTTGTGCGCTGGCATGCTCGGCTCGGCCACCTTAACTTCGGTGCTTTACAGCAAATGGTGAGAAAAGGAACGGTCGATGGCCTGGAGTTGAGTAGGAGCGTGAGTGCACCTGAAGAGCGCTGCTGGACGTGTGTACAAGCCAAGATGAAGCGCTTCTCGTACAAAAGAGTGACGACTGACAGGGCACGAATGCCTTAGTGTCAGATGAGTGCTTTCTAGGTGAGCCCACCTACAACGGCTACTTTGATTTCCAACTCGTAATGGATGAGGCTTCTCGCTACGTATGGGGCTTTCTCTTGAAGAAAAAGAGGAAGCTAGCGACGTCTTGATGAAGCACTTGGAGTGGATTCTTGCGCGTGGCCATCGAGTTGATGCCTTCGGTTCTGATGGAGGAGGTGAACTGATTAACAATCGATTTAAGACCTTCTTGCGGACGCATGGAATTGCGCTAGCGAAGACCAATTCGTATAGTCCTGAAGAGAATGGACTTGTTGAGCGTATGCACGGTGTGGTTTTGGCAAGAGTGCGGAGTTTGCTGACGATGGCGGATCTCCCAGACCTGCTGTGGGGCGAAGCCTTTCAATTTGCGGTGGAGATTCTCAACGTGAGTCCAAGTGCTGCACTTGATGGAGAAACTCCGTACACCTGCCGCTTCGGAGACCGCCCGGATGTTTCATACTTGAGGACATGGGGATGTCTGGTCTACGCTTTCACGCCGAAGGTTCTGAGGAAGAATAAGCTGGAAAACTCGTGTCTATTCCTCGGCAATGGAAAGAGTCGAAGAGCTATCGGGTGCTCGATCTAAAGACTGGAAAGGTAAAGGAGCTGAGGACGGTGGAGTTTGCTGAAAATTGGACAGTGAAGCAATATTATGTTGAGAAGCTCCTGCTCAACCGCTACAAGCGCGGCAAACACAAGCTCCCGTCCAGAATTCCTTTTGTTAGACTGGGTGACCTGACGTCGCCAAGTCCGGCTCGGACACCTCTGGGCGAGCCTGCTCGTGATACAAGTGATGGACATCGCGACAAACGGCTTTGCTGTGATGACATAAGAAATCGTACCAGTCCTGTGGTTGATGCTCCGATTGCTGTGAGTGCGCCGGCGTTGGCTGGTGCTCCTGCCGGTGATACGCCGAGTGTGAATCCGACGGGTGCAGCTGAGGCTGTAGCTCGGTCGTCGCGTGCGCGCGGACTACGGGAAGTGCCGCACACTGAGGACTCTGATGGAGATAGCGGTGCAGAAGGTGGAGTGAACCTGCCTAGCCGCAGTTGTTCTGCACCATGTGATGGCAGTGGAGAGCTGTCTAACAGCAGTGGCTCTGTGTCAGCACCTTGCACGCCTGATCTCAGTGACTCGGAGGATGCGGCTATTGACACTGGAGATGATGTCACTGCGAGTGGCGAGCCAATGGAGGGTATTCCGCGGTCAGTGGGAGCTGGAACGGAAGACGAGAGTGAAGAGGATGAAGGTCCTCGTGCTTCCTTTCGGCGATCGACCCGCATTAGGCGACCTAATGTGAGACTGCGTGAGTACATGGTTGACATTCCTGCAAGTTTGGTCATTCAATCGGTGAACGAGTTGCTCGAGCCGACGTCAGTGGAGGAAGCACTGGCTGCTCCTGACGCAAAAGAATGGATCAAAGCTTTAGACACAGAATATCAAGAGCTGATGCGCAACCATGTGTGGGAGCTGGTTGAGCGACCCAGAGGGGCAAAGGTTCTGAAGAACAAGTGGGTTTTTGTCCGGAAGAGGAACGCCAATGGTGAAGTGTGTAGATATCGGACTCGCATCACTATCAAGGGATGCCAGCAGCAATTCGGTGTCAACTTCTGGGAAATCTACGCTCCTGTTGCCATAGCTGAATCAGTTCGGTTTATCCTACTGCTAGCACTTTATCTGGGCCTGCTGTGTTGTCAAGTAGACTTCGTCACTGCGCTCCTGAATGGACCAGTTGGTGAGGTGGAGATTTACATGGAACAACCAGACTAATTTGACGATGGCACGGGTCGTGTATGCAGTTGCTGCAGAGTTTGTATGGCTTGCGGCAAGCGCCGCGCATCTGGTATATAATGCTTGACAAGTATCTCCGCAAGTGCGGCTTCAAGCGTACCAAGATGGACGCTGGTGTGTATGTGAGAACAGTGGGAGAAAACAAGGTGTTTGTGACTGTGTATGTTGATGATCTGTTGATTGTTGAGACGGAGTCCGACATCGAGATGGTGTTAGCTAAGCTGCGTAACAAGTTCAAGATTAAGGACTTGGGCAACGTGAAACACCTGCTGGGGATGGAGATCACGTTCGTGCCGGGGCGCATGTTGACTATCTCGCAGAATGGGTACTGTGAGAAGATCTTGACGAAGTTCAAGATGCAGAACTGCAAACCGGTGCCCACTCCACAGGTGAAAGGCAACTTTCCGATGCCAGGCAACCCTGAAGTGGAGCCAGTGTGCGTGAATGATGATCCGGAAGTTGTCTATCGGCAGATAGTGGGGTCACTGCAGTATCTGGTGCAATGCACTCGCCCAGATATCGCAAACGCTGTGCGGACGCTGGAAAAGTTCCTGAATTGCATCACACACGAGCATCTCGTGTTAGCAATGCGTGAGCTACGCTACTTACGAGGGACTAGTGACTATGGGCTTGTGTGGACGCGCTCGGGGAAACCCGACTTGCGGTTCACAGCATACGTAGATGCGTGGAGACCTTCCGCAAAGGAATTACAGATTGCAGCATATGCAGATGCAGATCTGGGTAACGAAAAGATGATCGGCGCTCAGTATCTGGCTTTGTGTTGCAAATGGAGACTGCATCTACGCCTACTCGAGTCACAAGCAACGCCTCATCACGGATGATACGTGTAGCTCAGAGTTTGTTGCTGCAGCGGAGTGTGCTACAATGATTTTGTGGACGCACAATCTCTGTAAGGAGCTTGGCATGGACCACAAGAAGACGGTTTTGTACGACGACAACCAAGCTGCCATAGCGGTGATAAAGGCAAACACTGGAGACTACAAGATTAAGGAATTGATCTCAAGTATCACAAGGTTCGGGACTATGTAGAGCGAAAGGAATTTGCTATCGAGTACTGGCCATCGGAAGAGATGATTGCCGACATTCTGACAAAGCCGCTCGGGCCAACACAATTCAGAAAACTGCGAACACTTCTGAATGCACAGCTTGTGCCTTCTGCAGCAGAACTGCAAGGCGAGCGAGCGGGCCAAGACGTGCAGACGTGAGCAGCCAGTCTGGAGCCAGCACCACGAAGTGGGAGTGTGGCGAATGTCGTGCTGCTGTGTCCGGTGGACATAGTCTGGGACTAGCCAAGGTCGGCAATGGTTGTCTGGGACAGGTTACTTGAACCCGTTGGTAGTTAGTTGCAGCTAACAGAGGGGTTGGCACCTTCGAGGTTTCCCCCTCAATCCCAAACTTGCTCAGTGGGAAGCACGTGTGTTCCGTTGCGTCATTTTCCTGCTAACTAAGCTCTTCCTCGCACTGACACTCGCCTGCGCATCGTGCCAATTTGTAGCCACACAGTGATATTAGTTAATAGCGTCGAGATCGCCTTACCATTGTACTCGAAAACAAATACATAGTGTTAACATAGTTATAAAAAGAGTAAAGAGTTTTAAAATATCCACCGTGTATTTATATATGAAGTTTCATTTTGTTCAAAAATTTGCTAACAAAAACTAAGCTATATCGATCCGACTGTAAGCCTTTACATTTTTGAGATTTGTTGTATTACAATAAAGTTAAATATAATTTATCCACCGAAGTGGTTCCTGCCGGACATCGCGGTGCACGCCTATACGTGCATGGCTTGGGCCTCACATCCAGAACCACTCGATCGATTTTTATCAAAATAAGTTGGAAGTAGGTACGAAAAACAGGCGGTCGACTTTTTAATTAATTAACACCGTATACCAGTAGCTAAAAGTGGGGGTTTGAAACAACGAACCCCGCACCGGGTGTCAGAGCTTTAAAATTAATAGATTAAGACACTTAGTGATGTTGTTAAGCCCATTTACGACTTGCAGAAGATGTCGCCTTTAGTGATTTGATGAATCAGCGTCTTCAAAATAATATCTCCGGCCAAATGCATTGACTTCATGAGCAGAGGTCACTGCTCTCAAAATGACATGATTAACCTAGCCCTTAGTGGTACCTTGAAGATGGGCACACGTTCCCGCTGGCAAGACTGTCATCTCGACCATCCTTCTTCTCCTCGAGAGGAATCTTCGCCAGCCCGCTCGCGTACGTGCCGGGTTTATCAAGTGAGCGTTACGTGTACAAGTTGCCGCAATATTCAGAGAGAGCGACACACCGTGCGTACAAGAGGCTCGTCTGAAGTGTGTTTTAGCTGTCTTCTGTTCGCTGGCTGCACTGGTCTGCTTGACGAACTACGCATCCACCGTCTTCTGCTGTTCTGGTATTGTTTGCAGCAGCGCGTGCATTATCACTATGATATAATGGCCCGATTACAGTGTCGATGATGGAGCCGTCCGCACAGCAATCTGCTGCGTGTTGGGCAAATGGTCGTTTGCTGTGTGGTCCACGTAACTGTGGCACCGCTACTTGAAAATTGAAGAGAAGGTGTAATGGCCTCCTAGCACTGGGACCCTTGTTCACGGCGCAATATTTCAAAAACTACGTAATGTGTTAAGTTGAAACGAGCCTCAATCGAAGCAGAAAGAAACAAGCTAGAATTTACGCTTTCATTATGTTTCAAAATCATAGTTGCGGGGTTCGTTTTGCTCAAAATCCCCACTGAATGCTGTTTTCCGTTCCGATTGAGTCAGGTATGGTGTGTTAAATATTCTCGTTTTCGTTTTTCAGTGGGGTACATTGATGTCACTTAGGTAACCTAACGACTTCTGATGTCCGTTCTAACACTTGCCCCTATGTCAACTGTTAGCATTTTCCCGGTCCAGACTTACGTCTCCCCGTGCCTCGCCGGCCTCCATGACGGTAGTCGACCATGGCAGCCTCTTGTGTCATGTCTTCCATTGTCCCTAGCCACGGTAACATGTCTGTCCCCATGTTCTGTGTCACCTTCTCCCACTGTTTAGTTTGTTCCAGATCACCACTCAGGGGGAGTTGTATACTGACCGGCTGTCCATGGCCAACCTCGATAACGTGTCCACCATGATGTTGTTGTCCCGCAGATGTATGTGCCACCCTCGAATTGTCAGATGATCGATGATGCGTCTACTCTTCCAGTAAGCCGCCCTCCATGCTGGTGCCTTCGTCGGTTTCCGCCTCTGATGCTGCGTCACCACCGACGCCGTGTCTCCGACCACATGAAGTGGGGAGTACCGCTGCCTCGCGCATTCTGCCAGTCCGGTGAGGAGTCCAAGACTGCACGCGCTGGGCAAAGTGACGTTCCTAGTCGCATAGGACATAGAGCTCAACCAACAGACAGCAGCATCTTGTGTCGTGCCCCCAACTCGTATTACGATTGCTCCACTTGTAGCCTCCTTCTTCTTACCGCTGACTCGCCCGCCACAGAACAGTAGATATTTATGGTCGGTGCTCACTGGCAAATGCGTGCGACCGTCCTCACTAGTCCTTCCGAGTGTCCGTCTTGTAATTTTTGCCGCGGCTTCCCCGACCTCGGAGCACACTCCGTTCCAGTGTACAAGTGCACGGTACTAATTAAATATTCTCGATAACTCTAAATGGTGGGTAAGTATCTTTTTGTTCGCCGCATAATATGCGTATTTTCGATAATCCAGTCCTCTTAAACAAAGCCGCGACTTCGCACGGAACAGCTACTTTTGAGCTCAGTAAGGATTATTATCAAGAGTGACCCATATGGGTCACACTTTTTATACTTCGACGTAGAAGGGATGAATAAGTACATGTGTGTACATGTAGACGCAATTTGTACATGTAGGTAGACGACCTGGATAACACTCGAAAATTGCTTCAGCGCTATTATAGTGATTGCGCTTGATGAGTCAATTTCGCAGTAAGATAGATATGGTGTATGTGATACTACCGGTATCAAGAAGATTACTTCATCTCCGCACATGTAAGCACAAGATATTTCCTTCAATGAGCTTTCTCGAGTATTGGCCTCGGGCCACATAAAAATAGGTATGGGATTCCTGCAGCACGTGAGAATAAGCAGCAAAACATAACAAAATAACACAACACCATCGGGATTATGGAATTCGAGATACACTTTGATCGTAACATGGTCTTCTACCCGGGTACATTCACGGCTAGTTCTGACGGAGTTGAGCCGAAGACTGCACGATACAAAAGTTAAGAATGGTTGTCAGCTATGTCATTTGGGTCACCCTTGATAATAATCCGCTCAGCAAACTAAGTATCAAAGTGAGAAAATGGATTGGAATTCGTCGTGCAAAATGCACTTCATATTCATGTACGCCTTTTTTGATTGTATCGATTCGGAGATACTAATAGGAACGGTACTCAAATGAAGGCGAAAAATAAGCTGTACTTCGAAGTATTAGCAACATGTTGGTTGAAGGAGTGTTTAGGGAATCCTAAATTCATCGATCTAGCATCACATCACTTCTAATTAAACGGTTGCTACTTGTAACTATGCCAATCATGCCTGCGTATTTACTCAAACGAAACCCCTCCCAATGCGTGTAGCTTTCTTACCGTGTATCCATAGGCCACCGGGCGTAGTAATTTCCCTAAATTTTGTTGACCAAGATAGCTGCAGGAAATTGTACGCCCAACTTGCACGAATAAGTTTCCGTGACTGATGCGATTTTAAATTATGTACGTAGTCTTGCATGACAGTGAGAAGATAAGTCGACAATGCAACAACGCACGCATATTCTTACCGGTACTACACCTACACTGTATGAATGCCGGACAATAGCCAAAAATCTCTTTACCGGGAAGCTCTTCAATATATTCCAAACGTACTGAATTATCTACACACCACTGTAGAAAACAGTGCTCGGTATTATACACCTGCCAAACTCGGACTAAATATATACTTCGGTTACGTTGGGTTACATGTGTAGTTTACACCAACACTTCAAAAATAGCAAGCAAAGCCGGAATGACCCCAAGCAAACTGGGAATGTATTAATAGTAGTGTGTTGCTCGAAGAAAAACATCCAAAATGTAGCTCAAACTGTCTGGATAAATCATCTGCTGCAGGTAAAATACGATTTTAAATGATATCATATCATAAACTTGTTTGTCCTAATCTTCTGCGGATGCCACAAATAAATAATAATCGATCCGGTTATCAAATATGGCAGGATTTAAAACCAAATCTTATTACAGAAGGTTTCAGAAATCCAGACCTCGTTTGCAAACTCTGGATATAAATTCAAAGAGCAAATGTAACTAAAATTACTCTTCTAGGTTACCGGTACGTAAGTACATGAATTAAATACGTGTATCGTTCGCTTAGAACTGGACCGGATATGTTATTAACCTCTTGAGCCCGGACGTGTTTTCGCCCCCATCAGCCTAAACCCTAGACGGTCTAACTTGTATCTGCGGGTAAGGGTTTTCGTACTGAACGCTATATACTTTGCTAACATGTATAGTGGATAGCCACAGCCTAAACTTATACCTCGACCGCAGGGTCTATCTCTATCGTGTATGCTACAGATTAATTGTGCCGGAATGTGCATGATACCGGAGCTAAGGTGTATATTGGGCACAAAATACAGTCCAATTGTGTGTTAGAGCGGAGCCAAACCCATTCACAGCCGTGAGCAGTGAGTGCATAATCGACAACATCATGAACCGATACATTGACCTAAACGACGTGACATTTGGCCTTACAAAAACTCTATATGAACGGATAGGCGCCGCCAACTGCCCAGTCAGTCATCACACCCATAGTCGTACGACGAGCCCGTTTTGCTGCATGCGCACCTTCCACCGTAGCATTGGCACTTGATTATTCACCTCTCTTGGACACATCTTCAGCTTCTTCTCGCTGAAGAAGGCATGCCACACAATCGACCTTTTTGAAACGGAAGGCGTGCTACACTTCCTGAGGATTCACTGTGCACGGAAGCGTCAGTCGGCTCGAGATCGCTGGTCAAGGGCTCGCCACTTTTGGAACGATAGGACTGAAAGCTTGCAGTAGATTACGCACAAATGCCCCAACTCCAAATGCGTTATGAGAAGCATGTCTGTAGAGCTCTTCCCTTTACCGCAATATACCTTAATATGTATCATACAGCATTTGGGTTTATTAGCAGGTATGGTACATGATAAGCAAACTTAGCGATCAAAACAAAATGGGTGTGCCCAATGGCACACCCTCAACTCATTCATTACGATACATCGTCGCAGAGCAGCACAACAGGTGCAGCTTCGCTCCGCATTTGTCGGATTTGTCCTTGTCGTACACACATACGCATTTGGCTGAGTGTAGACCTCAACGAGAGCATCACTTTGTAGCCCTTACTAGGACGATACAATATGACAGCTGTCCGCGGTCCTGGCGAGCGTTGATGTCGCATTCATTATCCATGCCGCGGTTTGCATCACCTAGGAGGTTGCACCGACTGCAAGCGGACACGGTACGCGATACCCCGCATATACACGATTAGATTGTGCGTTAAGGTGTACCGACATCATCATACCTTGAGAGCTTGTTCGCAACCCGTTTCTTTTTCATAATCCATTTCATGCGAGGTCTCGTGTGAGAACGCGACTAACATGACAGCCAAAGCCATCCTTTCGGTTGAGCGTGGTTTGACGGGCTGTAGGGCATCGTACACGCTAGCACAAAAGTACACGATTAGAGGTCATTAAATGTGTAACATACAGAGTTAGAAAATATACCTTGCTGGGACAGCTTGCCTCATTTCGAGATGCCATATTTCACCTCGCTGTGGCCAAACCTTGGTCGACATATTTGCTGACGTCTTTGTTGGCTTGTTTACTATTTCACAGGCGCATACTACCCAGATTCGCTTCTCCTCCCTTCCTTGAGCCTTTTTCACTGTAAAAATATAGACATCATGCGTTAGACTAGCGTTTAGAATGTGCTTCATCTCGCTTGAGTTCAGGTGTCGCCAGACAACCCGAAGGGGGCTCTGCGTGCTTGCAGGGGGTCTGCGTGCTTGCGGGGGAATCTGAAAGTGAGAGAAATTGGTAGCATCATACCATCTATTAGCGGCATTGTCGACGACATGACAGCACTTCCAGTCGTCTATGACAGCCTATCACCGCTCCCCGTCCAACACGGCAGCCTGCAAGCAGTACTTACCCATGCAGGCGTTGCTCAGTGACGATAGCAGCATTCATTCCGTTCTCAGCGACCACAGCCAGCACGGCTCGCTCAATGACATGTCGTTGTTAGACGACATGCCCATCGCCACCGACATCGGGCAACAGCAGACCAGCACGAGGTTAACAGGTTCAGGCGTCAGTATCGTCGCTGCTTCCAGTGTCGACGGTCCAAATAGTTTGCTAAAGCTTACATGGAGTCATTAAACATGCAGAGCGGCCTCCATGTTGTCGCTGAGGCAAAAGTTGTCAAGGCCTACGAAGATAGCGCTGGGTATGGACTGTTTTCCCTATTCTTCACGGTTACGTTCCGTCACAGTTTGCAGACTTGGAGTTCTGATGTGCTGACAGTTCGCAGCAAATCTAAGTCGACTGAAAGTGTGTTCAATGCTTACTGCGGTCTGGAAATTGCGATGAGTATTTGTGCCATCAACGAGATTTCAGAATATTGGTCCGACAGTCGCTTCTTGGATTAGGCGGCTTTCATACAGACCATGCCAAGGACGCGCTTCCAGAACATACGAGCTGCACTACAATTCACTCGCCCGACGACCCGTTACTGGACAAGCTGCACGACCCACTCTGGCACAGTCGAATGCTGCTCGCGTACTTTCATAAGCGATCGCACAGTTCGCAGTGCCCACCGGTGTTAGTAGCATTGATGAGATGACGGTGCGCACCAAGGCACGTTCCAGAGCTCGGACGTACATGCCGTCCAAACCTGACAAGTACGGTGTGCGCTTCTACGCTGTTGTAGGCTGGGACTCGCTCTATGTGCGATAATTCTTCAGGGAACACGCAGTTGACAACACCAGCACAGCGATATACTCAGCGCTTTCCCATGTTACGGACAGCTCTATATAACACTCTTGCTCGAGACGACATCACAATAAGCGGGAATTCAGCAACATCATTATGGCTAGCTATGGTTGGTCATCAATCGAAGATACTGCGCTCGCCTAGTGGCTACAGGCTAATGGTCTCCGACAATTTCTATACCCGACACACCTTCGCGAACGCCATACTTGCGTTCACTGACGGCGAAATGCACACGATCGGGACTGTGCGAATAAACTTGATAGATAAGTGGACCAACCAGTGGTGGAGGACTATACGGCGAGTTGCGGAGGCGGATCGTGGTGTTTGGGAGTTAGTAGCTGCTGTCAATCCTGAAGCAGGCTGGAAGAAGAAAGAGGCCGACGATCAAAAAGCGCAAAAGAAACGACCCTTAGCACGGCAAACAACGTACCAACCATCTCTTTTGTTAGCAAACCGAGCTGGCTACGTCGTCTACAAGGACCGTGTGGAGTAGCGCCTTAGCAGAAATCTGCAAAGTCGTCCTCGCACAAACCCTTCGCGCTAGCGTCCGGCAAATTCCCGGTTGTTTGAGTAGCGTATCTCTGGGTGGGGTGTGGTCCAAGTAGGTTAAGAACCTAAAATCGTGCTTCTCAGGCGCAGCGCGGATTCTCCTCGCTCTGCGTCGCTCTTGCTCTGACGTCTCACTCGTTCGTGACGATGTCCTCTCTTCTTTGACCTTGGGCGTGCAGCGTTATCGGTCCGGCGTTTCCTCGGTTGTGCACGGCGCTATCGGGCCGGTGCGTTCTTCGTCTTCGGCGTCGGGTTATCAGCAACGCCTGGACGGTATCGTTTAACGTGTCCCTCCTATTGGGCACGGGATGTTGGGGTTGAGTACACCGCTCCAGCAGCGGACGACGGGGCCGGTTATCCTGGGGCTCTTCTCGGTCGAGGCTGCTGGCTTTTGGAACGAAGGAAATCCACTTGCGTATCACAAAGAGAATTCGCGACTGACCCTTATGTTGTCCTATCCTATCAGTGCCTTCCTCGCCACTCGTTGGCCCTCTGGCTTTCTTCCTATCACTTTCCGTCGTGCTTACCCATCATCGTTGTCCTGATTTACTCTGATCACGTGACCGAGTTGCCACATCGGGGTCAGTCGAGTTGCTTGATCGGGGTCTTCCGAGTTGCTTGGTCGGGGTTTCTAAGTTGCTAGATCGGGGCCCGTCGAGTTGCCAGACCGGGGTCCGTCGGTCGGGGTCGTAGATCGGGCCGTAAACATTGCCTCCGATCGAGGTTCCCCATGTCGCAGGCCTCGTCCCACGGTTGTGGCAGGACTAACGTCTGATCCGACTCCGTCTTTCGTGCAGAAAATTCCTTTTCCCGTCGCTCCGTGTCGACATCCATCAATCTGTCTGCTTGGCTTCGTCGTTCTCCGGCACTCCGCTTTACGTCGGCATTCAGCATTATGCCGCCCATCGACATTCCGCTTCTCCACAACCATAAAGTGGTAATTGTTTATTCAAACGACCTTCACGCAACTCCATCAGTGCGGACACTCCCTGGGTCATCCGACGAGGCTGTGCCATGCTGCCACGGCTTGTATCCAGAAAACGATAGACTGACGACCGTGTACTCCACCGCAAGATATTCATGGCCCCGACTGTGGTCGCCGTATACAACCGCTTCATGAACAGAGTTGATCGAGTTAATCAATCCGCTCGACAAATCCTACTCGGCGCCGCGAAAAGCGGCATGATATGACACTGCTCACGTGGATGTTAGACATGGCAACGATCAAGGCTTTTTTTCTTTGATGAAGAGAATTATGAGCACAACACCGACACTGCGCGAGTTCAAACGACGAATCGCGGACAGCCTGACACGAAACGAGAAAGCGCTCAGGCGCCAGCAGTCCCGCCGGAAGAAGCAGCGGCATCATGAACTGTTAGAGGAGGTGGTCGGAGCTGATGCGTCCGTGCATAGCATTAAGCCCAACACGACCAAATACAGCAACGGTAAGCTCACGTGCTATCTGTGCAGTCTTAGAGAGGGATTGCCAAGAAATCAAGAAACGGCTGCACAAAATGCGAGCGTGGCTTCCACGTTGAATGTTTTAGTGTTTTCCACTACCAAGATGTGTTCAAAGCACGATCACCCGCACTTCGCGAAGCGCTGGAGGGTGTCTGCCGCGCGACAACGCACGATCCTGTTGCATTCACACGCAAGCGAGCAAAAAGATCAATCACGTGTGTTGAAGGGCTGGCATTGCTAACAGCTTGATAATATACACTGAACATACATTTGCGCTGTCTAGCCAGAGTTGGTCGAACTTGCGGTTGACGTAGGCGGGTACATCCCCTCTCATGCTTCCTTCTTTCAAGTAGAGATACATTCTGCGTAGAGCAAATCGCACGGCACGATTACGTTGTCTCCGCCGCGAAATTCTGCCCTCTATCCGACCCCCTGCTTCCCGAAGCTCGCTGCCGTAGTGCTCCCAGTCACAGACAACCGCCCCACTCAAGCCGCATAAGTCTCCAATGTCTCAACTCGGTTAATAACGCGAAGAGAAAACAGATTTGAGGGGTCTCTTTTGAAAAGTGGAAAGCCACTACCCTTATTCTGGCTATTGGTTTAAAAATCCGACTGATTCGTTCTGGTAGAGGTCTGAATTGACCCCTTCGAGGTGGTCCGGTAGTTAAAGGGTTAATAAATACTTCGAAGTACCGTATTCAGAGAACATGCCAAAAATTCACAAGCCGCGGCATAGTACGCTAGGGATAATTTACTGTACTTCCCGTAAACTTGACTCCGTGCTCACCACCGAGTACGCCAAATGCTTATGCGGCTTGCAAACCTGAGTCTTGTGTAACAAGGCAGCCACGCGCTGTTTTTAAAAATTCAACGGATAAAGCTATCTACGTTCAACCCACGACGACAGCGCACACCTCACAGAACCGAGGAACGGGTACTGTGTGCAGTCATTGTTAGCAGCAGCAGCCAAGTCATACACAGTGTCGTCTTTAAAGTCGCCGAACGCCCGGTCCTGCCGCAGTTGGTGTTGTTCTCGACAGTCGACGAAAGGTTCGGGCAATGTGGCAGGGCTGAGCCGGTGCTACATGTGCATGTACGACTGGTCGCAAGAACATGAGTAGAAGTGGCTCTTGCTGCAGATTCGGCACGTAGACTCGAATCTTGACGCTCTCATTCGGCTTCAACTTGGATCGCTCACATTATACATATGTACATTGTACAGTACACTGTGTACATTCACGTGCAGTGTGTTCGAGCTTCGAACTTTGTGGCAGCTTGTGACCGAGTAAACGCTGAGTCCTCTATAAATTACAGACACTCGAAGTGCATGTTCAGGTGCATGTATTCGGTTCGCTCATCCCCGCCGGTCACCGCTCATCCTGATCGTCTGTATCAAACTTGTACAGTATGCTTGTTCAGCAGTATATTGATGGAGACTGTGGCGACGAGCTCAACCTTGTAAAGCAACTTTGCATGTATTTCCAGAGCCTCTTTCGCTCTTCCAACCAATCGACTTGATCCGCGCAAGTGAGACGCTGCGTGTTCATGCAAGGCATACGGAGCGAAGTGTGAAGATGGCCCGTGTTGGAGAGCGCCAGAGACCAGTCGTTCCTGTGTTAAAACGGAGGCAATCGACTCTGCATCGCGTAGATTCAAAGCGCGAGTGTATTGAATTTCTGACGGGACGGCGGTCCGCTGCGATTCCATTGGCACGTCCGAAACGACTGACAAGCAGAGCGTGGCTTCACGATGCTTGTCTTGACTCCACATCCCGAGTCGACAATCCCACATGGGGAAAAGCCTCCAGCTCGCTCGCTGGCCAATGCACTACACGCCTGTCATTCCTGAATTTGCCACGAACAGCACCAACCACTAAATATGGTCCGTGTCCTCGCCGCTGCAACGCTTTCCGCTGCCTTTTTTGCCTCTACTGCCAAGGCCGACAACTACTTCATCGCGGCCGAAGCTCCGGACTACAACAACCAAGTGGTCGCCAACCTGCTTGCCAACGTGAGCTCCGTCCGCGCGGACGGCGAGGCCTACGCCGTCTTCGACTGGGACAACACGTGCATGTTCGGCGACATTTCGTACACGTCCGTGTACTACCAAGTGGACAACCTCGACTTCCGTTTCGCGCCGGAGAACTTCGAGACCATCTTCTCGCTGGGCTACAACGCCAGCAGCAGTGACATTTGCCTCGTGAACGGCACCAACTCGGTGATCGGCCAGGATGTCAACGGAACCGATGTTACGCTGGCCACGGCTCTTGCTGAGACGGCCAAGGAATACCAGGTGCTGTACGACGTCTATGTTGCTCCGACGTACAATTTGACCAGCAACGCCACGGAAACGAACGTCACGCTCGACGAAATCAAGGCGACCGCCGAGTACGAGAACTTCCGTGCCAAAATTTCATTCCTGCTCTTCGGACTGGAAGTTATGGACGGTGGCGACGATCACTCGGACTGTGCCATGACCATCGCCATGACGGTCCTCCCTCAGCTGCTCGTCGGAATGACCGAAGACGAGATCAAGGCTCTGATCCGGTCCAGTATCCGCTGGAACTTGGGCCAGGCGCTTGAGGGCCTACGTACACTTCCACAGGCGATTTGGCTGTCGAAGGCTCGTACACTAAGGGCCTGCGTTTCTTCAACGGCCAAGAGTCTACCATGCGTGGTCTTCGTGCATCGGGTACCGATGTGTACATTATCAGCGCGTCACCCGAACTATTCGCTGCGGAGGCTGGTGGTCTTTTCGGACTGGGCAACATGGTGCCGAACGACAACGTGTACGGCGTCCGCTTCAAAACGGACGGCGCTGGTGTCTTCACGGGTAAGCTCCAGGACAACTACCCGATCACGTGGGGTCCGGGCAAGGCCTCCATTGTTAACAGCATTCTCGAACCGATTCACAAGGGTGCGGCTCCCATTTACTCCTCGGGTGACTCAGACGGCGACTGCGAGATGCTCGACACCGTGCGCGATGGCGTCGTCGACACCAACAACCGACTCAGGGGCAACTCCTCGTGCATCAACGGATTCTACCAGAAGGCCTGCGAGTACTTCGGCACGACCGAGAACAGCACCAATAACGCCTACCTGCTACAGGGCCAGGACCAAGTTATTGGCACGTGGATCACCTCGGGCTTCAGCACAGAGGACGGAGTCACGTACGAGTCGGCTGTGACCGCTTACAACGGCTGCGAGCAGTACCAGTTCCTCGACCTGTAAGAAATGCGTACTTGTCGTTGCTAAGCGTAGCTATAACATCATCATTCGTATACCTTTTTGACCAGATTCCCACTCTCGTACATGTAATTGGTATTAATACATGTAGTGCTCTTTCTTGTCAGAGGCCACGGCCACATCAAACACGACTTGAAAAGGTGAAGCAGTGCAGGTACCGGTATCAACAACTAATTTATTTGTAAAGGATGAATATGAACACTCAGGAGAACGAGCTACCCTTGGCAGCGCTCTCATGCACACCCTGACACGATAATAGATCTAGTTCTACTCAGCTGTAAGGGACCTCTTCGAAGCTGCAGATGACTTCTTTTGGATCTGGATGGTGTTCTCGAGGTTCTCCCACCACTCCAGCATCTCAGCGGCTGAGCCCTCAGAACTGCTTCCTTTACCATGAACATCCCCAGGCTTGTAGTCCGAGTCTGATGATTTAGAGGCTGAAGTCCCTTGCTTAACTGAAGAGCGTGCCTCAGTAGTTGACGGCTTCGCCGTCTGCTTGGTCATGTCTGAGATGGAGTCCGGGGCGCCAACACTTCCAGCAGTCGACGAGGTCACAGTTGGGATCTTCACGTCACGCACCGTCGCGTTATCCTTCGACCCATACAACATGCGCAGCGTGTAAATATCCCCAGCACTCAACACCGCGCGCGTGCCAATCTCCCCGTCTCGACTCGAGTTGCAGTGCTGTTCGACCGGTTGGACGCAGTTTTTCACCGTCTCGACGTCGCAGAACGCCTTGAGCGGGTACTGCGCCTTGGGGAAGCAAAGACCGCCGTGCGACCGTAGTGCATGATGGATATGGGGTCGTACGGCTTGAGCGTCGCTTCTCGACTCGTTGTCTTGGCGTAGTTCTCAGCCGAGACTGGCAGATTCTGGTCGGTGAGCACGATAACCTCTCGATCCGGGTGCGTGTGTTCATGGTACAGCCCCATGGCATGACCGATTTCATGCACTACATTGCCCGGTCCGCCGGCGAAGCAGCTCTGGCCGAGGTTGAGGATCTGCGGTTTGCCGTCGTTCACGTAGCCCACCATGCCGTAGCACGCGTCCTCGTTCTGCTCGATGCTCACATATTTCCCTTTGCACTTGGCTACTGGCTCGCACTCTTCCAGCGTCACGTTCACGTCCGCTTTGCTGTAGAGCTCCACCGCCGTGTCGATGACCTCGAGCTCGAAGGCGGAGAAGGAGCCGTTGACGCGGTACCACATGATATTGTCGGGCCATTTGTCCTCCTGCAGGATGATGGCCACCCCAAGTCTGCGTCGTCTCGAGGCCTCCGTGCAGTCCACTGGGCGGCTGTTGATCCATTGCGGGGCGTCCACCAAACCGCGGTCCTCGAAGCACGTCGCTTCCCCGTACAGACACCGAGCGTAAACGCTGCCGGGCAGATGCGCGCGACCGACTAGATACCTGGCGCTGGCGTGGTCGATCCGAACGCCGTCCACGTCGCAGGCGGCAGGTCGCGCCCGCGAACGAGTCGCCGAGAGCAGCAGCAGCAGCGTTGACAGCACCTGCATTGCTACAGCTTTACTGGGGACTCTGACTACTTTTCTGAGCTTCTGATTGGTTGGAAGCTGAGGAGTCAGCATGGTGTTGCAGTTTCATGACGGATACCGGTAAAAGGATGTAGCCATCTCATGCGACTTTCGCCTTTCCCGATTATTCTGGGTGCATTGAAACTACTGTGGAGCACCTACACAATTGCAATGACCAGTGCTCCACCGAAAGCTGCAGCTCTGCAGGGAATGGAAGGCAATCTGGGAATCTTGTACGTGTGTGGCGAGCAAACTGGAGGCGAGATCACCGTCGTGGAAAGTCTGCTCGGATACAAAGTTCGAGGCATCTGCGGTGCCTACGACCGCTTCGTGGCGTTGGTCGACGCGTGGCAACTCGAATGGTCTGGCGGCAAGGACTCAGAGAGCCAATTGGTGGCCGAAGGATTGCAAGACGTCAAGGTCCACTACGTTGCGGTCGGGGAGAACCATCGCGTGGCGCTGTCGTTGGACGGGCAACTTTTCTCTTGGGGTCCATGTGGAGCTGTACTGCCTAGCAGTGAGTTGGGTCACCAACTTGGAATGTCCATTTCGCAAGACCCTGACCCAGAGGCAGATGAACCGGAGAAGCGTCCAAAGTCTGCCAAATTGCTCGACAAGCCGCCTATCACTGCTGCCATTGCCACAGGAACCCCGCACCGAGTAGCCACCGCACCAGAATTGTTCTTCACACAAGTTTCTTGCGGCAAACACCATTCTGCTGCCGTTACGGATAACGGAGACCTGTACACGTGGGGACGAAACTTCGAGGGGCAGCTTGGACGGGTGCTCAAGACGCTACCGAAGGAGATCAACGCGGTCCTCAACGGCATTTGCGCGTGGCCGAAATACGTTGGGTTCTTCCTTGGTAAGCCGCGTGTGGTGTCTGTCTGTTGTGGAAATACGTTCACCGCGGTGCAACTTGCCAATGGCAGCATTTATCTCCTTGGTGGCAGCTCGCTTCGACCGCCACAGAACTCATTTGCCAACGCACCAAACTTGATACTGGAAAAAGGATCCGACGGAGAGCCTTTTGTTGGCATAGCTTGCGGCTTCGAACACATCCTTGCTGTAACAAGCGCAGGTGAAATGTTTTCATGGGGCCTCAACACATTCGGGCAGCTCGGTCACGGGGAAACCGGGAGAGGGAGACAGAAATCAAAGGAAGCAGAGCTTTGCCCAACGTCGTCAAAGGTGGGGGCTCTGTCAAATGGGCGAAGGTTTTCGCAGGAGGAAGCTACTCAGCTGCACTCACGACGGAACACCAACTTTATACGTGGGGAAACGGTAGCTACGGTAAACTGGGTCATGGTTTGAGTGGAAACCCACGAAGCCACGGATGTGAGTTCACCCCGCGGCGTGTAGATTTTCTCCGGCACATGGTGATCGGATCTATGGTGTGTGGGGATCGCAACCTGTTTGCGTTTGCACCAACTTGCATTTCGGAGATATCACCGCTGTGTGGAGAGCACAAGGGTGGATACGAACTGCGGATACGCGGCAGCGGATTCTGGACGAGCGATAATGTGACGGTGCGTTTCGTGCCGCTGACAGATGGTCGGCTCATGCGCGGCACGCTGGGAACATTCAATGAGGCTACAGGTGAGGTTGTATGCCAGGTGCCGAAGTTTCGTTTGCCCGGAGAATATGCTGTCGAAGTCTCGATGAATGGGAAGTATTTCACATCCAACGGCCGAATTTTCACAGTCTTCAAGCGTCCGAAAATGGCGTCTGTGTCAGTGTGCGATGCTCGTTTCACCGGTGGAGAGGAAATCGCGCTCTCCCTATGTGGGAATCTCCCAGAGATCTGCCGTCGCCCAGTCATTCGGTTTGTCCGCTGTCGTATTGATGAGAAAAGTGGTCACCCGCTACCCGTCAACACTCTTGAGCCTGGTCCTTCGACACTTGGCGTTTTTGACGAGCACCCGGAAGTCGTGGACGAAATGGATATGGATGAAGCTGCGAGTGATCCATCGGATGTAACCGGTCGATGGCTGCGTCTAACCATACCCGCACTGTCAAACAACGGAGATGGAGTAGTGCCATTCCTTCTTGAGATCTCTTACGATGGTGGTTTGCAATTCACCCCGGTGTGCGTGGATCCGACGCTAGCAAGACAGAAGGATGAAGATGCAGACGACGACGCAGGGCCTATGATCGAACACTTCAGTCACTCCCGCAAGCAAGAGCTGATCCAGCCTGCACTGCCTCACGTTGTCTGGGCTCACGATGCCTATCTTGTCCGTAGTAGTCCCAACTCATTCCTTACCAACGAACTTCCCCAAAAGATCAGGATCGAATTGCAAGACAACCTTGCACCTGAAGTAGTCCAGTTCTCGGTGAACATCACTTACTGCAGTGGAAGTGATGAAAAGACAACTAGTGCATCAGCAGCTCTCCGCATTGATAGTGTGAACGCTAACTTTCTCACGTGCATGATTCCACCGCTACAACAATGGGTTTGCTCGCCGCCAGCGAATCCAAAAGCACAAGGTTTGCCAACCGAATGGTGGAAATCGTTCGCGAAAAGTGGCTTTGTCTCTCAGTTGCGGGTCTCCATGAACGCTGGCAGGACCTTCTTACCCGCCCAGCTCCAAATCGGCGGTAGAAGTTCATCAACAGCCGCCCAGATATTTGGTATGCTCACCCGGGACGCTTATTGAGTTTGTTTCCCAATGTCGGTATGGTACCTGGTGGTACGCAAGTGTCTGTTGCAGGAGACTTTTTCCACTTTGACACTCAAGATGCCGTCGTAAAGCTGAAGTGGAGAGAAAGCAGTGTAGTGGTGCCTGCCATGTGCTTGCGTCCGGAGGGTCTGCAGGTCCTGAAGAAACGAACTCGACGACTCGGCGTGTGGTATTTCGAACTCCATCATTCCCGTTTTCTAGCGATGCTGCCACCGCTGCTGCCATGGCGGAGGGAATGGTACTCGGGACACGAGAAGAAGTCGAGGTGTTCGTGTCACTGGACGACGAGCACTTTACAGATGCTGGCCTGAGCTTTGTGTACTGCGCGGTCCCAGAAGTGAGCGGTATTTCCCCACAAGACGCAGAACCCGGTACGAAGATGGTTGTGACTGTCGACCGAGTGATCTCGACGCCTGCAGCGTGCGTGAAGTTGACCACAGCAGACTTAGGGGTATCGGTGGTAAGATCCTTGATGTCGTAGTGGCTTGGCTCCTTGTCATCTCCTAACGAACTGTTTTATCGTAGGTGGTGCCTGTGGAGATCGACGAGGCAGCTCGCACGGCCGAGTTTGTACTTCCAAAGCTGTCGATCAACACCGACGAGCTGGTGAGCGTTGCGCTGTCGCTTAACGGCCAAGAATTCACAGAAGGCGTCCCGGATGCGTCGGCACCGAGCGGGGTCGAGGTGAGCTTCAACTACAAAATCTCGTCTCAATAGAGACTTTAGCAGCACAAACGCATAAACTGTAGAACAAAGAACAAATGTGGGCTTACGTCTGACATGATCGTCGACCACATACACAGGTACATACCTGCTTGAAAAACAGACGCCAAAATCGTGTCAATCGCAGACGCGCACCTTAGGCCAGTCGAAAATTTTAGTCGACAGATCCATCACGCAAACTAAAGCAACACCGAAAGCGGTGCACGGTGCACTGCACCTGGCAGTCTTAAGGCAGAATAGCTCCAAGTATGCAGGCTTCCTGAAGACTGCGTGGATAGCTGGCATCAGCCAACTGCATCATTCGAATTAATAGTCACCATGGTTGGTCTCACATATCCTTTACATGATCAGGTGGCTTGACTTCCTTGTCGTCTTGCCGTTCGGATAGCTCTGGATCAAACGGAGACCGGCAATCATATGGTCGATCCGCTTTAATCATGTTCGCAGGCACGTGTAGGAGAAATCTTCAACGGCGACGAGTCTGGATAATTACTTCAAGTGAACGGACCGACGAGCGAGAGATCTTCGACTAGATAAACGCTTGATCAGATTTGTCATCACTGCTGATCACTCGTGTTTTCGGTGTGAAAGACATCATCGAAAGGATTCGTTTAGAGTGACTCGCGGCCATATGACAGTCGAGCATCGTTGTCTTTGGATTCTGCGAGAAGCTCCACCCGTCTCACTTCTCTACTTGCCCAGCACGAAGCAAACTTCACAGCACGATGCTTTCGTCGCTTCGCTTCTCGTTCGCAGCAGTGGCGGCCGTTGCGGCGATGGTCGGAGCCATCGCAATCGACACGGGTACTGCCCGGGACTTGCGGCCGGCACCACCGGCGGTGGCAGCATCGATCCGGTGTACCCGACCACGTCCGATGAATTAATTTCGTACCTGAAAGACTCGGAGCCTCGTGTTGTGGTGCTCAACCAGGAGTTCGACTTCCGTGGCACCGAGGGGTCGACTACGGAAACGGGCTGTCGCCCGGACTACACGCGCTCATGCATCGCCGAGAACAACGGCTACCAGTCGCAGGATGTCATCCTGAACGAAGGTGACACTGCGATGTCCCAAACTGGAGGTTGCTCGGACGGAACGGCCGTGGAAGTCACGTACGACAACGCTGCAAAAGACTTCATGGTGGTGGGCAGTAACAAGACGCTCGTTGGTGAGGGTACATCCGGTGTGGTCATCGGCAAGGGGCTCTGGATCGATGGCGATAACGTTATCGTGCAGAACATTCACATCACCGACCTGAATCCGCACCTGGTGTGGGAGGCGACGCCATTTACATGCAAGGCACAGACGACCGCGCCATGGAGAACATTTGGCTGGACCACCTCAAGATCTCGAGTATCGGACGACAGATGCTCGTGACAGGGTTCGCTGGTGTCAACAGCCTTACAGTCAGCAACTGCGAGTTTGACGGTATCACGGAGTACTCTGCATCGTGCGACGGACGTCACTACTGGACCATGATTCTCAGCGGTGACGACACCCAAGTCAGTCTAGTGAATAACTATATCCACCACGTTTCGGGACGTGCTCCAAAGATCGACAGCTCTGTGGTGCATGCCGCCAACAACTACTGGTGGAACTGCTCCGGTCACGCATTCGACATTGGTGATGAGGCCTACGTCCTCATCGAGGGCAACTACTTTGACATCGAGCCGACGCCCAACGTCGAGGACAGCACAGGATCCCTCTTTGTACCCACCGACAGCAATCAGGACCAGTGTCAAGCTGATCTCTCTCGCGATTGTCCGCTGAATGTCCTCGTGGAAAGCGGCACACTATCGTCGGACAACCGCAACGAGGACACTGCAATCGCGACGGTGGTCGGAATCTCGGGGTTTCTGACGGTTGAAGTGGCAGATGCAGCCGAACTGTTCCTCGTCAGCGACAACTTTGGCGTCGGAACTCTGTCTGGCAGCACCACAAGATCCACTTCATCCAGCACTTCAACTGCTATCATCCTATCAACGACAGCATCAGGATCAAGCGACACGATTCAGGGGACTGTCCAGCCAGCGGGAAGCAGCACGGCAGCCTCTGTAGCGGTAGAAGTTTCAACCACGACCGATACGACTGCCTCCGTCGCAACGGAGACTTCGCAAACATCAACGCCTACCGCATCGTCCGTAACTAGCACATCTGCCCCAACAGCTACTGGGGCGCTGAGTTCGTCTGCGACTGTTAGCACTTCGACAACTACCAGCTCCGGATCACCCACGGGTTTTGCTGCCGGCACCACTGGTGGTGGCAACGTCGAACCAGTCTATCCCACCACCATCGACGAGCTATCCACTTACCTCAGCGACGGCGAACCACGAGTTATCGTGCTGCAGCAAACCTTCAACTTCACCGGCACCGAAGACTCCACCACCGAAACCGGATGCAGACCCACATTCAATCAAGAGTGCATCGCCAAGAACAACGGATACAAGTCCCAGGATACCATCCTCATGGACGGTGATACGGCCATGTCCCAAACCGGAGGTTGTGATAGTGGTGCCATCGCCGTTGAGGTAACGTATGACAACGCCGCTAAGAACCCACTCGTAGTCGCCAGCAACAAGACCCTTGTCGGAGAGGGCACGTCCGGTGTGTTGTACGGCAAGGGCCTCATCATCGAGGGCAGCAACGTGATCGTGCAGAACATCTACATCACGCAGCTGAACCCGCATCTCGTGTGGGGTGGCGACGCCATCACCATCCGTGGCGCGGACGATACGGCGCCGTCGGGCATCTGGGTCGACCACGTCAAGATCTCGAGCATCGGCCGGCAGATGGTCGTGGTGAACTTTTCGGGCGCCATGGGGCTCACCATCAGCAACTCGGACTTCGATGGCAACACCGAATACTCGGCGTCGTGCGATGGCCGCCACTACTGGGGGTTCCTGCTGTACGGTGAGACAACGCAGATCAGTCTCGTGAACAATTATATCCACGAGACATCGGGCCGCTCACCCAAAATCGGAAGCACGGCCGACCAGAGCGTCGTGGTGCACGCCGCCAGCAACTACTTCTATGATAACTCGGGCCACGCGTTCGACGTGACAGCCAGCGCGTACGTCTTGGCGGAAGGAAATTACTTCGATGCCGTCACAACGCCAAACCTAGATGACGAGGACGGCAACTTCTTCGTGCCAGCGGCGGCGAGCGACTGCGAGTCGAGTTTGGGTCGCGCCTGCGAGCTGAACGTACTGACCGACAGCGGCACACTGACTGGGTACAACGAGGACGCTGTTACGAGTATCTTGGCGACGTACAAGATGCAGATGAGCGGGTACGCGATCGCGGCGGCGTCTCAGTTAAGCGCAGCCTCGACCAACTTCGGTGTGGGCACATTGGCGTAGCGTTTGTCATCGCCTTTGCTAATTGTGAAGGCGTATGTTAGTGTTTACCGTTTCAAGTTTCTCATGCCGTGCTGTACGAGCAATTCGTTTTAGCGTAATTTACTTACACGTTGCGTTCGACCATAACCGCAGAATACACATATTGTACCCAGCGCTGAATGCAATCCACGCATTTGCATTAGTCGTGACTCGGCCCGTGAGAGTTCGCATTCTGGGCACGCTTCTGAATGTCTTCGAGGAAAAATATTAAGCTAGAGCTCTTAGGTCGCCATCTCCTGTAGTTAGTTTCAAAGCAAGGTAGCAAGAAAATGTACATTGGTCATCGCAGCTCGAGAGCTCTATTGTCGTAAACGTACTTGTACCTTGCGCGGCAAGATGAAACCAGGTATTGCCGCTTGCAAATGCGCCTTGATCCTTTTTCCGTAGCATCGCGGTGTTGATTGGATGCCCTTACGCTGCCGCTTTCTTCTTCGGTCGCACCTCGGAGTCCTGCACCGTGTGCAGGAAGATGGCATCGTTCGGGTGACTGCACACGTAGCAACAACGGCATTAGTCATCCATCAATACAAAACAACTTCCACAGCTGCACGTACTCCTTCTCGCCTTGTTCGTACGTGTACGAGGCCGCAATGGCGAGCACCGTACCATCGTGGTTAAAGTCCATGGCCGCAATACTCGTCGGGTACTGGTGCAGGTGTGTAATCCGCTTCTTGTTGGCGCCGTCCCAGAGGTTCACCACTCCGTCGCACCCGCCCGTAGCAAACGTACCGTACGTCGGGTGGAACGCGATGCTGTTCACAGGATAAATAAGCGTCTGCTCGTCCACTTTGCCGCGGTGGCACTTGAAGGCGTAGCTGCGTTTCTTCTTCTCCGCGTCGTCTTCAAAGTACTCGAGCGCCACGCGGCCTTCCACCGACCCGAGAGCATACCCAGACAGGTCGGGAAAACACTAACACAGCGCATCTGGAACTTCAACGGACTCTCTTCTTCACGAGCGGCTGACTGAAGTTCCTCAGGTCGAACACGGCCACTTGTCTGTCCGACGTGGCCATCGCCACCAAGTGGCACTTGACGTCCAGACCGAAGACTTTCCCGCCCACTTGAGCCTCATGCAGCTGTGCGTTGCCTCCGTTGCGTACGTCAAAGACCTTGACGACGCCGTCCCAGCCGCCGCTCACCGCGAGTCCCAACTCCTTCGAGTAGCCCACATGTCTCACAGCAGCTTCGTGGGTACCCAATCGCGCCGTAATCTGCCGCGTAATGACGTCCACCTGCTTGAGCACACAGTCCAACCCGCCGGCGAACACTTCGGCCTCGCCTTGGCCGTAACAGCAGCTCAGCACAGGCGCCTCCATCTCCACGCGCGAACGCAACCGCACGCCGTCATACACACGCAGCGCTCCGTCCCACGACGCCGCCAGGAACGTCGAGTGCGCGCCGAAGCGTAAGCACGAGATGCCGTCGCTCGGCGGCGCCAGCACTTCCTCGTCCTGCATAGCGAAACCAAGAGTGACTGGATGCGGAATGGTTTTGCCCCTCGAGCTGCATAAAAGAAACCCCTGTATTGGCATACTTGTCTAACAGCATGTTGAAACCTTTGCTACAGCATATTCGACTTGCTTAGCGGACCCCATAGAAAAGCGGCACAACATGACGGACCATCACTCTCGCCGTCGTGTCTTCTCCGCATTAAGCCGCATGCAGGCCACGGGCGCCGCCGGCGCAGCGCAGAGCCCCCAGTGGCGGCGTCAGGGTCTGCAGACAGTGGAGGACCTGCCCGCGGCCTTTGCGTCGGCGCTGGACGTCGCCGAGGCACGCGCAAATGAGCGGCACGCTGCGTTCCAAGGCCGCAAGCAGAGCTTCGTCGTACTTCTACGGGAACTCTACGCGCTGTTGGACCGCGCTGCACAGGACCGACGCAAGCTGCGGTTGCTGCTGCAGGAGCTCGTGCAGCGGCTGCTGGACCCGAACGGCGTCCACGCGCATGAAGACGGCGGCGCAGGACCACCCGACGCGACTGTGGGAGGCTTCGTGGCCGCCGAACGGGAGACTTTTCTGCGCGTGGGCGGCGACGAGTGTCTGCTGCGGGTGCTTCACGTGCTGCGGCAGGAGGAACGCGACGAGCAGCCGCCGCCCTGGTCCTCGCTCATGCTGGACGGCGAGCGGCGTCAGACACACGCTCCAGGTCCCTGGAGCGACGTCCGGATACTGTGGGAGGAGCCGCTGCCCGTCACCATCTCGACGGGGAAGAGCGGCACGGACGCGTCGCTCCGGAAACATATTCTCAATGATACAATGGTACGGAGGAGGCAGCGGGCGGTTTAGAAGGGAGCTGATGGGTTTTATTTGTTGACAGGCGATTCTGAGAGAGCTGTGCTACTTTTCCATCAACTTGGCCACGCAGCTGTGCGACAAGGACGGTCTGATCGTGTATCTATTCCAGCTCATGGGGGACGTAAGGTTCTTCGACAACGCGTCCGGACTCGTGGAGGAGATTCTGGCTGTGCGAGACGAGTCATTTGACCTTAGTCGCATCCGTACGTGGAAGTTGGGGGAAATGGATGTGGGGAAGTGCTAATGGGACGTGGTGTGACAGCGAACTTCCACGCGATTATTCAGGCGCTGTCCTCGAGGCAGTTGGCGTTCTTCTGTCGTGTACTGGCGCTTGTCGTATTTGAGCCGGAAGACCGACGGCTGCTGGAAACTGCAAGTGCGTGGACAAGTTACGGTGTGGGTATTAATTTATTTCTAAGTCTTTGTGGATGTTTTGTCTACTTCTGCAGAGGTTATCAAGTCGCTGGAGCTGCTGAAGCTGCGCCGCAACCGCATGATACGGGCAGACAATATTGTCGACCGCAACCACGCGCTGATTTTTAACTCGCCGCTGATCCTGCAGCGATTACTGCGTGTGCTCCAAGTGCAGAATTTTTACTTCGCGCTGAACCCAGTTTACGAACCCTTTTCGTCCGAACTAGCAACATCCGCCGAGTTCGCGACGTTGCTCTACCAGACGAGTGACCGGAGCGATTGGGATACTATCGATCGTCTTGTAGCGCATCCAGCGCTAGGATCCTCCGGAGATCTCAACATTCTGCATAGGCATCAGCAAGCTCGTGCTACAGCAGCAGCTGCTGCAGGAGATTCCAGCCCAGCATCATCGTCACATCCGCAGCACCCGTTCTCCGTCGAGACAGCTATTCTTCGCGATCTCATTTTTCGCAATAGATCACCAGACCAGCGTGTACGAGAAGACGCCGAAGCGCAAGTGATTATGAAGTCGATCGTGCTGGCCCCGTACCGCGTTGAAGTGCTTTTTGTACTGTGCACTCTGCTGAATGGCAAACGCAAGGTCGACTTTCAGGAACGCCTTGCAGAAATGGGGCTCGTCAAGACACTAAACACCATGTTTGACAAATTTCAGTGGACCACGACGGTGCCTCCCGACCCGGCGCATGAGCCACTGCACGGCCCTGGTTGCGACTGTAGCTTAGATGCATCGTTGAAGATTCAATTCCTGCGGCTTATTCACAATTTTTGCGACCGCGACTACAGTGATAACACGAGCAAGCTTCTTCTACTGAGTGAACATGAAGTCCAGCTTATGAATGACGGCGGTTCCACACCAATCGACCTCGACCATCCCGACAAGGGTCTGTTGTCGAAGATCATCCATGCGCTGATCGAGCAGCCAGTTGACTCCATCTATCGTTTCTGGCTAGCATCATGCGTAGAAGCATTTTTGCGCCGTGCCGCGCCCAGTGAGCAGCTCTTCGTGGCGCGGACACCATTGCTCCAGGCGCTTATCACGGAGATTCTAAGTGGGGAGCCTACCGTTCGCAAGGCAGTTTTCAGTCGGCCTTTGATTTGCTGGGGAGATGACCAAGGGTAACTGGGAAACGCTCCAGCTCTTCCACGGATTGCTGAGCAACACGCAGTTCGCGGCTTTTATGGGTTCGTGGAAATACTGTGTGTGGTGTCTAGTTAATACTGTCACTAACAATCTATTTTTTGTGTGTTTTCAATATTGCAGAAGTGGTGATCTTGAATCTGGTGGACTCGAACGTGTTCATCCGGTCAATGCTGTTGTCCTCAGAAAAATTTGCGAAGCAGCCCCAGAGCGGCACGTTTGGTCTAGCTGATGACTACGAGATGGACCGTATGAGCGAATTCCTGACTGTTAACCTCGTGCGACTTCTGCGTGATCTCATGACCATCGTGACGATGGACGACATCAACCACGAGAATATTTGCTGTCTGAACACAGCTATCGTGATTCTCGTTTTTCAACACCGCCGGCAGCGACTTCCAGCTATTTTAGAGGCTCTGCGTGATCACGAGGAAGTGTCAGGCAAGCAAGGCTACGTTTGTGATAACTTCCGCGGCTTGCTGTGGTTCTGGATTCAGTACTATACTCCGCGCGGTCGTGACAGACTTGATTGGAACACTCTAGCGAAGTGGAGTTCGAAGAGTGGCGGCATGTAGTTTCACTTCTGTGTGCCGACGATGGATCGGCGACTGCGTTGCTGTCGGTGCCTGCACGACTCCCACCCTCGCCTTATTCGCGGATGTACGCTGCGCACCGGCAGAGATACTCCTGAGAAAAATGTTTTCGTGAAAGACCCTTGAGATGCCCGTAGTGCACTACCTTGCGAACTCGAAAGCTCGACATGAAAACTAATGAAGAGGTATGATTCCGTTTCTTATCATTATCGGCCCAAATGGATGTGGTGGCATGCTTACCCGAACCTTGTACAGTATGCGATGATTCGACTGATGCGGCTATTTATTTCAAATGCTGCCCGCACACACCATACATTTCCGGAGGGGGGCGAAGTGGTCGGCTGTGTCGACTAAAACATGCACTGGTTGCCTCCAAATCGTCGCAACATACAGGCTCAGCGTGATGAGTTGGTACAAACGGAAACATCGGATTTCTTCATGACGGTTTTGATAAACTATGTACATGTAGTTTTTGAGATAGCTCGAATGCTTTTCACCGCCTAATTTGGGAGACAACCGAAAACATCTATTTCGGCGTTGCACATGACAAATGTTTTGGTCTGGCCAACGCGCTAACGCCTCGCGCTATAGCTGCTGGAGTTCATTCGTGTACTTCACTCAAGAGTAAAAACTTGACCATGCACTGCTTCTCACGAAATCTCCGAAAGCCGTCCATAACTCCGTTGACTGCAAATTCAGAAAAGGATGCCAAGAGTTCCCTCAGTTACGATCGATCGCGGTGGCTTCATCTATTCAAATAAGGCCAATGCAAGCTGCGGACGGCAGCTCCATTGACGGATCGCTGACGTTCTCCGCGAAAATCAAGTCTCGTGAACTTGCTGACGCGCTTTACCATTGGGCGACCTGCGTTTTCATCATTGCACTTGTATGCTCCCAACTACTAGTAGCGTTTTGGAATTCGAAGACAACGACCAACCACATCATTTACGGTAGAAGTCCTCTACTGGGACCCTCGCAGATTATTGGGACCAACGATGTGCCGTACCCAGATCGTGTGATAGCATGCGTGGAAAAAGGAAACTATTACGAACCAAAACTGGTGAGTTCGCTACTAGCTGCACCAGGAGTATCAGCTATTCTGGAGGACTCGACTGGCTCTGCAATGCACGGCTACCGACTTCGACAGCGGCGAGTCGGTTCGGTCGAGGACTCTCTCGATTCAGGGGTTCTGGATGTCTATGAATCATCATGCGCGTTGATCGCGAGTACCATTGGCAACATTTTTTACGGTTGCTCTGCGCTCGGGTATGCAAATCTGACCCGAGATAGTCTGCGTGTGATCGACGACTGGGACAGCAAGAATCTGTACGTGCTTCCGAACACCTTGCCTGTTCTGATCATGCCGTACTGGGATAATGCCGCTTTCTCACGCCACGCGATACCGACGTGGGGAGGTGACGCGTGTATTTTCGTTTGGAAGATGCGTATACAATGGCAGATACATCCACTGCAATGGCAGCTTTTCGTGGGGTTAACCAAAGTGTTCGCCACGAACGCACTATGGAGTGGCTGAATCGCCCAGGAGGAGTCTGGAAAATGGTTGGTATGAAGACCCACAGGGCATGCGGTGGTATTCCGATGTTAAAAGTTCAGCGAAGGAGCTCCTTACTACATGATGCACCGACTATTTGATATGCACACCGGGACCGAAGTATCCTGTTCAAATTCAGAGGACTGTGAAGGTGCTGCTCATATTGATCAGTGGGGAAATAAATTCAGCTCTTTCGACAAGGGCTCCGATGTAAATTCCATATTCGTCGCCAACGCCACGGAGTATGGATTATTCATCTACGAATCCTATGAAAAACACACAGTGCGCAGCATCTTCGATTGGGAAACCTTGGTTTCCAATTTATCAGTCGGCTTAGTATTGATGCGATGGGTTATGGCTCTTGTGTCTTTGCATTCGAGCGCATATCGAAGGAAAAGCTTGTGGTTTAGTGGAGGAATCGGTTGTGTTTCTGGGGCTGGCAGCTTCGCACTTTTACCGTTTGCATCGCTACCACGGCTGAAGATGACACTAGCTGCCTTTTGGACGGTGGGTTGTCGATTCGAGGGGCAGCAAATTGGGCTAGCTGAGGCGTGGTTTGCTATCTACCCTGCTATTGCTCACTTCGCTCTGATATACTTCAGTTTACTGAACTTGGCTGCAAAAGCTTTTCGACGCCGTATTTCTGACGCCCTATTTGCTCCGACTGTCATTGCACTGTGCGTGCTGCATTTCTTCCGTATGGAACTTGCTGCGTCGGGGTGGCTGAAAGGCATCGATGGCAGAATTGCGACAGTAGTTTTTCGGACGAGGTTAAGAAGTTGCAACTGTCCGATTATTTTACAACAGATATCGCTTGGCGCATGAATGGCCGCGTGCCGCTCATATTTGGCTTGAAGCTGGGCATCCTTGGTATTAATTTGCTGCCGTTGGTGTTAGCTCACCCGTTTCCGATGGGCAAGCGATGCACCCATCTTGGTCTACACGGCGTCGAGAAAGCTCTCGGTTTGAGGTCGAGATATGTGGGTGGTCTTGGCTGCTCACTGACGTACTTGAGAGTAGTAGTTGACACGAAGAAGCACTGCCTAGCCTCCACGAGATTTACAGGCACAATTGTTTCTACCCTCAGTGATAAAAGCAAGTTCAATAGTGGGCCAACCGAAAGAAACGTCGGGACGACTCCAGCCACTCCTCTGCTCGACTGCATTACCAGTCTCAAGACGGACAATACCATGATTACTGACAAAAAACACCTGACTACAATCCATCACGAGATCGCGCTCGTGAACAGCTACGAGCTTATTCGCCTCGGATACCTCGTTTTTGGCGACAAATATCTTATCACTTTCGATGAATGGGATTTGCTGTCATCAATGGCCCCGTTCCGATCCTGTTGTCACTTATGGAATCATCGGGTGCTGGTTTGACACTCCGACCTGATGCTGTTGATGGCGATGCTGAAATAGCTGGAGGTCGAGCTCTTCAGTGTACGGAACCGGAAATGTGGCGTCTAGACGACTCAAGATTGCAGCGAGTTCGGTGGTGGCAGGTGGCTGGCTGCAGTATTCAATGCTGACGAATTTGTGTCATGAAAACCACTACAGTTCATAACGCGGATTTGTCTGAAACGTGAGCGTGAGCTTGGTGTTGCTCAAGGAACAATTTCCCATGTGCTATGAGTTCATGCAAATAAAACGTGGATCATCGGCGATTTTTCAGTGTACCGTACTACCGGTATTTCAAGAAGTACTTCGAAGTATGAAATACTACTTGATGTATCAAAGTAATGCAATCGATCAATTTGGCAGCTTTTTGCGAACTGAAGACCTGCAAGATAAATGACTAATTAGCTTTCAAATAAATAATTTTAGTTTTCTGACAACGCCTGGGTTGCTTTGCCCCCGTAATGGGTTTTCTGACAACGCCTGGGTTGCTGCCAGTCGTTGCCCCACTAATTAGCTTTCAATTTTTTAGTTTTCTGACAACGCCTGGGTTGCTGCCACTCGTTGCCCCATAATGGCCCCAACCTTCCTTATCCAATGTCATATGTTGGAGCAACACTTTCAACACGTAGTCGATTACTTTTACGCGGAGGGGTCTTGAAAATGGTTGAGATTTGCTGGTTGCCCACACTAAAATAAATAATTCTTGCCGCCCTCGGTTTCTTTTCTGGGAACCACCGCTTCCAATGTGCTTTCAAATTCTTGAGGGGGCAAACAACATGTTCTGTTTACCGCGAGTTCGACGAAGGCACTCGATTGCCCCAGCGACTTTGCCTCAAGAACCCCCGAAAGATATCAGCAATTCACGAAAATCATTTACTAGCACGGGTACCTGGAAATCATCGTCAACGATGCAAGTACAACCAATAGATGCCACAAACTCCTCAACCTCGACAAAAACTTCGGCCGAATCCATGCTCCATGCAGTCAGCTCCAGTATGTACCATTGGGTTACTTGCCTTTTCATTGTTGGTCTCGTTTGTTCGCAGCTTCTTGGAGCCTTTGGAGCTCCACATTAGCACAAAAGCACCTTTTGTTCGGTAGAAGTCCGCTGCTAGGCCCCTATCAAATAGTTGGCACGAACGACGTGCCTTATCCGGATCGCGTGATTGCTTGTGTACGCACAGGAGGTCATACAAACCAAGACTAGTGAGCTCGCTTCTAGCTGACCCGGTATATCTGCTGTCCTGGAGGACTCGACCGGGACTGCACTACATGGCTACCGCCTACGACGGCGCAGTAGTAACTCTGTCGCCGACTCCCTGGACTCTTTGGCCGAACCAGTTTACACAATGTCTTGCAATTTGATCGCAAGCACCATCGAAAACATTTTCAGGGATGTCTAGCTCTGGGCTATACGAACCTTACCCGTGACAATTTGCGAGTAGTTGATGACTGGGATAGCAATAACCTGTACGTGCTATCAGATACGTTGCCTGTCCTCATCATGCCATTTTGGGATAACGCTCTCTACGCGCGACACGTTTTACCGACGTGGACGGGTGACGCCTGTGCATTTCGTCTGCAAGATGCCTACGCTTCAACTGATAGTCCGATGGCGAGTTTTCGGGGTCAATCAAAGCGTTCGCTATGAACGTACCGTAACTTGGCTGAATCGCCCAGGAGGGTACTGGAAGAATGGGTGGTATGAAGACTTAGAGGGCATGCGCTGGTACTCGGATGTGATTAGCTCGGCTGAGGGTCCTCCTTTCGATATGATGCACCGCGTGTTTGATATGCGGACAGGTAAAGAGGTCGATTGTTCCGATCCGAACGCCTGTGAAAGTGCCGTGTTTGTTGAGCGCTGGGGCGACAAGTTCAGCTCTGCAAACAGTGCGCACCAATTCACTTCAGTGTACATGGCGAACGGGACGGAATACGGCGTTTTCCTTTACGAATCACATGACCAGCACATTGTTCACAGCATATTTGACTGGGAAACTTTGCTTTCGAACGTGTGCACTGGGCTAATATTATATCGCTGGACTATGTCACAAATTCTGATAGCTGTAGGGGCTTATCGAGGCGAACATCGACGGTTTGGAAGCGGCATAAGTTGTGTTTCGGGGTCAAAGAGTTTTAAATTACTTCTGCTGGCGTCTTTACCTCGTCTGAAGATGACACTGGCAGCCTTTTGGACTGTAGGTTGTGAATTCGAAGGCCAGCAGGGTGCTTTTGCTGAAGCGTGGTTCGCAATTTACCCCGCGATTGCTCAGTTCATGCTCATTTATTACAGCATCCTCAATTTGCTAGCCAAAATGTTGCGTCGTCGCGTATCGGATGTGCTTTTTACTCCTTCAGTGATCGTGCTGTGGTTGTTACACTACTTTCGACTCCAGATCACCAAGTCTGGAATTCTAAGTGGTGTGGATGGCCGTGTCGTGACTGTAGTTTTCTCGGATGAGGTTACAAAACTGCAGCTTCTTGACTACTTCACCACAGATATTGCCTGGCGGATGAATGGTCGAGTGATGATGATATTCGCCTTCAAACTATGCATCCTCGGTGCTAATTTACTGCCATTGCTGCTTGTGAGACCATTTCTGATTCGCGCCCGGGGCACAGATATCGGTTTACGAGGTGTGGAAAGGGCTCTAGCATTGCATGTTGGAGAGGTTGGAGGACTGAACAGCTCCGCACCGTACAAAATTTTCGTAATTGTTGGCGACCGACAATCAACAACGTTTGTGTCTGCTGTTCCGCCTAATAATGGCAATCAAAACCACAGAGAATCTAAATCATCGACCGAGATACAACCGTGTATCAATTCAGTGGGGACATTTCTTGGTCAAAGCTCAAACGAAGCAAATTCAAGGCAGCAAGCCGGTCGACGTCAAGTGGCGCTCGTCAACAGCCTCGAGCTTATTCGAGTGGGGTACCTCGTGTTCGGAGATATGTACATCACTACGTTTGAGGAATGGGCTTTGTTGTCAGCGATATCACTGCTTCGGGCCTTTTGCCACCTCTGGAACCACCGGGTACTCGTTTGGGTACTTCGCCCATCAACCTTTGGCGGTGATGCTGAACTTGCAGGCGGGCGATCTCTCGAATACTTAGAGCCCCAGATGTGGCGACTTGATGACCCGCGCCTTAGAGAGTTGCACTGGTGGCAGATCTCCACATGCAGCATCCAATGTTGATTTTTTCTTGACGAGCAGTTTCGCTCAACTCTCGCAATCCACTTCTAGGACTTCGATGAATGGGGGCATTTGTCGTCGATGGCAACCTTATCTCCGGAAACCGTGTATGTGTCTGGAATCCAGACACAGACTCTGGATGCTTGAAGACCTATCAAAGTAAAACAATGACATGGAGACGGGTTTCCGCACTATGCGAACACTGGAACCAGAGATGTTGCGGCTAGACGACGCGAGGCGGCAGAACATTCGCTGGTGGCAAGTATCATCAAATCATCATGTGCCATCCATTGTTAATTGTTGTTTTGATCGCCATGAAAACAACACGCCAGCTTGTTTTGCGCCGAAACGTTGACCATCTTGACGTTTTCTCCGACTGGAGTGCTTCTAGCCGATATATTTTTAGGACTGGTATGATGGACTCTAAAAAGGAAGAATCGTCGGTCGGTCAAGTATTTAGCTGGTCGATTGCCGCGACGTTTGTCCACTCCCGGCGATGAGTGCGCTGAACAATGGGCAGAAATGCATGCAAGGTCAGTGTGTCGTATGCTTCCTTCGTAGGCTGCTCATCACTGACATCGTTGTACCTCATACACTCGATAACGTTGAAGAGCTTGAACGATTCAATCATTTGATGGGGTGGAACTTCAGAAACTTGGACAACGGAGAAGGCTGTGGTATGCACCTGTTTTCTTCACTCACGTTGAATTCGAGCTAAGTATACTACTGCTTGTGCACAGATCTTTACAACTCTCGAGATGACCCGGATGCCTCTCACTCTGCTCTCGGCGACGTTGTGGACATCCCTGGCGACTTCGTTGCGCCAACATCTACTAGCTCCAGCAGAAGATCACGACATAAATCCACAAACGACCACTCTCGAACCTACCGCAAACAAGCCACAAGGCCAACAGCGACTTCTTCTGCGAAAACGCATCCAGGAGATAGCCGCTCTTCAAAACCAACGAAAAACGATTCCTGCTGTTCTAGCAGGTCGACGAAGTCCCCAACACACAATAAACATAAACGAGCACACAAGTCTTCAACTACGACAGCCAAACCGAAATCAGAGCCGATCGATTTCGTGTACGACATCAACGTGCGGCGACGACTCCGCGAGCAGCTCGACGACGAGCGACGGCGTGTTCTACAAGAAGCAAAAGCCCGAGAAGCTCAACTTCGAACCGAGAACAAGTGGGTCTTTGACAAGCGCGACAAGTCCTCTCCGAGAAGGAAGCAGGCGTGGCAACGCAGCTCCAGTCCCACGAAAACCAACACCGCCCACCCCAATCAACGAAAACTGCCACCAGACGACGGCAAAGTTATACCAGCAGCCGCAGTAGTCGAAGCTCCTCCAAACCTCACGTCCGCGCTGCTTCAGCCCCCAGCAAACGTCCGGCTTCAGCTCGGTACCATCGTCCTCAACCAGCTCCTGCAGCGCACACACAACCTCCGTAACACACCAACACCATGCGAATCTCCACGACGCCAAGGACACTGTTGACGATGTCGAAGCTGCTATCATGGACTTCGAGCGACGTTTGCAAACCCAGTGGAGTTTCCACGTCGACAGCAACTAGTGCCCTACATCCATTCAGCTGCAATCTTTAAGTGTATCACGTGCAGCATCAACAGTAGCAAGTAACAAATGCACCAAGGGGCTCATAACCTAAGGCCGAACGAAGTGAAAGACGGCAAAGGAAACATCGGTCTGCTTATCTAACCTGCTGTGGGGCTCGTGTCTTAGGCGGTGCGTAGCGGGGGTGCCACGAGAATCACGACGTCTCCGCGCACGAAGAGCATCTCGATGGTGCGCTTGGACTGCTTGATGAGCTCCTCGTACGTCTCCGGGTCCAGCTCCTGCACGGTGATGGTCTCCTCCACGTCGCTCAGCACCATGTTCAGGTGCTGGTCGTACGCCTTCAGCACGCCTCGCAGCTCGCGGTCGCCGCGGCACTTGACGTAGATGCGCTCGGCCACGCTCAGCTTGATCAGGTCCAGCGGCTCGTCGATCGACGCCATGGCTTGGCTTTCGGATGCGGAATGGTTTTGCTCTTATAGAGGAAGGTTTCCTTTTCCATTTCAACCAATGAGAGAAATATCTATTTCAGCCAATGAGCATTACTCATTGCGCCCTTTCCACATCATTGGCAGATAGAGCACCTCGAGCGCAGGATGCGGGGCGAGAACGCGGGCGTACTGAGCGCCATGAGCGACGTGAGTGAGTCCTCGGACAGCGACGAGGAGCTTCTGCATGTGATGGACCCATCGGACCCACGCGCGCACCGCGTGGTGCCTCTGGCCGTGCAGCCCACGCGTCGGCAGCCACAGATTCAGAAACCCAGTCGCTGGGACTCAGACTCAGACGTGGGTGAGCCAATCAGCGTCGACTCGGACGCCGAGACTCAGAAACCCGCCGTAATCAAGATTGATGATGCCGACAAGAAGGTGACGCTGTCCAAATGGGCGCAGGCGCGCTTCCTGGTGCCCGTGGGCCAGCGCAAACTGCTGGTGCTGGAAGAGCCGCCACTGGAGCCGCTCAACGACTTCATTTTGAGCGACTTCAGCTCGAGATTCCGCGGCGAGACGGGCGACGTGCCCGTGGAGAAAAGGATCGTGCCTGAGGATGAGCAGCAGGACGAAGACAGCAGGTTGCAGGTGGGCGTGCCGCTGTTCGACGTCAAGAAGGAGAAGGTTGACGCTGACAAGGACGACGATACGAAGAGCAGGAAGAAAAGGGACCCGGCCGAGATGCGCAAGCGCAAGGAAAACAGGTACTTCGTCACGGACCTGGCCACCAAGTGCTTCCACTGCGGACAGGTGGGCCACATGGCCAATGTCTGCATGAACGACAAGCTGCAGCGGCCCTGCTACTACTGCACTGCGTGGGCATCAGGCGTGGGAGTGTCCGAACTTGCCGTGCACCAATTGTCTGCAACTGGGCCACCAGGAGCGGGTACGTTTTGAGCATTTGTTTGCATGGTTGAAAGGTAAGGATCTCATTGGCTAAATGTTGTGGTTGCAGGGTTGTGACAATCGATCGAAGCAACTCGACCCGTGCAGCATCTGCGGTCGCGGCGGACATGTCGACGACGATTGCGAGAACGTTGAGAGGCAGGAGCTGTTGCCGTGCATGGTATGCACGGCAGCGGGCCATCTGCACTGTGTGCCTGTGCCTCCTCCTGCCGACAGACGAGTGTACTGCCCTCATTGCGCCGAGAATCACACGCTGGGGGAATGTCATACGTACAGGAGCCCGCTGCGACCGACTTCGCCATCCGAACGAGTAGTGGTCGGACAGTTCAGACGTGTTTTGTGTGCAACGAGGCTGGCCACATCGCTGCTGAGTGTCCTATGCGCACGAATGGATACAACAGAGGTGGAGGAGGCAACTGCTTCAAGTGCGGCAAACCTGGACATTTTGCAGCTGACTGCTACAACTCCAATGACAACGGCAATGGACGTCGCGTAACAGGACGCAAGCGTGGTCGAGATGCCGAAGACGAATACCCAGACTACAACGGTTACGACTACGATGAGGACGAGGACTACTACTCGCACGACAGATCTTCTAAAGGGGCAAGAAAAACCGCAGCAGAGGAGGGGGATCATCGCGATCTCGGAAGAGCTCTGGGAATCAAGGGTATGCACGATTGAATGAGGCCTTGCCGACGAGACCTTACAGAAACAACAATAGCTACGGTGACCGGAGACGCAACACGCGTCGGTAGATAGGTGTTGTGTAGATGCCTACCCGAACGATGAGAGCAGAATCTATTCGGTGAGCTGTTGCTTCGTGTGAATACCGGTAACTATCCCTGAGGGAACGTGGATTACGAGCATGCCGCGATAGAGAGATTTGATGGGGGTGATGTAAATTCTATTTCCTCTTCATGAGCTTGGACACATTATCGTAGATCTTGAGGTCGGTGAACTTGGTGTCGAGTGTGGCAAGGCAGATCGCGAATCCTTGAAGTGGGCTTAGCGGGTACTGCAACATTGAAAGCGAGTGGTGTGATTGACGTGGGAATTTCCGCTTCGACAAGTTGATCTTACCTTGACATCCATGGAAAAAGTGTTTGAGTGGCACTTGCGCTGCATGCGAGGTCCTGGTGGCTGACAAGACACCCGGCCAAACTGCAGCACTGTACCATCCCCGAGAACCTGAACGGAATTGTCGACAAGGCAAAAATCAGCATCAAGTCGAAAGGAATTTGGATCGCTAACTGATGCCTTACATCGCACATCATCTGGAAGTTCTTGATGGACGGCATGGTAACGCGCCCACCGAAGTCTAACACGTGACCGCCAGTCTTCTCGTCGAAATGAGGTCGCTTGTTATGCAGCACGAGCAGCTCGCTGCTCGATTCAGGCTTATCCTTCCACGTCAACGCTGCGCCGTTGGACTGCACTTGGGGAATCTGCACACCGAGTCTTCCTGGCCCCATCTCGTCGTAAGAGAACTCCACGGCGCCTAAAATGTTGCGAACATTCGCCTCCAGAGCAGTTTTGTTAGGACTCATGCCGTCGTTGTACACAGTGTACTCGGAACCTAACTGGGAACACACAAAACGGTACAAGTGGTTAGATTGGCGGCCGACTGAACGATTCTCGGTGCACATACCCAGTTGCCTCGCAATTTCCCGACAATGAGGTTGCTGCGTCGATTCGTTGGGTTTTGCTCCATGGTGAGCAGGTAGTTGGATGTCTTGCTGCTCGTTCGCTTTTGAGCACACAGCAAAAACTGCTTTCCTGACTCGAGAAAAAGTCGGAAGACTGGGTGCAAGCGGTTGAGGCCTTGGCGATCGCGTTCAACATAGCACTGGTCGCAGCAAAAAATATATTAGTCGATCATCATCGAGCTCGAAGATTGTCGGGCGTACGCGAATTGCTGGGGAACCTTGCGCAGGTGATCGCATCACGAACGATTTCAGCGCATTAACCTCCGTCCGCCTTGTTGGGCCAGAGGACTCTTTATTGTTGACGGTAGCATTTGCGGCTCCAAAGAGCTCTCGGTTAGCATTGACCACAGGTGCTACACATTGAGAACAGAGTGAGGTATGTACTTGAAATGCAGCACAAGGTCTGCAAACTACCTTCATGTTCCTGATCGGAGTCATCCGAGTCGTTCGGAATTTCGCCTTCTGAATTGTGACTTCGACTGAAGCTGCTGCTACGTCGTGATGGTATTTTATCTTCGGGGAGGAAGGCCGTCGCCTTCGAGACTCACTATCCTTCGCTTCCATTTCGGCGGTTTTGGTCTCACAATGCTGATCGTCTTTGCGCTTCACCTCGGACTTTGCAGACTGCTTGGTCGAGCGTCGAGTACTTTCACGAGCATCGTATTTTCTCAGGTCGCTGTACTTTGATTCTCGCTCGTCTTCGTCGGAATCGAACTGCAGCTCGGCCATCATCCGGTCGTACGTTGCTGGGTGACCGAGTTGACGCGTCATGGTCTCGAGGCTCAGATTGCTCGCTGCTTACAAAGGCCGAGGACTACCAGCCTAACTGCCAAGCAGGACACGGTCGTTTCAACATGGCGTCAACTCGAGTATTTTAGTCGCTGCAAAGACAATGATGGCAAGACATGGTATCCGATTTTAAGTCTGCCACACACCCTGAAGAGCGACGCGATTCAGGGTTCTTCATCGAAAAGCGACGGCCATAGCCACCTTACAACTCACCTCGATGCCTCGATGATGCAACCGAGATCTAACTCGAAAAGTGGTAGACCGAAAGGCGCTACCTCAACATCGTCGGACACACATATCCTCAGCGTATGCTGAACCAATCGATTGCTACTGGATTTCAGTTGGTCAGTCGGCTTCGTTTTCTAAGTTATTCGTGCGGACAAGAAGCGCTTTCCACACAGGTGTAAAAAAGTAATGCATCCCTGGGCATGAAGTCTCTCAAGCTAATGACGGGTTACCACTTGGGTATACCGGTACAGTAGATGTACTGCACCTGTCCAACGTACCGGTACTGTTGTGGTGGACGCTTTCGTTGTTGCAGTTTGATCGAAGTTGAAGTGGTACATTCACTCCTCGCTCGAGTGATGGTCGAAAAGTTGAAGTGGAATTCACCGGTGGGAAGAAAACAGCACCTTGGCCTGGGTTCGTGTCTTTCTCAGTTGCAAGACGCAACAAGCACGATCGCTGAATTCCGAGCGCGTTGGTTCCATTTGCTGCTTGCGCCTTATCACGCCGAATCTGTACATGTATACATATCAACTCGATTGCGCTACGATCTGCAGCCTCGAACTTGCAGCATCAAGGCTTGGTGCATTGCCTATTATTATAATAGAGAGTGCGTGTGCCATCGTAAGATCCGAGCACGATTTGACCCACGGGTGCGATCGCAAGAATTGTCTGGCGCCATGCCGGCGTTGCCTCTCCGGGCGATTGCGGTTGCCTCGTTTTAGAACTCGTGAAGCGGTTCCAAGTTGGAGTCCAACCGCGCGCGTCCCCTACGGTTTACATGTGCATCGAATTTTGCTTGGACAACGTTACCGGTAGCTGCGAACAGCGGAGTGATACAACGCTTGCGTCAAAGTCTCTAGAGTACGGTACGCACAGTGGAAACTATTTTTGCCTGGCACCACAGCCCGAAGATATCGAAGCGCTCTAGGGCGGACCCTGCTGTCACCGCGCTGTTCTCTCTATCCGCACTGTACATTTTCGTCAATGCAAACCTAAAGTTTACAAAAGACTCGGGCATTCGCAAGAACCGGCTGGGCGCCATCTAAAAATGAGCGCAACTCAAATCTCTTCCGCAACTTGGCATTGTTTGATGCATCTTATCTTCCCTTTGCGCAACTTTGAACACGGTCAACAGGGATTACTATCGGGGCTTATCCTCAGCCTCACCAGCGCAGGATGCAAGTTGGCTAGACTCTTGCTCTGGTCTCACCAGCCCAAGATGAATCTTTGCGCTTTGATTCGTGCCGAATATCTCCAATCCGCCATACTTTGTATGGCCATTTCCCAATTAGACTCAGGCAGGAACCTCCTTTTTGCACGTGTATCACCGCAGCTCGAACTCACAGGAACATGCAGCTCGTCAAGGGACTTTTCATCGTCGCCGTGCTCTGCATGGCGCAGGTTAGCGCCGGTAACTCCGAACAGCAGCAGAAGCCCGAAATCGAGTCCAAGTCGGCGTCCAGCGACAGCGACAGCGGCAGCTCGGCCCCGTCTTCGGTCCAGAAGGGCTTTGACGTGCACCAGGTCAAGTTCACGTCCGGCGACCCCGAGGAGGAGAAGGGCGAGGAAGAGGAGAAGACCAGCTCGGCGCCCCTCATTGCCGCCATTGCTGCATGCGCCTGCATCGGCGTGCTTGGCGCCGTCTACATGAAGCGACGGAACGAGGAGGAGAAGCTGCCGGGTGAGATTTTCACTATCGATGACAAGAACTCGGTGCTGTGAGCTGGTCCGCAGGGGCCATGTCTTATTACGTTGGTAGCATTAATTGACAATTCCAAAGTGTGTGTGAACGAAACACGACTTGGGAATGCGCCTCCGGATTGTGCTGCAGTTTTGCGATGATACGGTGTTTCTTGGCGGTGTTTTGGTAATGGTAGATTGTTATGAGGGCTGTGTATCATGGCTTCGACCCATGTAGCAGTGCTGTTATACTTTCCCACTGGCCACTACGCCTCTGAAACGCGGACACTTCACTAGGGATAGCTTCGAACACCAAAACAACGTTTACACTATCGCACTGTAAAGCCCGCGGCAATGCTATCGTGCCTGGAAAGCTGCATGGAGTCGTTTATACAGATCAATCAAAACTTGCGATCCTGCGAAACTAAATTGTTACCGGTATGCTCTCCGTGGTCATGCTTCCCATGCATAGAACACGTCGATCCTGGTATCACGCGGCTCAGCACGCGAGCAGAGCGATCAGTCCGGGATCAGCTCTGGGAATTCTTTCAACGCACTGTACTCCGAAGTACCGGTACGACACGGAAGTCCCAGATGTAGTGTTCAATCTGGCAGCGTCAACGCTTCAACGTCGCCACGCTCACTTCAACATGGTTCAAAGCCAGGATGTTGCCAAAGCCCGACGATAGTCGCAGCGTGTCATCGAAGGACATGACAAATATGCTCTGCTACTAATGCTGTTACGAGCGTCTTCTTCAAGTTGCCGTCCAAGATCGCAATGGTGCAACTGACTGTCACCGAGCAGCAGGCGCTTCGTGCAATGCATTGAGCAGCCGCTGTCTAACCTGGCAACCTGGGCTCGCCTATGATTCGGTAAGGACGTCGACGGATCGACGGTCGTCGCCATCCTGCAGCCTCCCGTCGGTCTCGGCAGGTACCTAGAGATTGAGGCGGCTCTAGTCGATCAGTTGCTGGTCCAAGCAGCGGATAGAGGTGTGGAGCTGGAGACGCTGGGGCTGACGTGGGTACCTACCTCACTTCAAGCAGCGGTTCGGGCAGCGTCCGGTTGACATTCAGGAGTGTTACCGGTAGTCCCGCTATCGTAGATCGCTCGCAACAGGAGAGGAAGAGTAGAAGAAGAAGAAGAAGAAGAAGAAGAGGAAAAGGAAGAAGAAGAGCAGGACGAGGCCGACTATTACAAGCAGTGTCTGATCCGTTTGTCTGCGAAGATGACCGCGATGAAAAAGAGACTCAAGAACTAGACCGACATGTTGACGTAGAAAACCGACACGTTGGCGGTTGAGATCCAAGAGCTTCAGTACGAGAGCAAAAAGGAAATTCAACTGTTGAAGAAATAACACGAGGAGTCCCAAGCGGCTATGGCCGGACTACAGGAGCAGCTACAGGTCATGCGCGCGCAGTACGCCTTCCTGTCTGGGCAACTGAAAACCCTGACGAGTTCCGTGCACAAGGCTCCAAGTCAACCATCTCCCATCTCAACTGGTTACATATTAAACGGGTCTACTGTGGGTCTGGTAAGGGTGAAGGTCGGGCCTGTGTTTTTCACAGGTCAGGCCCTGGCCAGGCTCTTGAAATATACCGATATTAAACCGGTAAACCGAGCTGTGTCGTTTCAATATAACCCCAACATTTTTGGTCCTTAATTTAAGGACAAAAATTCGCTTAAGTACGCCGGAATTTCCCATTTTTGTCATAGAACCGGGAATTAAGGACAAAAATGACGTAATGTTTGTATTGAGGGTGATGTATCCACGCTAAATGCGATGTGTCCGATATATCAAATTGTCTTTAGAGCAGTGATGTAATACGAAGGCATCCGAGGCTAAAACCCCTTACTCAACGCAAGTTAATTCGAAAGTTTGTCCTAGAATTAAGGACAAAACGCAAAAGTGATTTGTTAAAATGAACATTTTTGAATTGACAGTTTTAGTCAGATGGACAACAGTGATCACAATGAAAGACATACCATTCTTAGAGCGAATAAAGGGCTTTATAAACATACCAGAAAACTCTGGCCAATGTAAGCCCTTAACTTTTGGTCCTTTTATTTGTCCTTAACTTCGGGGATGTTTGGGATAAAGTCTTGCAAATGTCCTTTCGGTATAAAGTTTGGGTGGTAATGAGTTACTAATGACTAACTTGTCAGATACCGTATTCAATACGGTATCTGACAAGTTAGTCATTAGGAATACGGTATTCCCCCTGTCAGAGGCGTCACCCGAAATACACACGGGATAGGGTTTAACGCAATGAGCATAAACAGTGAAATACACGAACTTAATCGATTTTTTACCGGTACTGGTCCCGGTATACTACTACTTGTAAATGAAAATATAGTAGTCGATGAAGGCGATGGGGTAGAAGCTGCGTGTTCGCGCAGGAAGAGCACACCCAGCAGTGCTGGTAGTGACAGTACTTTTAAAAACGTTTAAACAGCTTGGACTGTTTGTACAGTTTAGACAGCGTGTACTAACAGTTTTTACGAACTCAGTGTGGTAATTACGCGTAAAAAGTTGATTTGATATCAGTAACCCCACCGTGAGATGTGGGACTTCCACGGACTGAATGGGTGCATTTTTGAGGCATGGGTACACTGTGCCACTTGAATTAACGGTCATGGACCTCTGTTTATACGCGTCCGATCAAATAAACAGTCAAACGACGCGTTATTACGCGTTTTATGGAATAAACGTTTATACACCCGTTGCCAGCACTGCACCCAGCTTCATACACAAGCCTTTCGTTGACCTGGATATGATCCGCTAAATATGTACTACTGTAGTACTACAACTAAGCATCCGATTAGAATCGCCGGCATCAGACGATGGCAGCAGCGCCGTCCCTGTCGGATGCAAGGTCGGCAGAGTGCAATGCCATATCAACAAGTTCTCGTGCGACACTCGGAAGGCAAAGAAGCTGATGGCGGGGGCACAGCCCGGCATAATGTCGGAGCTGGCCTTCCAGCTGCTCGACGTGCTGGCACCCACCAGCAGGTGTCCTTCGCGGCGCACGCGGAGCCTCCGCAACCTTCTCCTTCAGCCCCTTGTCTCTCGCTAACAGAGATGGTCAAAGCGAAGCGTCCGGCCAGCGAGTCGGTGCGACGCGGTGTTCCATGCGACGCGGCACGTCCCCGACGCCCGCGCGGTCCTGTTCCTTGTGCCACGAGCCATTCCTCCCCCGATTCTTGAATGAAGACCCTTTTGACAAAAAATCGAAACATCTGCATTTTCTTGATCGACCATTGGCTGAAAAACACTGACGACTCTTACAAAGCGACGCTTCTGACAGGGGGATTACGGTACATGTATTAATACATCATGAGCTTGTCACTTTCATTAATACATCACGTAACCTGCCACAAGAGAGGCGACATATCTTGAGCACTTTAGGCGCACAAGAGTGATGGTCACAAAACCACAGACTTCAACATGTCTTTTTACTTTCATTGTGCTCTAAGGCCCTGGTAACGTTAACACGTTCCGTGCTGAAATATTTACAAGCTATGATTGGCTAAAACTTGAAAATGAATTGTACAGTTTTTGCTCATTCGTGTTCCAGGATGCAGATTTCCAGAGCACCAAAATGAGATGTTCCAGCTACCGGTAGAGAACATTTGTGCGGAAATAGCGAGCAAGGAAAAGACGTTTTTGGCTTTCCCCAAACCAACCGTATTGGGGCCAATAAAAGGCCGAAGAACTTTGAATTTGGGCGTAGCTCCAAGATGTATAGTGATGCACATGTACACAGCGTTCTAGTCCTATGGGTGTGTTCGAGGTGCCGGCTCATACGCCCACGCTGGCACCCACTCTAAAGAGGAGACAGCGTGCGCGCTATTGCACCAACGCTGAGGCCCTTCCGCGGTCATTTGTAAAATGGTCGGTGGGCTGCAGCTGCCGATCTCGGAATTTACTTGGGCAACCACAGCATACGTTCTGAAAAGTACAAGCACATATCTAAAAACCATAACCTACGTTTGAGCACAGAACACATTCTCCACGGCCTAAACGTCGCCTTTTAACACTTTCACTGATAGGTCCTAGGTTTACACCCGCATACTGCGCACACATATTATTAATAATAGTCGATATCCTCAACAACCTCCTGTCCCCGTACTCGTACTTCGCGTAGACCCAAAAACCTGTTGCCTCGCTGGTGACACGACCCTAAGCCCGCTACGGCTGCGCCTTCGCTTGTCACTCGCTACGCTCGCTAAGTACCTTGCTGGGTCCTGGGTTTGCACCCGCATGCTACGCACACGGGCTGCAAACCGCAGGCGTATCTCCGTTGGCGCTATCCTCAACAGGATTCCGTCCCCTTACTCGCGCTGTGTGCGAACCCAAAACTGGTGGCACGCTGCGCTCGCTGGTGACACGACCCTAAGCCCGCAACGGCTGCGCCTTCGCTTGACAGTAGCGCTACCGGGTAGGTCACTGCCGGTATTTTAATATATTAAAATACATGTTTCAATAAACACCCTCTATACGGCCCAACGATGAGGCGCGGCCAAACGACTCACGGTATACTGGAACAATACCGGTAAGGCAGTGTACTACTTCGAAGTACTATTTTTGATAAGACAAGACTTCGGAACAGCTTCAACAGGGGCAACCCGGCGGCCAAATAGCAAAACAGCATAATCAATGTAACTTGCCACAGTATCCATGTATCGCGAGGGGCTGTACATGTACATCGCCAGAACCAGCACACACTTGTGATCTTGAGCTCTGCAACATGACGTAAAAACTGCTATTAATATTGCGAGTTGAAGCGCCTGTCATTTACTACGTAAGCAGTACAAGTTCGGTCATATTGCACTCAACGCGAGCGGCAACCTTGGTATAAAATGTCGTTTCAACAGACAATATTGAGAGTTCTTTCCTCGCTGCATTTGTTTTTGTGCGACCGCGCGCAACAAGCGTCAAAAGCTCGTATTGTGACAGTGGATATCTGACGGCAAGGCGATGCTTGTGAGTCGTTTTCGTTAAATCCCACCCGCCAGCGCCGCTGGCAGCCAGGCCATTTCACGACACAGCGTGGAGGACACGCTAACTTATCAGTAAGGACATGTGTACCAGCTCTCGGAATTCCTTCGCTTTGCATCCGGTAATGTACCGGAAGCTGTATGCACGTGCCTGGCTCACCAGTGGTGAGCCCGTGTATATTGCCGTCCTGGACGCTGAATGCGATGGCCGACCTCATTCTTCACTTGAATCAATGCACACTACATGTATTTACCGGTAAGGTAGGGCTCCGTGCATCCCGGGGCACAACAATGCAACGTCAATCGAGGCCTCGTCGTGATGCGCGCTCTTTCAAGAGTGGCTTGCTCAGCTTCGCAGTGCGGGCACCACCAGAACGGCTCGACTACTGCAGCCTGCACGGTGACGTGAGGACACGACGTTGAAGTCGAATGGCGCTGCAAGGCTGCAACGTTCAAACTAAACAACTGGCAGCGTCATCACTTCAACGTCGCCGGGTCCATGTCGGCTCCGCTATAATACCCTCGACACCGCAGCAGTCACCCACCCATACATGTACACCCACCTTCTGATGGCCACCATGACTGCAATGGAATCATCTGGGCCCGGAAGCCTTCTTTTCATCGGAGACTCTTGCCCGATCCAGCAGTAGCGGAGGCGATGGGGATGGCGATGGATTCTACAATAATGCTCTTGTGGATGCAGGTACCGGTAGCTCCACTGGCTATCAGAACAGTGGCGGTCTACCTAATGTATCGTCATGGACAGCCAAACTAGATGTATCACCAAGTGCAATTGAGCATGCATTTCTCCATTTACCGGTACATGTATCCCCGACGCGTTGTGTGCGCCGGGCTCAACACGCTGCGTTCGTAGAGGTCCGACACCGGGCTCGTTCAATCCGCTGTTTCTGAGAAATTAGTCGAGTCCTCCCCTATCACAGTTGCTGGCCTCGGTCGTGCCGTCGAATTTCACACAGCAGCAAGTTGCTGTGTGAGATCATGCGCGACTTGCTGACGGCTAGGCAAGTCGCGCATGATTTCGTACTCGCTGACGAAAATGTAAAGACGGCAGAGCTCCCAAGCTCCCGAGATCCGCGTTGCGCACCAAAAGTTTTTCGAGGTCGCGGCTCCGGTGGTCCGGCCGCACCTTGCTCATGGCATTTGCTCGGCTGTCCACGAAACTTTTGGTCGTCGTGCAGGATTGAGAGCATCAACATTGTTGTCCCTCCACGTTGATTCGGCATGGACTCCATGGAGAAATGACAAGAAGATGGTATGCTTTGCTCCGCGAGAACTAATGGCGCGCCTAAGAAAATGTACGTGAGTCAACGCGGAAATTGTGCGTGTGACAACGCGGCTTGTATCAAGGTGGCCGCGACGCCACGCTCAACAGCTCGAGGTGTTCGGCGCCATGCAGGCTGCCGAGGCGATCGCCAACTGATCCACACGCCAGCGAGTTATTGCGGCCACGGCGGCGCCGATATCTGCTGCAGCACCGGCTGGGGTGGCACTGAGCCAGCCGCCATCCAGTGAGCTCCGATTCAACTTCTGCCGGAAGAGAAGGAATGCCATGATCCCACATGGCTGCATGACGCCCTGATAGCATTGCAGTCCACACAGCCACAGTGATGGTACGTGCTTCTGGTTTCGTGTCGCTCGTGGCGGCGAGCGTTTCCGCCAGTCACGTTCGCTCGACTTCTCCGGCCTCACGTCACAACCGCCGCCACGCGAGACTAGAAAACGCTATTAGCAATGAGCGCCATCTAATCTGAACCATGCCGACATGGAAAGCTGTTCCTCCGCCATTCTAAATGTAAGCCTTAAAGCTCCAATCTGGTCGAATGGCGCGCGGCGGGAGCGGCGGCACAGATGTGTGCGGCAGGACTCTACATCATTCCAAGCTCGACGCTCCATACTGTGGGCCGACGTTTAACGACGACCGATTGTGCGTTCGGCCGCAGCAGCTGGGCCCTTCGATTCCTTCCAGCTGGACTCGACGCTCCGCCCAGACCTTGACTGACTCTCTGATCCCAGCCCAGGATGCCGGAGCCCGATCCCGGGAGCTCTGCTACCCGGTCATTCTCCAATTATTCTTCTGCTGGCGAGCACTGGAGCAGCGAAAAAGGCAGACAGAAAGACAGCTTAAGTAGTAGAATATGAAGGTCGCCAAGGGTCTCGTCCTCGTCGCCGTGCTGTGCGCGGCGCAGGTCAACGCCATCGACTTCACCACCGAAGGCCTCACAAGCAGCGCTGCCGGCGGTGTGACAGGCGCGTCCGGCACCGCCGACCAGTCGGTAACGCAGTCGCAGCAGACGACAGTCGAGTCGGCGGCCTCCACCGCTGCTTCCGGTGGCTCGGCCGCTACCTTTTCCACTGCCGCATCGGGCGGTTCGGCCGCCACAACCTCAACGGAGGCGTCCGCTGCTACATCGACCGGAGCTTCCGCTGCTACATCGACCGGAGCTTCCGCGGCTACATCGACCGCTACATCGACCGAAGCATCGGCCGCTACATCGACAGAGGCGTCGGCTGCTACGTCGACTGAGACATCGGCCGCTACCTCAACGGAGGCGTCGGCTGCAACCTCATCGGCTGGTTCTGCCGCCACCACTTACTCGTCTGAAGGCAGCGCGGCCGCAACGGACTCAGCCTCGTGCAGTCAGGAGTTCTCCACTGCTGGAAGTGAGACGACCGACAGCAGCGACGTCGGTGGCGCTACTGACTCGGCCTCGTGCAGTCAGGAGTTCTCGACCGCCGGAAGCGAAGCTACGGACGAGTCGTGCAGCCAGGCGTTCTCGGTCGCTGGATCAGAGGACTGCAGTAACGAGTATGACATCGCTGGGTCTGAGGACTGCAGCAATGAGTTGGACATCGCAGGGTCAGAGGACTGCAGCAATGAGTTGGATATCGCAGGATCGGAGACTGCCGACACGACTGCTAGCACCACCACCGATACGACCGCCAGCAGCACTACCGACACGGGTACCACCGATACTGGCGCTTCGACAGAGACAGCCGTCACTACGGGCGGAAGCACTGACTCGGGCACGGAAACGTCCACCGAAACCACGGCACCGACCACTGACACGGGTGACACGGGCACTACCGACACGGGTGCGTCCACTGAGACGACTTCGGGCGGCAGCTCGTTCTCGGACACGACGCAGAACTCAACTCCGGAGACGGATACGTCCACGGACACGACGGGCTCCACGGTCGCTTCCACCCCGGACACGTCCACAGAGACGACGGGCGGCTCTACTTCCGAGACTCCTGACACGTCCACTGAGACGACGGATACTTCCACGGAGACGACCCCGACACGTCTACTGATACCTCCACCGAGACGACGGGCGGCTCTACTGCTGAGACTCCCGACACGTCAACGGACACGTCCACCGAGACGACGGGCGGGTCCACTGCCGAGACCCCGATACGTCCACGGACACCTCCACCGACACCACTGACACTGGTGTCGACGCCTCTTCTGGATCGGACTGCTCTGAGGAGTACGACATCGCCGGCAGCGAAGACTGTAGCAATGAGTATGACATTGCTGGCTCCGACTGCAGCAACGAGTACGACATTGCCGGCTCCGAGTCGTGCAGCCAGGAGTTCTCTGTGGCTGGCAGCAGCGACACTGCCGACGCGTCCTGCAGCCAGGAGTTCTCCACTGCTGGAAGTGAGACCACCGAAGGCAGTGCTGTTGGTGGCGCCACGGACTCGGCCTCGTGCAGCCAGGAGTTCTCCACCGCAGGAAGTGACACTAGCTCCACGGAAGCCTCTGCTGCTACCTCCACTGAAGCCTCTGCTGCCACTTCCACTGAAGCCTCTGCTGCCACATCCACTGAAGCCTCTGCAGCCACATCCACGGGTGCTTCGGCTGCTATATCTACTGGTGCTTCGACTGCCACCTCTACAGAAGCGTCGGCGGCTACATCTACGGAGGCGTCTGCAGCCACTTCCACGGGTGCTTCGGCTGCTACCTCGACGGGTGGATCGGCTGCCACTTACTCGTCGGCGGCTTCCACTGCCTCGTCCACTGCCGCATCGTCGGAAACCGAGTCCTCGGGCTCCGACTCCGTGCTGACCTTCTCGCCATCGGCGGACGTTGCGTCTTACAGCGGAAGCACCACGGCTACCACCACCACCAGCAGCGGCGATACTGGCAGTAGTGCCGGCCAGAACACACAGCAGCAGACGCAGTTCAGCGTCGACGCTATCAAGTTCCAGTCGGGCGACGACGAGTCGGAAGGCGTCAGCCCCGAAGTCCCCGTCATCGCTGCTGTCGGAGCTTGTGCTGCCCTGGCGATCGCTGCCACGGTCTACATGAAGCGACGGAACAGCAAGAAGAGCTCGAAGAAGGACTCGAGCGCCATCTTCACTGTTGACAAGAACTCGGCGCTGTAAGTCGAGCCGAGGTAGAGCCATGTCCCGTGCCGTGCAAACGCCGTCTCAATGCGCTGGTTGCAATGAATGACAGACGTTGGAAAACCTCCATCGAGAACGAACCGAGGGGAAGTGAGTGTGAGTGCGTTACCATCTTGTATGCAAGAAGAACTATGTGGATTTCAGTATTTTGAAGCTGACTTGAGCCCCAGTCTCTCCTCACTTGCCGAACGCGGTCGTGTTGTGTATGTCGTTTTCCTTTCGTCAGACCATTCGCGCCGCGTCTTGGACTGGCCTGTGTGTCTTGAGTGAGTGAGTTTCGAGTTTGTTTCAATAGAAAGTGCCGACGTTTTGCCTCTTTCTTTGTCATTCTCATCAAACCACGTTATAGCTTGCCGTCAGCAGCATCGACAACACAACTGCAATTGCGTTGACGTTCTTCGAAAGTGTCGAAGCACCTACAGAATCCATCACCATTACCATGAAACTCTCAACCTCCCAAATAATGCTGTGATGCCTACCATTCCTGGACCCTTTGGCCCACACCTCCACCTCCCGGATGCCGTAGATCACCCGTTCGTTTGTACTGCTGCTGGTCGTTGTGCTCACTCCATCGTCTTGGCAAGAATACGCGTCACTGCAGACATTGGGCTCTCCAATGACGACTCGAATGTATCGGAACTTGGACGTGACCTTGGCAAGCCCTTCCGTGTGATTGTCCACTCGGTCGTAGGTGCCGCTGAGGTTGAACACAGCGATGATGCTCGTGAACTCGATACCGTCGTACGACGTCCGGATGAGGTAGCTCCGGGGCGACAAGAAACCGTGCCACCTCACCACAATCCTCGACATGGCCGGCACCAACGAGCTCATGTTCACCTGCCAGAAAACCTTTTCCGTGGCGTTGTCACCCGCCGACCACCAGCTCGTTTCGTCCGGGAATCCATCGTTGGCATTGCCAGGCACGAACTCCGTATCGTGTAGGGGTTGGGCGCGTAGTTGTAGTAGCTGCTGGCGTGGGCCGGTTCCCCGATAGCGGAATTGAATTCCACACCGGGGAAGCTCACCTCACTCCGGACAACGGAGACCGTCACCAAGACGACGTGCAAGATCCTGAGTGCCATGAAAGCTGCTATCTAATTTTGCAAGAGCCGTTTGTTGGTGCGTCGATGTTGCAGTGAGTGTCCGTTTCGCTACGTCGGACAAGTACCGAGTGTCGGTAGTCGGAACTTGGTTCTAGGATGAACGCGAATGCGGCGATGTCGGCCGCGGCGACGGCCGAACTGCACCTCAAAATGTGTAAGAAGGTGGCGCAGCTCACCAAGGTCATTTTCCAGCTCAACACCCGCAACGAGGACTACCAGAGCGAGGCGGAGCACTCTCGGACGGCACATGCAGCAGACATTCAGCGAGTTACGCAGGATGCAGCCGACAAGATGCGTGCATTGCAGACCAAGTTGCAGACTCAAGCGGCTACTGCAGCACAGAGAGAACGACAACATGTTGCGGATCGGAACAAGTTGGTGAACGAAAACCAGCAGCAGCAACGACGAAGTCAAGCGAGTCGTGCAGCGGAGGACGAAGCTTTTCGCTCTAAAGTGACGGAGCTGGAAGCTCGGGTACAAGACGCACAACGAGCTTTTGATGAACGCGTGGAGCAGCTTTCACAGCTTGCAGCGGCTAAAGAGAAGCAGCGTGAATTGAGTTTGCAGGAAGAGGCTGAAGCTCTTGAGGCGAAGCTGCAGGAACTGAGCTTGAAACACACGGACGAGGTGGAGCAGCTCGTGACGAAGTCCAACGCCAAGTACAATAAAATGCTGGCTGAGCAGCTTCGAACACAAGACGCGCTTAAAGCGGATATCGTGAGTGTTAAGCATGAGTGGGAGAAGCAGAAGCAGGAAGCAACGGCGGAGCATGAGCGTCAGCGTTTGGCTCAGGATATGACAGCCAAAGCAGCTTTCGACAAGATGAAGCACGAGCTGGTGACCAAAATCGAGGCCTTGTTGGCTGACGCGGAGACTCTGCGACGCAGTGAGACCAAGCTGCGTGAGGAGAAAGAGAAGTTCGTCAAGAACCAGCAGGAAGCAGCGCGGACCGTGAAACAACTAGAACTACAGCTTGCCAAAGCCCAGCAGGACTCGCAAAGTGTGCGTCGAGATGCATCAGCTCATTCCGATGAACTTCAGCGGATGTTGGCTGTTAGCACGGATAAAATCGACGAGCTGGCGCAGGAGCTCGTGACGTTGAAACAAACGCTGCAGACTCGGGATCGAGCTCTGGTGCAGGCTCAGAAGGACCAGGAAGCAGCGCAGTTGGAGACTTTGCAGCAAAATGCGAACGCATCGGAGCTCGAGGCAAAGCTTAAACAACAGCTACACGAACACGAGCTTCAGCGTGAAAACAGCAAAAGCGAGGCTCTACTTGCTTCTCAGCAGATTGAAGCGGGGCAAACGCAGATCAAGAAACTTGAAGAAAAGCTTGCAGCCACGCAGAAGACGATCGTGGAGATGCAGGCGGAAGGTGCAAACAGCACACTCAGTCACGCAAAGCTGAAGCAACAGCTAGAGCGTGTAGCTACTGAGGCAAAGCAAGCCCAGATCGAAAACGAACGAGCTGTGACGCTTCTCGGACAGACTCACGACAAGAAGCTTCAAGAACTCATGAGCTCTCATACTCACGAAATGGAAACGCAACGAGTGTCGGCAGCAAAGCAGTTGGAACAATTAGAGCTGAGCATGAGAGAGGCTTCTGCAAAGTCGTCTGATGACCGGATAGCTGAGTTGAAGAAGGACCACCAGAAAGTTTTGGCTGACCATGAGGCTGCTTCCAAGGCAGCGCAGACCAAACTTCAGGACGAAGTCGTGGAATTGGAGGTGCAAGCCAAGACGTTGCAAGAACAACTCGCAACACAGACCCAACAATTCGCAGATTTGCAGAAGAAGCATGCAGACTTGACACGGCAGCTTGAGCTCTCGCAGCAACAAGTAGGATCACTACATTCAGCGAAGGACGCACTTCAGTCGTCTTCACGGAAGTCACAAAAGGAGCGCGATGAAGCACATCAGAAGCAGATTCATGAACTGGAGACACAACATGAGAACACTGTCAAGGCTCTTACGGCGGAGAAAGCACAGCAGGACCAACAACATTCAAAAGCTCTGGTTCAGTTAGCTCAAGAACACGCTGTAGCTCTCCAGGAGACTACGCAACACCTCGAGACGCAAAGGTTAGATGAGCTTGCGGCTCAAAAGATAACGATGCGTGAGCTGTACGAACCGCAACTCGCAAAACTCCGTGACGATGTTGATAACTTACAACGAGCTCTTGGGGACTTTACTGAAGAAGCTTCAGAGGCACAAAGGTCGATGGAGGAGACTCGTTTGTTCGAGCAAGAGCAGCTTCGTAGCACCATCGTAAGTTTTGCAGAGCGCATGGTTGCAGAGCGTGCTCACACGGAGGAAGTAGCTCGTCAGGAGCTAGAAAACCTTCGACTAAAGTACAGCAAACAACAGAGTGAACTAGAAGAACGATGTATGGAGGAGTCGAGAGCTCATGTGGCGAATCTTCAGGCGAAGGCTGACTCGGACTTTGCACGACTGGCAGCGGATCATCGTCAAGAGCTCCAAACCTCCGCTCAGCAGCACGCGGATGCACTGCAAAAGTTACAAACCAGTTTGAATAGTGCTCAAGAACGAGCAATCATCACTGAACGCGATCATGCCGCAAAGCAGCTTTCTGAAATGAACTCCAAGAAAGACCGTGAGCGATCTGAGGCGCTGCTAGATGCACAAAACGCGCATGATCAACAATTCGGTGAGTTACGCGGACGTTTGGAATCAACGGAAGCGGCTCTGACCAGGAAGACCCTCGACTGGGCGAGTGCTATGCGTGAAGGTCAGCATTTAGGCGCTGCACTCGCTGCTAAGACAGAAGAGCTGACTCAAAAGTTAACAGCTTTGGAGAAAAGCTCGCGCGAGCAAGTGGAAACACTGAAACTAGCCGCAAAACGCGAAATGGACAAGCTGCTAGAGGAAAACTTGGCGGAAACGAAGCAGTTGAGCGACGAATTCGAGGAAACTCGCCGTGTCATGGTCGAAAAAGTCGCGTACCTGAAAACTACGATCACTGAATGGCAGGATAAATACGCTCGACGCGAAAGTCGCAGTGAAGACGTCGCTCGAATCGTTGAACTTGATCGACTGGTGATGGAGAAGGATGCGCTAGTACGGAGGACGCTGGACGAAATGGCCTATTTCAAACGCGAGCTGTTGAATCGCGAGGAAATGTACAACAAAACTTTCGCACGGGCACCCAATGTCGGGATGCTGCAGGTGCTCAAACCGCATGTGCAGATGCAACAGCAACAGCAAATCCAGCAGTCTCTGAACCCGCAGATGCAAATGCCAAACCCGATGCAGGCAACTCCACCACCGAAGTCACGAGGCAAATCAAAGTCATTTGAGCAACCAGGTGAACTACAGCGAAGACGAAGTGAACGCAGCGGATTCAATGCTTCACCTCAATCCAGTACTGCCACTACTTTGTCAAGTAACCAGAAAGCTTTGCCACCTCTGCACAATAACCAGTTCAGTTAGACAATGGATAACCTGAATGGTACAGATGCAAAGGCAAGTTGAAGTGAAATTGTTCGTTTGTCCGCCTATAATCGCTTTCTACTATTCTCTATCTCTTGCTATTATCAAATTAAAAGGTAATGCAATCAAGAATCATTTCATGGCTTGATTAACAAAAGAAAGTAAACAAAATAGTATCATCTATTGCAGGTTATCAATTGATAGTGTTTAAGATAGTGAGCGGTGTCGGTATCCACATTTTTGATCTGGACGAAAACCATCAACGATCATGGTGGACGCCGAGCTGCAGCGCGTACGTACGACGCCCTGGGGCGTTTCCTGCAGTGTTTAATATACCAGCGTGTAGAGGAGATGCTGTGCTACCCGGTGATACCATTCTCATGCTGGTCGCGGCCTTGTTACTCGTGTAGATCGCGCGCATCGCGGACCAAAAGGAGAAAACGGCAGCGTACAAGGTACTATTTCTCATGCACTGAGATAAGATGTACTGCAATTAGATCCACTGATTTATGAAACAATACTCAATTTTTAGTCGCTGCTGGAGGAGAAGTTGCAGGACATTAACAGTCTCAAGACCATCGTGACCCACTGTATGCTGCAGTCTATTTCAGTACTCTACAAATGTCTTAAACTAAAACTATGTATCTCCGTCAGTGCTGGGAGAAGATGTGCTGCTGGTGATCTCCCGAGCTGTACGTCTCCATGATGTTGTAGCAGATGAAATATCACCTTTTAAAGCGTACTTTTGCTGCTACAGGTGATCACCCACCTGGCTTCGGTGGTCGCAGGTATCGACGTGGACGCCAACCCGTGGAAGCTCGAGTTCATCTGCTTCTGCCTGGCCAAGATCAAGCCCCGCATCCTGTCGTTCGAGGAGCCCGACGTCATGTTCCGCGAGTCGCTGGCCGCCATGTACATGGACGAGGAAGAGTACATCGAGGCGGCCAAGGCGCTGGCTGCCATCAATCTCGAGAGCTCCACGCGTCAATACACGGACGTGGAGAAGGCCGAGAAGTACGTCAAGATCGCCGAGCTGTACCTGCAAGAAGACGAGACGGTGGATGCTGAAAACTTTATCAACCGTGCCTCGCGCTTCATCCACAACGTGGAGAACTGGGCGCTCAAGCTGCGCTTCCAGGTGTCGTACGCGCGCATTCTCGACTCGAAGCGCAAGTTTTTGGACGCTGCACTGCGCTACTATGAATTCTCGCAGTCGAAGCCGGATGAGGTGGACCCGGACGATTTGCTGGAGTTGCTGAGCAAGGCTGTGACGTGCGCAATCTTGGCGTCCGCTGGCCCACAGCGCTCGCGTCTTCTAGGCACACTGTATAAGGACGAGCGCGTGAAGAACAGCGAGCACGTGGCGATCCTGGAGAAAATGTACACGGAGCAGCTGATTCGTCGCCCGGAACTTGTGCAGTTTGAGAAGAGTCTGCTACCGCACCAGAAGGCCGTGCTCTCCAATGGATTCACTGTGCTAGAAAACGCCTTCCTCGAGCACAACTTGCTGGCTGCGAGTCGCGTGTACAGCAGCATATCCCTCGAAGAGCTGGGTAAACTTCTCGAGATCGAACCTGCTAATGCTGAGCGCGTTGCTGCTACTATGATCGGCGAAGAGCGGATGAAGGGCAGCATCGACCAACACCTGGGCTTTCTCGAGTTTGAAAACACCGAAGACGAGGTACTGGCAGCTTTTGACACGCGAATCAGCTCTGTGTGCTTCAATGTGAACCAATGTGCCGAGCAGATTGAGCAGCAGTACCCGGACATCGTACGCCAGCTTTCCACCGCTGCCGCGACTGCAGCAGCTCTCTAGATGATATCTAGTACTGCAAGTTGGCGGAGAACTAACGGGTTCTCATGAAAATGAATGAAAAAGCGCGTCATTTGACCCCTCAACTTATCCAGCTACTACGCTAGCGGTTGCCCATTTTGGTATGTGGCGAGGTAATCGACAGTAGTCCTCTTGGATACCAGTACACAACGTCGATTTTGTTCAAGGGTTGAGATTGCCTCCACTTGAACGCAGGATGGATTCCTTGCCTTGGATGTCTACGATAAAGCAGGGAGTGGACAAACTCCCGAACATATAGCGTGAAGATCTCCACTACAGTTTGAGGTCTCGGTGGGCATCTTGTTACCGACGATGCTGACGTTAGCCTCTTGCTTCCATCAACATGGAGCGTCCGGTTGTGTTCATCTGGTGCGAGTGGATACCGTACTGTACCACGACGCGTGACCGACATGATATCTCAGCAACAAGCGTCCGGGCTCAGCAGATATCGGCAATGGCCATCAACACACTGAGCTTGCGAGGTTACCCGGCCGTTGGGATCCGTCACTGGTCTTGTTATCCAGTTGACAACCTTGACAGGATCTAAAGCTCCAGCAGGAAGATCCGTGTTCATGCGATCTCGCCATCTTTTCTATCTCCCTCCCGCCTCAGATCGAGGTCTCCGATTGCAAGCTTGAAGCCTTCAACTCCACAGATCAATCACCCGGAGACCACCCCTAGTTTCGCAGATTTGCATGACCCGGCTTTCATACGCTGCGACTGGAGGCATTCGTGACCGACAAGCTCTCGTTGGGCAGCGGCACACGCGCTGCTGCTCGAAGCAACAAACTGCTCCAAGCACCCCCAGTCATCGCTTGGTACCATCTCAACTACCTTCCTAGTGTGAACGATTGGCAAGCGAACGATGCTGTGAGGCGCGTCTGCTGGTGCACTTGTCTGTGGTGCGCACCGAGCTCGTGCGGAGGCAAGAGGCACCACGTTCACGTTTCGTTGGTCCGAGCCACGTGCCAAACTTCGTCTACAGCCTGTTGGAGATCATTCACATTGACGTGGAACCGGAACAGAACCACCTCATAGGAAGTCGTTTGCAATCTCCGTTGTTTCGCACCCTTGGTGTTTTTCAAGCACGATCAACTCGATGTCCATTTCCACTTTTGCGTTCGACCACCATGGGCTCTCCAACGTCCGCAGAGCGTTCCTCTCTCTCCTACGCCGCTGTAAACAGCAATCAACCGCAGAAGGTGGCGTCTCCTGCTCCTGCTGGTTTCTACGACGGTCTCAAGTCCCCTGTTGACCTCGAAGGCGGTGCTCTTCGTCCCGGGGTCCGCCGTCTTCGCTGTACTCACGACAGAACTTTGGTCTGGCAGCCCACCAGATTTCCGTCGCTATCGTGTACGGCTCCATCTCCGGTGTCATCTACTCGGTGCTGAACAACTACCTCAGCATGAGTGCGGTACTGGTTGCAACCGCGCAAGCGCTTGTGAGAGTTCCACACGCTCTTCGAGTTTTCACCGGCCTCATCTCGGATTGCTACCCCATCTTCGGCTACCGTCGCCGGCCGTACATGGTGGTTGGTTGGGCCATGGCCTTCGTTTGTTGCTTGATCATGGCTGTGGTTCCCCTAGGAGACCCATACTACGGCGACGCATCGCTCGAGGATATCCCTGAAAGCGAATGGACCGTAGAGCAGCAGGCGCTGATCAACTACGACGCGCCAAACAAGGGAATCCATCTCATCATCCTCTTCATGTTGGCCCACCTTGGTACAATAATCGCTTATGGAGCTGCCGATGGTTATCTCGTTGAATTGGCACAGCGTGAACCGAAGGCCATTCGTGGTTCGATCCAGACGGATATTGCCATCGTGACTGCTGTAGCTGGGATCTTGACCTCGTTCATGACGGGTATTGGCCTCAACAGCGAGGCATATGGAGGGACCTTCTCGTGGGATATGGGCTTCGGTGGCGTCATGGGCGTGTGCGCTGCTTTCTCACTGGTGACCGTTCCGCTCTGTTGGTTCTGCGTTACAGAGGAGAAAGCCCCTGCTCAAGCCACAGGTCCGTTCTTCGCATACTTGTTCGATTTCATGCAGTACCGAGTGATCTACCAGGTTCTCGCCTTTCGATTTTTCAACCACATCTTCTCCAACTTCTCGGTGACCGCGTCCAGCAAGATCAAGAGTATCTGGTCTAATGTTGAGCCTATAAACGATGGCATCGCGAGTATGATCTCCTCTATTGTGAGCTTCGCCGCACTGTACGCGGTGCGCAAGTGGGGTCTTCACTGGAGCTGGCGCTGGGTGATTATCCTCTGCCAGATTTTTGTCGTGGTCATTGACTGCTTCCCGACCTTCTTCACGATCTGGGACGTCTACCGGAGCCAGTGGTTCTGGTTGGGAGTGCCGTTGCTGGAAGAGGTCCCGAGTAGCATTGGCGAGCTTATCGCGAAGCTTTTCGTCATTGAGATCGCCGAGCCAGGAAGCGAGGCAACTATCATGGGTCTCATCATCACCATCAACAACATCGGTACGCCGTTCTCCACTGTCATGTACAAGTCCATCGATTCGCATTTTAGTATCACGGCAAAGGATCTCAAGAAGGACACCCACGATGTCCGGATGGATGTAACCTACGCCTACCTGATCGCCTACGCATTCAACTTGGCATCGATCGTGTTCGTGATGTGGCTCCCGCGTCAAAAGGAACATGTGCATGAGTTGAAGCGCACAGGCGGGAAGAGTAAGATCATGGGCATTATCACCATTTGCTACATCCTGTTCGGCTTCGTATGGGTGGTACTGACGAACGCATTGACGCTGTCAACGTCAACCAGCTGTCTGCGTATTGCTGGCGGGACTGGGTGCTAGGCCCGAATCTCTGGTTTGGTTAAGTGACTTTTTAAAATTTAAAAGTGAACAATTCGAACTAGAGAGGTGCAAGGTTGGAAGGTTGGGGGTTGAGGTGTGTTTCAGGTACATTGGGAAGTGAGTGAGATAACACTCAAAGGCAGCATGCGCGCGAAAATACTTGGCGAATGAGCTCTAGCTGCACCCGCGACAAATCCCACACAACGACAGCTCGCAGTGGTGAGCGGGACATTGCTCTCATATGGATTCACGCATGAAGCTGATGCTTACCTCGAAGTAAAATATTGTGCACGCGTGCGTTTGGATAATCCAGCGATTTTCCATTATATAAAATCGCAGCATGAACCCCACCGATTATTTTGATTATGTTTTAGATAAGGTTTCTAATTATATCCAACGGTTAAATAATACGTAAAGTTTGATAATGTTTTAGATAATCTGTCGGGTTTTCAAATTATATCCAACGGATAATAGGCAATCGGTATTAAATAGAGCCATACTTACAAAAATCAAAATACCAGAAGACCGTTTTCGATAGTAAAACTCAGTTGTATTTCTAGAATGCATCTACAAACATCAAACGGAACGTGGTGTTCCTATCCATGGTCTACCACTGAATGAGGCGACTCGAACTCATGTACACACAGTGCCGGCAAAGAAGAAGAAAGTGTCCTCGGTATCGTGGGAAGTTTCGGGTCCTGAAACGTGGTGCAGTGCCTCGCTTAGTTGTCATCGTCGTCCTTGTCCTTGTCACCGTCATCGTTCTGGTCCTTGTTGCCGTCATCTTGATCCTTGTTGGCTTCATCCTGGTCCTTGTTGTCGGCGGAATCCGACGTAGCGGTGGACGGTGCACTCGTCTCGACGGACTCCGTGTTACCACGAAGCGAACTCGACGTAGAAGCAGCACTCTTCTCATCCGATGACTGTTGCGTCGTAGAGCTGCTAGAAGTTTGCGTTTGTGTGGTGCTCGAGGTGGATGATCCACTGCTGCTGGTGGCCGCAGCTGACGTCGAGTTGGATGATGTGCTCGTTGCTGAGGACACCTCGCCGTTCACGTGGATATCACTCTCTGAGTACTGGCACAGTGGAGCCTTGACACCGTCGCCCAGCTCCGTCGGCTCGCCATTGGCGTTACCCTGGGACCACGCACACACCTCGAAGCTGTTGTCGCTAGACTTGATGTAGATGTTGCTTAGCGTGGCCTCGTCGCCCCAGTTCTCGTTCACCGTTACAATGCTCACGCTCGGGTTCACGGCGTACACATTGGACATGGACACCTTGCGAGCCTTGTCCCCGCACGTACCGCACGAGCGGTACAGCTTACCGAAAGTCTCGGCGTAGAAGCCGTCGATCTTGACGGAGCCGAGACCATTGTGCTGGATCACCTTGTCGTCGGCGTTGCGGGCACCACCGCCCGTCACAGTGGACACACTAGAGGCAGAACCACCCTTGATACTCAGGGCATCCTCGCACACGTCGTCCCACCAGACGTTCTCGATGGCACAGTCGCTGTTATCGCAGTGGACACCCTCCATTTGGTTCTTGCCGATGATGACATTTTTAGGGTGCCACCGGCCTCCACGAGGAACACGGCCGTGTTCGACCCGCTCTCCGTTTGTCCTTCGCACGAGACGTCTGAGCGCTCGAACGTCTGCATCTTGCCGTCAAAGATCTCGCCGGCCTTCACCGTGTATGCTTCGGCGTACTGCACAGTACCCGTGCTGGTGGGCCACGTGCCGTCCGGCACAGAGGCAGCCGAGGCGGTGGCAGCGGCGAAAACAGCGATGACAGCAGCAATAGAAAAGATCTTGACCATTTTGAACGGGAGTCGGGTTGACTGTGGTGTTGTTGGAGGTGTTGTGGTGCGCGAGGCAAATAGCAGAATGAGAATGAGACGATCTGAGACTTTGAGTTGGGGACTCGTAGCTGAGACGGAGACGCACTGGTATTAATATTCGAATAGCAGTAGCCCAAGGGTGTTGAGGTCGTGAAGACATAACGTCAAACCTGGGCTTTTCTCGTCCAGCTTGTTCTAAGGAATCGCACGACTGACCGCGCCCAAATCGGCAACGCGCTATTGCACGCGGATCGCTCGTAGAGACGGTCGGTGGCTTCAACGCTAATGAGGGGGTCGTCCATGCGGAAAATCACCGAAAGCACCTCTTAGGGCTGTCAACGTTGTAGAAAGTATGTAAAAACTCAGAAAAGCAGGAATACAATCCAGAGCTTCGTGTAAAACACGAAGCTCTGCCTTTTAGTTGCTCCAGTTAGTCTAGGAACAGTTTAGTAAAAATTTCTCCATTAATAGGACGAGGCATGATGCACGTGCCGAATCTGTTGCTGTGCGTCTAGTGTCCGCCACCTGATGTCATCCATCCATCAGCCGGTCATACAAATTTCAGTCGTATTAATAATAGTAGTAGAAATCTATAAACTATTAATACATGTACAGATGCACGGGAATGCAAATGAGCTGCTGGAACCAGTTGCTGCAAATCAAAAGATGACCCACAAGATCCGAAACATGGTTGTTCATAGTCCGACTAACGACAACGAGGTGCTTTCGGTGATTTTCCGCATGGACGACCCCTCATTAGCGTTGAAGCCACCGACCGTCTCTACGAGCGATCCGCGTGCAATAGCGCGTTGCCGATTTGGGCGCGGTCAGTCGTGCGATTCCTTAGAACAAGCTGGACGAGAAAAGCCCAGGTTTGACGTTATGTCTTCACGACCTCAACACCCTTGGGCTACTGCTATTCGAATATTAATACCAGTGCGTCTCCGTCTCAGCTACGAGTCCCCAACTCAAAGTCTCAGATCGTCTCATTCTCATTCTGCTATTTGCCTCGCGCACCACAACACCTCCAACAACACCACAGTCAACCCGACTCCCGTTCAAAATGGTCAAGATCTTTTCTATTGCTGCTGTCATCGCTGTTTTCGCCGCTGCCACCGCCTCGGCTGCCTCTGTGCCGGACGGCACGTGGCCCACCAGCACGGGTACTGTGCAGTACGCCGAAGCATACACGGTGAAGGCCGGCGAGATCTTTGACGGCAAGATGCAGACGTTCGAGCGCTCAGACGTCTCGTGCGAAGGACAAACGGAGAGCGGGTCGAACACGGCCGTGTTCCTCGTGGAGGCCGGTGGCACCCTAAAAATGTCATCATCGGCAAGAACCAAATGGAGGGTGTCCACTGCGATAACAGCGACTGTGCCATCGAGAACGTCTGGTGGGACGACGTGTGCGAGGATGCCCTGAGTATCAAGGGTGGTTCTGCCTCTAGTGTGTCCACTGTGACGGGCGGTGGTGCCCGCAACGCCGACGACAAGGTGATCCAGCACAATGGTCTCGGCTCCGTCAAGATCGACGGCTTCTACGCCGAGACTTTCGGTAAGCTGTACCGCTCGTGCGGTACGTGCGGGGACAAGGCTCGCAAGGTGTCCATGTCCAATGTGTACGCCGTGAACCCGAGCGTGAGCATTGTAACGGTGAACGAGAACTGGGGCGACGAGGCCACGCTAAGCAACATCTACATCAAGTCTAGCGACAACAGCTTCGAGGTGTGTGCGTGGTCCCAGGGTAACGCCAATGGCGAGCCGACGGAGCTGGGCGACGGTGTCAAGGCTCCACTGTGCCAGTACTCAGAGAGTGATATCCACGTGAACGGCGAGGTGTCCTCAGCAACGAGCACATCATCCAACTCGACGTCAGCTGCGGCCACCAGCAGCAGTGGATCATCCACCTCGAGCACCACACAAACGCAAACTTCTAGCAGCTCTACGACGCAACAGTCATCGGATGAGAAGAGTGCTGCTTCTACGTCGAGTTCGCTTCGTGGTAACACGGAGTCCGTCGAGACGAGTGCACCGTCCACCGCTACGTCGGATTCCGCCGACAACAAGGACCAGGATGAAGCCAACAAGGATCAAGATGACGGCAACAAGGACCAGAACGATGACGGTGACAAGGACAAGGACGACGATGACAACTAAGCGAGGCACTGCACCACGTTTCAGGACCCGAAACTTCCCACGATACCGAGGACACTTTCTTCTTCTTTGCCGGCACTGTGTGTACATGAGTTCGAGTCGCCTCATTCAGTGGTAGACCATGGATAGGAACACCACGTTCCGTTTGATGTTTGTAGATGCATTCTAGAAATACAACTGAGTTTTACTATCGAAAACGGTCTTCTGGTATTTTGATTTTTGTAAGTATGGCTCTATTTAATACCGATTGCATATTATCCGTTGGATATAATTTGAAAACCCGACAGATTATCTAAAACATTATCAAACTTTACGTATTATTTAACCGTTGGATATAATTAGAAACCTTATCTAAAACATAATCAAAATAATCGGTGGGGTTCATGCTGCGATTTTATATAATGGAAAATCGCTGGATTATCCAAACGCACGCGTGCACAATATTTTACTTCGAGGTAAGCATCAGCTTCATGCGTGAATCCATATGAGAGCAATGTCCCGCTCACCACTGCGAGCTGTCGTTGTGTGGGATTTGTCGCGGGTGCAGCTAGAGCTCATTCGCCAAGTATTTTCGTGCGCATGCTGCCTTTGAGTGCAGCGCTACGCGAAATATCAATCATCGTTTTCCGCCGTGGCCACCATGGATGATTAATCGTGGTAAGCTTACCACAAAGATTCAATCGTACAGTTCATTGTGTTGACTGCAACCAACGAGCGCATATTGTTTTCAGGTGTGTGGGGTGGGGTCACAGGCGTTGCCTTCGTCAATCTACTAGTGAATGCAGCTAAAAGGACCTGTAATAGCGATGTATGTTTCGGTAGGGGATCTGCCGATTCTTCAGCTTTGGATCTTCGATTTGTCAATCGGTTTTATAGTCGCGTTGCTGCTGTAGGCAGAGAAGTCTCTGGTTCTTGCGCAATCTTGCCCGATCCTACCTACACGGTGGCCGCGGGGATCCTTCGATGGTGGTCTCAAGACATACCAGTGTTCCGACATGTCTTGCGACGGACAGTCCGAGAGCGGTTCGTCCTCGGCTGTGTTCCTCGTTGAGGCAGGTGAGACCCTCAAGAATGTCATCAACGGTGCCGACCAAATGGAAGGAGTACACTGCGACTGATCTGACTGCACCATTGAGAACGTGTGGGGGTGACGTCTGCGAGGACAGTCTGAGCATAAACGGCGGCTCTGCGTCGAGCGTATCCAAAGTAGCTGACGGTAGCGCCCGTGACGCCGACGACAAGGTGATCCAGCACAACGGCTACGACACAGTGAAGATCGAAGACTTCTACGCCGACACATTTGGTAAGCTGTGTGAGATATGGACCTGCATTGCCCAGCGGTGTCACTGCAGCACCAGCACCCTGAGCCCGACAACTTGCCTGAGACTAACATGCGGATGCTGACTTCAATGCTGCTGCCTATCCTAAGGACTATCCTGCGCATGCTGCTGCAGACACACGACGCAACTGCACTGCGTGCCCGATCGCGTGCCACTCAACATGCAGATGAGTGCAATACATGCCGACTATGAAAGACATGCAGACTGCCACGGATGGTCAAGATGTTGAGCTGTCCCTATGACTATGTTGCTGTATTGAACTACTTAGCTTTTGTATCTGCCAAATACACCATTGCGGAACGCGATGCCCCTGGCGTGGTTGCTCCTGCTCCACACAACGGAATCGGCAGCGTGTTGCACACACTGCTAGAAGAGAAGTATCCCGTCGGAATCACTGCGTTCCTGTCGAGGCTTTGCCCGGCACTTACGTATTTACTTTCTTTATTTGACTAACGTCTAATTACTGTCCCACAAAGTGCACTGCCATTGCAATGGTACCGATACTTCGAAGCGACCGTCGAGCAAATGACGATCAACCCCGAAGATGCGCCCTGCGTCACCACAGGTTATGAGCCCAATGGCAAGCGCTGCAACCGGAGGAATAGCAACCTCGCCCGATCCTGACGAACGCCTGCCAAGCTCCGACGACGAACTACGTCGATTGACCGAACGTGCGAACTTTGCACGATTATTGGCTGAAAATCGTCTCCGTGCGACCGGTCGCGCTGACGCAACACTGTCGCACGGTGACGCAGAGCAGCGCATTCGCTCCTTGGCCGGAATTCCAGGTGGTCGCCCATTATTCCGGGTTTTGCTGGAGGGTTTGCAAACCTGCCAGCCGACCAACCCGCATTCACATTCAGTTGAGAATCCGCCGCCATCGAGAGAAAGTGACGACGTACCTCGCGTGGGTCAGTACAGCCTGGACTACATGAACCCTGGCCGCTACAACGACAAGGAATTGGCGGAGCCCACCAAGGCCCTGCACAATAGCCCGCCGCTCAAGCTGCCCAAGATGCACTCCGAGGGTGACTACAAGACCTGGAAGAGCGAAGTGCCGCTGCACTTCGAGACCTGCACGCTTAAAGCCATCACGTACGATGCCGTGCGCTACGACGTTGAAGAAGAACTACGACGGCCCAAGTACACGGAGTGGTACCGCGTGCTCAAGACCAATGCTTTCTCCGCACTCGCGCTATCGCTATCCGTCGATCTACGCACGAGCTTCAAGATTGGCGAGGTCACGGAAATCATGGACACCGCCCCGTCAGTGCTGTAGGACGGAATTACGCAGCGTTTCAGGCCGGCGACAGCATCAATCCTGACTATCTGCTGCAAGATTTGATGTCGCGTCGCCTACGAGAGAACAAGCCCATCGATTGGTACATCGACGACATAAAGCGCAAGGTGACGATGCTACACCACGCCAATGGAGAGTTAAATAACGTCAACATGCAAGCCTACTACTTTCCAACACCGTGGTGGTGTTCCGCGACCTGGTGCGTGAACATGGAGATTGGATCAACACAAATGATCGCAAGAACCCGCAGCTGACCGAGGCACTGCAACGCCGTCGGTCGGCCGAACACCAGCAAACCCAGCTGTGTCAGCAGCATCGCCCAAGCCAACCGAGGCTGTTGAATGTGAGCCAAGTGTCCACCGGTCACGACAACGGCAAGTGACGCAAGCGCAGCAAGCAGCAGCACAAGCGTGTCAAGGACGCGTCGGACGAGAAGCAGCGAGCCAACTGTGACAATTACTATGGAGATGGACACTGGTATGCGGAGTTCACTCAGCACACTGGTCAACCAATGCACGACAACTTGCAGAAGAAGTCGAAGGCGAGGCAGAACAAGAGAACGCGGACGCCTTTGGTGAAATTTGTGAGGTGTGTTCAAGTGCAACAAGGTGGTGAAATATAAGAAGGTGGTCTATTTGCCGGATTATCACGATGTGCTACGTCGGACGATGTCCAGACTGTCGATCTTACGGAAGGCGACTCGACTCCTGCAGATCAGACTTCTTCGGTCTACTCGCCACCTACTCCTGCTAGCAGCAACGGAGATGGTGATCGGGGTGCGGAAGGTGATGACGTGCATCCAGTGCGCAGAGTGTTGCCAACGTACCTTCGACACCGCAGCAACTGCAGCTGCAACCCCATGTTCCTGCTAACTGCAGCTGCAACCCCAAGTTCCTGTTCAACATGCACATAATGACGGACAAGGACTTCAAGTAGAGAATGTACAACCTTCAACGCAAAGTGCTGCGTCAAGAAGCGTACAGGACCAATGGGAGATGAGTGACCCATCTTCTGGGTGGGCAGCTGCACTGTACTACCTGTGCCAAGGATTGATGCAAGGTTCCCGGGGACCCACGTTTGAACCAGGGCACAACGATGGTGGATCACGTGCGGCTCCGTCAGTGCCGGGGAGAGCAACTGGGGTGCTGTACCGATTACTCAATCAACGCCTGTGCCACACCGAACAAGGACGACATGCATGGGGACCCTACGAGAGTGATCTATGTGGGCTACCCTATGCGAAACCATCTGACACGCAGCCTCGTGGACGCTCGCCACCGCGTGGACGGTCGCTGCCGCATGGACAATTGCCACCGCATGGGCGCTCACCGCCACGGGACTTTGAAGGAGTGCTGTCAAGACCATTGGATGGAGACAGCTACCGATCGCCGCCACGCTAGTGTGAACTATCACCTCCGCGAGGGCGTTTCAGGGCTCTACCACGTGAACCACCACTGCAGTGACGCAATTCGCCACGTCCTCGCGCTTATGGCCGGGGCTTGGATTCGCCTACGCGTGGAGCTCCGAGTCGCTATGGACCTCCGACTCAGTATCATGCGCAAGGACGTGGACGCTCGCCTGCGTGCGGGCAATCGCCGCGTCGTCGTGGCAATTCACCTCGCCGGTTTGGGGGCGGCCAACGAGGCAATGCTGAACCTCTCTGGCAAGTGAACGCAGTGAACCGCAACCAAGGTATTCACATGCAATCTACGGCGAACTCAATTCCCTCTCTGTGGAGTGGATCCTCAATTCGGGATACCAGGCTAATGTATGTGGTGAACTATCTCTATTCACTACCATACGAGAGAACAAGACAAGCCGACTGGACTTTGCGAACGGAACGCCTGAACATGCTACGATTTGTGGTTTGTTCTATTGCGTGTTGTTAATCAGGCAACTGAAATGCTGGAGGATCGTCTCTTGGACAACGTGGTGAACACTGAAAATTCAAAGGTAAATATCATCAGTCTGGGCTACCTGCAGGCGACCGGCAAGTACAAGCTGTCTTGCTCGCCCGATCAGCGGTTCGCCTGGCTGTCCAAGTCGAAGACAGTTTTGAAATTTGTTATGCGTGACAGCATCTATCGCCAACGTGCTGAACGTGTGCCTGTAGTCATGGTGATGGCAGCTATCAAGGAAGACGTGGACAGTATAAAAGATGGAGCTGCTGCCACAACGTTTAGGCCATGTTAGTGTGGTGTTGCAAAACACACAATTTCGTCAGACGTGGAATTCTACTTTGCAATCACAACAATCGCCGAGTTAGGTCGGCGTTGCTGGTCCTCGCTGAGTTATCCCTAGCGATCAGGCCCCTTCGGGTGAGGTTGTGTTTCACTCTCGTTGAATGCCAGGCAACCAAACCAGCTAATCTACCAGGGTCAGCCGAGTCCTGCCGACCACTGTACTTAATCCCGTGTCCTCCACCAATGGGTGGGCAACAGCGCGCGAGCGCGTTTACGGGTCACCGAGGCAAAAGCTTTTAGACTGAAAGTGTTACGACACCCGGGCTATCCGACGTACCGACTCGCCGAGTTCGGCAAGATTTCTTCTTCGCGCGTAGCGAGGCACGCCCTTCCCCGGGCCAACCTATTCTCTTGGCGCTACATGTCAACAACCTACAAGCTATGCCTCTCGGGTGTCAATGGCAGGTAAAATCCAGCCCGTACAGGGACTTACCGGAGAGGTCTACACTTGTCTTGGACTTAGAAAATTCTGCTCTGTTGGTGCTGTTATCTTCTGAGTACCTGAAATGTCCTATTCGTGGTTTCCTAAAAAAACTATACATATATCAAATCAAATGGAGTCGTTTCGACCCCTGACGACTCCTCAGCCGAGCTCGCCAGCTCGGAAATCCTGCGGATGCCTCTTGATCTGAGCTGCTGTCCGCCCATACGATCTTCCAGTATGCTGTGATCATTATGGATCTCGGTCGACCCTTCAGCTGAGTTCCGCGTCTCTCTGGCGTCCGCACCGTCTCTCCAGCCTGGTGTCGTCCGTTGAGCTCGGCTTTTGTCCGGGTAATCGCATCCGGTAAATCTGTCGAGTCGCCACAGTTCCTTAGGCTCCTACTGGGGCGTACTGTCGATCTCCGCTCCTTAGACTCGGCTCGGACCCCTTGTACCGGACTCCTCTGGTCCTAAGACCGCGCTTTTGTTGGTACAGTCAAGTCACTACCGTGCACCATCATTCCTAAGAGTCCACCACTCCTAGGTCAATATGGTCCTAGTTGAGGTGTGTGCCGAAACTCGAAATTACTACACCATATTAGCATGGACACGGTCAAGAAGCTGGCGAACAATTTGGATGTTGGGGTAAAGATGAATGCAAAAGGTCTTAGCTCCTACGAGTGTCTTGCGTGTGCTACGAAAAAATGCAACGAATGAACTTCGCTAGGATTCCAGAGCGGAAGTCCGAACCACACGAAGGCTTGATGATGGACATTTGCACGGTGAACGAGACCACGCCGGGAGATTTCACAATGTTCCTGCTGATCATTGATGAGGCAACGAGATACAAGTGGGTGTACCTGCACGAAAGGAAGAGCAAAGAAACAAGGTATATTATGGTTCAGTTAAGACAACTGCGTGTACAGCTACCCAAACCATCTGCTTCGAGACTACACTCGGATCAAGGTGGTGAAATCATGAGCAACAAATTGAGGAGCTACTGCGCGAAGTATGTAATCACGGAGCAGTTCACCAATGCGTTCTTGCCACAGGAAAACAGCATCGTCGAGCGGGCGAATGGCATTGTGATGCCACGAGTGCGGGCCATGCTGACGGCCACACACCTTGCAAACACGCTGTGGGGAGAAGCTCTGTGTCACGTCGTGACGATACTCAACTGGATGCCGACAACTGCAAGCAGTCTCGTGTCGTCGAAGCAACGGTTGTTCAAGACCGAACCGGATCTTGAAGCCTTGCGGACTGGTGATGCTAGGCACACGTTCGAGTTCCCCTGCGTCAAGACAAAGAAGGAGAAGTTGGAACCAAGGGCAAGATTAGCTCTATTGTTGGGTTACAGTGAAAACTCTCATGGCTACAAATTCATTGATCTGAAGATGGCTCAAGTGGCGACCTCCCGTGTAAGCAATGCACGTTTTCACGAGCACTTCACTGCTGATGGGAAATATGTGAAGCATTTGTTAGAAAATGCTTACAACTATGCTGAGCATGTACTACCTGAGACTGCACCTGTTGCGAGGATCAAGACAAGCACGGAGACGTAACTGCCGGAGTGGGACTCTGCGAATCCTGCACCTGCAAACCTGCTTGAAGCAACACTGCTGAATTATGCACCGCTGGAGCCCCAACCAGGTTTCAGTGGGAGTGCATCACCTGTCACTTCCGAGATTGCTGCCGGAGTTGAGACACCAACTGGTACCTGGTCTCGTTTTTGTTGACCAGTTCTCCTCCACCCGCCGACGCTTCAACTCGCCAGGCCATTCTTGGGGCAAAATCGCCAGCTTCCATCTTGGCTGCGTTGCAACGTGATGTTGTACCTCTCCCGGATGTGTCTGCCGAAATCGCCGAGCTTCGGACCAAGCTCGCCAAATCTGAGCGAGTGGATTCTGCTCGGTACAAGAGAATGGAGTCTGCAATCGCTGAGTCAGCCTCCTTACGCCACCAACTGGGTACCGTCACAAAAGAGCCGGGAATTTATCGTTCGAGTTCTTTACGTTCGACTGAGATGACGGAGTCGTTCAACAAGACGATCGCCCAGCTCACGGCGGAATCCCGGACCATCATTGCTCAGCAATGCGACCGGACCCGAGCTGCCGAGGCGACCATTCAGAAGCTTCAGGTTGAGCTCGAGAATCGCGATCGGACTTGTGCAAGCCTGGGTCAGAAGATTATCGAGATCAAGGCGGAGTTCACCACTCTTCACGGATTGGCTTCGACATACTATCGCCAACTCCAGGAGGCCACAGTCTTGCTTTGCTCGGGTGGTGACCACGGTCTCCGCGAAGCTCGTCGAACGATCGAGTCGTTGCAAGGCACCGTCCTACAGCAGAAGCGTATTATCGCTCACCGCGGTCGCTACCCAGTATACGACCCGCGCTTGGCTGTCGCTGCTCTGGGTGGCGTGGACGTCCCGGGCCTGGATCCTAGGGATCTCCAGATTAACGCTCGTCTTTGTCGGCTACTCGCCGAGCGCTTCCCCGAGTCGTTGGAGCTTCGTTATTCACGTCGGCCCTGTGCAGTTACTCTCTCTCCACCCAGCGAACTCGTCGAGCGGAGTGTCTTCGGGCTTGGCGATTTCAACTTCGGCGAGCTCAGCTAACGTGACCCCGGCGAGCGCAGCGTTGGTGGTTTCCCCGACTTTCTCCGCAGTCTCACCTGTGTCTTCGTCGAGTTCTTCACACCGCAAGCGGTTCAAGTCGGAGTCGCGCCACCGGAGACACCGTTCGGTCTCTCAGCTAAGGAGCGCGCGACTGAAGACATTGACTCAGCCGAGCTCCTCCGTCGGTATTCTAACCCAGCGAATCCGACGGCGGCCGGTCCCCGACGGAGCCGTTCTAAGAGTGTTTCTCGCGGCGACTTTGAGCGTCCCGTACCTGGCGAGGAGGGTTTCGACGCATCGACGACTTTGCTCCGAGCGGAAGTGGTCGCTGAGCATGCGCCTTCGCTGCCTATTCCAGGGCGGCGCCGCCTCTGCTCTCCGGCGGCTGGTCTTAGCCGCACCAATTCGAGTGGCTATTATCCTCAGCGACACTCGCTGAGTCCTCCCCACGACGAGGTTCAGGTCGAAGTTAATGAGGCTGAGGCTCACGTCGACGAGTCACCAGATCTTGGCGCAGACTCGTCGAGCTCCGTTGATCCGGACTTGGCGAGTTCGTCAGCCGTTCTGGTGAGTTTATCTCTGGCCACGAGCTCTTCACTCGGTCGTATAAGTTCTTCGCCGAGTCCAGCATCTGGATCTGTGGCCTCCACTGACTCGTCGATAGAGTCGGCTCCAGCCGTGATCTCATCGAGTTCGTCTACTTCCGTGGCGACTCCTTCGCTGAGTTCCGTAGTCTCCGTTCCGGCTTCGACTAGCCCCACGGTGCCTCTTTCTCTCGGCTCTCCTCGACGCCGCCCTTATCGAGCAGCAGCAAATAATTCTGTTTGCATTACTCAGGCTGTTCTCGCCGAGTTGGACGTTCTTGACGAAGATTCTTTGGATGGTTCGCCCAGTCCAGCTTCGCCGAAGTTACGGGATCCATCCCTTCTGGTGATATCGAGCTTGGAGTCCCGCCGAGTCAGACCAGTGGTTCGCTGTCTACTTCTCAGCCGTCACCAGTTGGTTCTCCTGTGAGCTCATCGAACGAGATGTCTTATCGAGATTTTCTTATGGACGTCGAAGCTGAGGATAGCTGTTCATCGTCCGCTAGCACCATTGTTCTCACGGACCGGGCGCCTCCTCGCGGCAAGCTACAGAGCTATGCCAATGCTCGTCGAAAAGCTCCACATTCTGTCCCTGTCGAGGCTTTGCCCGGCACTTACGTGTTTACTTTCTTTATTTGATTAACGTCTAATTACTGTCCTACAAAGTGCACTGTCATTGCAATGGCACCGTCACTTCGAAGCGACCGTCAAGCAGACGACGATCTACCCCGATGACGCGCCTCGCGTCATCACAAGCTGTACCACTCGTGCGGAACGTGAGGTGACATTCAACGGTTTGAGAGCATGTCGAACGTTTATGCTGTGAATTCGAGCGTGAGCATTGTGACTGTGAGCGACAACTATGGCGCCGGGGCCACACTCAGCAATATCTATTTTTCCTCGGATGGCGACGGATACACGATCTGCGCGTGGGCGCAAGGTAGCGAGGACGGCGAACCAACGGAGCTTGGCGACGGTATTAAGGACTCGCTATGCCAGTACTCGGAGAGCGACATTTAGTCGCTTGCTACTTGCAGATCTTATTACAATTTGTAGTTCCCTCTTTAGAAGAGAAAAGAGATGATTTTGTTTTTAGTTAAACCAATGTTATGATTTTATTCGGATTTTCGTTGTATATTTTTGGCTTTTGTCACAATTCTAAATTTTAGACTTACTACAAATCTGTCAGCTAAAGCGTGGCCGGATTTTAAAGTACTAATAAATCCGTATTTTGCTGTGGCTGTCTGTTTAAGTTTCAAATGGTCACTTGTGCCAGTGACAAATCTGTCCCTGCATACATGTAGTAATTTCGAGTGCTGCGCAAGCTTCACTCTACGTGATTTTAGTACAGGTTGGATCCTTGAAGCTTTGCCAACCGAATTATCCACGGATAATAAGGGATTTTAGTCAAACATCCCCCTCTCTCCGGATTATCCAATGGATGATACACAAATTCTTCGAATCAGAAAAACTCAAAATGCAGTTGTATTTCTTGTATCCATCTACAAACATCAACTGTTCCTCTCTATAGTGCACTGTACGACACGACATGACTCAAATCTGTTACCCGCTGTGGCTGGCTACCGCAAAAAGGTGATCTCGGTAAGCCCCAGCGATTCCAACAATGAGCTAGCGAGTGGACCACTTAGTTCTCATCGTCGTCCTTGTCCTTCTTGTCCGTGCTCTTCTTCTCGGATTTCTGCTCCTTGTCGTCATTGCTCTTGTCTTTCTTCTTGTCTTCGTCGCTCTTGCTTGTATTCTTCTTTTGGAGTCCTGGTCCTTTTTGTCATTGTCGCTCTTGTCGTCGCCAGACTTGGATGAACTTTTCTTCTCTGAACTACCACGAAGCGAGCTGGATTTGGAAGCGTTGCTGGTCTGCTCGACCGAGTTCTGCCCGGCCGAAGAACCGCTGGATGTTTGCGCGGTGCTGGTGGCCGAGGACACTTTACCGTTCAGGTGGATATCACTCTCCGAGTACTGGCACAGCGAGCCCTTGATTCCGTCGCCCAGCTCCTTCGGCTCGCCGTTGGCGTTACCCTGGGACCACGCACACACCTTGAAGCTGTTGTCGCTAGACTTGATGTAGATGTTGCTTAGCGTGGCCTCGTCGCCCCAGTTCTCGTTCACTGTCACGAGACTCGTACCCGGGTTCACCGCGTACACATTGGACATCGACACCTTGCGCGCCTTGTCCCCGCATGTGCCGCACGAGCGGTACAGCTTACCGAAAGTCTCGGCGTAGAAGCCGTCGATCTTGACGGAGCCGAGACCATTGTGCTGGATCACCTTGTCGTCAGCGTTGCGGGCGCCACCGCCGGTGACCGTGGACACACTAGAGGCAGAGCCGCCCTTGATGCTCAGAGCGTCCTCGCACACGTCGTCCCACCAGACGTTTTCGATGGTGCAGTCGCTGTTATCGCAGTGGACACCTTCCATTTGGTTCTTGCCGATGATGACATTTTTGAGGGTGCCACCGGCCTCCACGAGGAACACGGCCGTGTTCGCGCCGCTCTCCGTTTGTCCTTCGCACGAGACGTCCGAGCGCTCATACGTCTGCATCTTGCCGTCGAAGACCTCGCCGGCCTTCACCGTGTACGCCTCGGCGTACTGCACAGTACCCGTGCTGGAGGGCCACGAGCCGTCCGGCACAGAGGCAGCCGAGGCGGTGGCAGCGGCGAAAACAGCGATGACAGCAGTAATAGAAAAGATCTTGACCATTTTGAACGGGAGTCGGGTTGACTGTGGTGTTGTTGGAGGTGTTGTGGTGGCCGAGGCAAATAGCAGAATGATATGAGTTGGAGCTCGACCCAGTAGTGAACAAGCATCCGCTTCGGTGCTTCATCGGTACTCGAACAGAAAAACAGAAGGTCCTAGTGACTCTCGGCACAGTAACTTTTTCTCTAGCGTGCCATCAAGCAAAAACTACTTGACATCTCAGAAACATCGATCCTGTTGTGGTTCATACAGCAATTCTGTCGGAAAATGTTGCGGGGTCGGTCCATTGTTTGAAGCAACCAACGCCACCGCTCAACGCGTGGTGGGGCCCGCTCGCATCTTCCGCGATTGCACCTGGAAGGATTTGCACGTATCAAGCCTCCACTGTCGTCGTGCAACGCTCGTCAGTCGCGATCCGGTCACGTCCGTTGCCATCGAAGACATACCATGCGGATTAATGAACACTTGCGATCACCAAAGCGACTAATGAGCCGCGATTAACGAAGTGTCATAGACCACAGACCCCAAGGTCGGAAAATAACTCGATATCTATCGGTGGATACGCTGTCCTTTTACTGTCGTCTTTAAACTCTTTCCCTCTCCCAAAATTAAAATACTGCGGTCGTTCCGTTGCTGTTGTGATGCATTTTACTCGAGCATTGGGTGGGCCGTAGCCGTTGATGCAGTGAACATTGTCTACAGTAGTCTTCTGTAAGCCTCTTTTCGCTAGTCAAATCTGTCATGTTGTCATACCGAGATCGGCCGGAGACGGCAGATGGTCGCAGTACGTGATGTACATGTATTATATTATACCAACTCAATAACTGAAATACATCCGGCCTGGAGCGAGTGGTTCGCACTCAGCACTCCATTGTCGAAACACTACTTATCTGCTCCAAAGCCCAGCCACTGCTACTCGTGACGAACAAGTCACGAGTACGCACCGTGTCTAAATCAACGAGTGGGGATTTCAAAGTTCCATCGCAGCACATGTCAACCCTGTGGACCCAGTAGTGAACAAGCATCCGCTTCGGTGCTTCATCGGTACTCGAACAGAAAAACAGAAAGCCCTAGTAACTCTAGGGTATCAGCCGCAAGCTCGGCGTAAACGCCGCGCGCTTCTCGTCTCAACGTCGTGTGTGTTTCCTTGGAACAAGCTGGACGAGGCACCTCGCTAGATCGTTTACGCCGAGCTTGCGGCTGATACCCTAGAGTTACTAGGGCTTTCTGTTTTTCTGTTCGAGTACCGATGAAGCACCGAAGCGGATGCTTGTTCACTACTGGGTCGAGCTCCAACTCATATCATTCTGCTATTTGCCTCGGCCACCACAACACCTCCAACAACACCACAGTCAACCCGACTCCCGTTCAAAATGGTCAAGATCTTTTCTATTACTGCTGTCATCGCTGTTTTCGCCGCTGCCACCGCCTCGGCTGCCTCTGTGCCGGACGGCTCGTGGCCCTCCAGCACGGGTACTGTGCAGTACGCCGAGGCGTACACGGTGAAGGCCGGCGAGGTCTTCGACGGCAAGATGCAGACGTATGAGCGCTCGGACGTCTCGTGCGAAGGACAAACGGAGAGCGGCGCGAACACGGCCGTGTTCCTCGTGGAGGCCGGTGGCACCCTCAAAAATGTCATCATCGGCAAGAACCAAATGGAAGGTGTCCACTGCGATAACAGCGACTGCACCATCGAAAACGTCTGGTGGGACGACGTGTGCGAGGACGCTCTGAGCATCAAGGGCGGCTCTGCCTCTAGTGTGTCCACGGTCACCGGCGGTGGCGCCCGCAACGCTGACGACAAGGTGATCCAGCACAATGGTCTCGGCTCCGTCAAGATCGACGGCTTCTACGCCGAGACTTTCGGTAAGCTGTACCGCTCGTGCGGCACATGCGGGGACAAGGCGCGCAAGGTGTCGATGTCCAATGTGTACGCGGTGAACCCGGGTACGAGTCTCGTGACAGTGAACGAGAACTGGGGCGACGAGGCCACGCTAAGCAACATCTACATCAAGTCTAGCGACAACAGCTTCAAGGTGTGCGTGGTCCCAGGGTAACGCCAACGGCGAGCCGAAGGAGCTGGGCGACGGAATCAAGGGCTCGCTGTGCCAGTACTCGGAGAGTGATATCCACCTGAACGGTAAAGTGTCCTCGGCCACCAGCACCGCGCAAACATCCAGCGGTTCTTCGGCCGGGCAGAACTCGGTCGAGCAGACCAGCAACGCTTCCAAATCCAGCTCGCTTCGTGGTAGTTCAGAGAAGAAAAGTTCATCCAAGTCTGGCGACGACAAGAGCGACAATGACAAAAAGGACCAGGACTCCAAAAGAAGAATACAAGCAAGAGCGACGAAGACAAGAAGAAAGACAAGAGCAATGACGACAAGGAGCAGAAATCCGAGAAGAAGAGCACGGACAAGAAGGACAAGGACGACGATGAGAACTAAGTGGTCCACTCGCTAGCTCATTGTTGGAATCGCTGGGGCTTACCGAGATCACCTTTTGCGGTAGCCAGCCACAGCGGGTAACAGATTTGAGTCATGTCGTGTCGTACAGTGCACTATAGAGAGGAACAGTTGATGTTTGTAGATGGATACAAGAAATACAACTGCATTTTGAGTTTTTCTGATTCGAAGAATTTGTGTATCATCCATTGGATAATCCGGAGAGAGGGGATGTTTGACTAAAATCCTTATTATCCGTGGATAATTCGGTTGGCAAAGCTTCAAGGATCCAACCTGTACTAAAATCACGTAGAGTGAAGCTTGCGCAGCACTCGAAATTACTACATGTATGCAGGGACAGATTTGTCACTGGCACAAGTGACCATTTGAAACTTAAACAGACAGCCACAGCAAAATACGGATTTATTAGTACTTTAAAATCCGGCCACGCTTTAGCTGACAGATTTGTAGTAAGTCTAAAATTTAGAATTGTGACAAAAGCCAAAAATATACAACGAAAATCCGAATAAAGGGTATTTCCCAAAACAGGGGCCCTGTCAACACCTGTTTCCCGGAACATGGACAAACATGATTTGCTCCAAAAGGGGACCCGTAATTTGAGGTGTGCCACACAGTTCATAAATTTGGACAACATCATATCCCTGCTGCAATGTCAGTACAGTACATCCTTACATCAAACTACAGCCACGTTTCAGTACATACAAGGCTTCTATAGAACAGTAATTACACTCCAATAGAAGGTCACTTTAAACTCATTCCAAACTAAATGTACAGGTTAACGTTTACAATAGCACCTGATAGAAAGACTGCTTTGAGGCTGAGTGGCTGGTCTTTTCACGGCTAACCTGGAAGCGGTCACGGTGTTTAGACAGTGATGCTAAGTATGATAGTTTCGAAACAATTTAGAGCCCACCTAGCTATCCTAAATTGTATTTTTATTATAAGGTAACAATACTGCATGTAACAATACTGCATCTGCAGAAGTGTAACATTACTGTACACTGCCGAAGTGTAACACTTCTGCAAGTTGAGTATGTGTCGCACTTCTGCACGCTGCAGGTTTGTTACACTTCTGCATATTGCAAAATTGTTACACTTCTGCACATTGCTCAATTGAAATACTTCTGCACAATACGCAAGGTGTACAAGTGGCAAACCGGAGGATAGAGATGCATGTTAGACGATCATTGAAGAAATCTTAGGCTTAAACCTCAAGATAGCAGGTATGAAATGTCATGTCTGCTAGAGGTGCTATCTGCGTTGTCTACTGCAACCTGATCATTCCGCTCATCTGTAGACTGTGACGCCAGGGTAGCGATACCACGGGGAGCACATTTCTTCCAACATTAACGTTTGCAAATTGTTCGGAACTTGCGTAATTGGTACAAGTTGCAATATTGTGCCCTGTTTTCTGATTGCACCCGCGACACGTATACGTTTTTCCTCCAGTAGCTTCACCCGAACTACGGATTCTCCTTTTCTTTGGCCGTCCTGCGTGTCGATAAAATGGAGACGGTAGGATACTGTGATCCTTTGAAATGGTGCTGTCAACGACAATGACAACGTTCGAATTCGCAAAAGCGCTTCTGTAAGTCTGAACTGAGTACGCAGGGTAGAAAGCATTACTCTCTCGATCGTTCTCACCAATACTGCGAAGTACCGCAATTAAATGTCGGCACGGGATTTTAAACTGGTCGAAAGTTGGACACGAACATGTTAACGTGTCAACATCAACTTCTTTTGTGACCCAAATACTCTCCGACTAATAAAATATTGTGTGTTTGAGCAGCAATGCACCCAATACGATCCTGCCTTTTTCGCTCCTCATCACGCAATTTGGTGGCATATGGTGTATACATTCGTTCGGCGTCACTCCAGGCAGTCACCGTGCTGTCGCAGATGCCATCATAGATAGCATTTCCTCTTGAAGCATTCTAAACGGCGTGGAATCTCTAAGTCCATTTGTTAGCGTAACGTTGTTGTCACTCTCCACAAAATTCGTAGAGCGCCAGCCAAATAATGGTGCAGGCACGTGTCTGCACGGATCCTCCGAAGCAAAAGCACGTAAATTAGCCCACAAACACCAGTGTATAGGCGGAATTGCTTCGATGTAGTCTCTAGTTTCTGTGCCGTAGTTATTTGCAATGATATCCAGAGCCTCCGTATACTTATCTTGTGTGTCCGCAGATTGTACGTTCAAAACAAGATTTTCATCTCCTTTCCTCTAATCTTGCAGTGATCATGTACGTTCCGAATTGTATGGACTGTGCAAAACTTTAAATTGAGTCGGATTCCACCAGCTACTAGCTTGTCCGAGGCGCCACGAATATGACCGCGATCGTAGAAAAGGGGTATCTTGTCGAAATTCACTCCAGCAGAGACACAGTTCTCCATAAACCACATAATGTTGTCTTCGTTTTCCGTGTGCACTACTGCAAATTCCAACGTGATATTGTTTCCATTGCCATCACGACTCAATAATGTCAATATAACACCTCGATACTTGTCATGCTTAGAATGAGTACCGTCAAAACCCAGCATGGGTATACACGACGGTAGTGAAGCGATTGCAGAGCCCAAAGCTACGAAAGCACGAAAGAAGCGATCCTCTGTGTCTAAATCCAGGGCTACTCGTGAACCAGGATTACGACTCTCACATTGCTCCAATAGAGAAGGAATGAGGGCGAAAGACTTGCCCCTGTTCATCTATAACAGCATATTTGGCTCTATACAATACCGATTTCAGTTTTTGGAGATTGAGCTTTTCCCTCTCTAATAGCAGACCTTGAACGTGTCGTCTACTGGGCTTTTTATTCCTGCAAATGCGCTCGTAAATGTTTGGAGTAGCTGCAGTTGCCGCTGTGAAGCTTCCTGAACGACGTACAAGAATCAGAGGATTGCTGGCCGTGTTTCGCACACACGAACGGGTGTTTTTCAAGACGGATGCGGCGACTGTCTTTTCCTGAGCAAGCCTCTTGCTACCGCGAACTGGAGATTGCAAAGTATCTTGAGATCTCTTGCGCTTGGTGCTTTCATTTCGAGTAGTCGTTATTATCGACGTCAAATTCATCGAAACAGCACGTTCGAAATTGATATCCCCACACCAGGATACATGCCCCAGGAATGTTGAGAATTTGGGGCGATGCACTTCCTGGTTTGAAAGCACCGTTTCAAATTGAGCATTAATGTCGCTTGATTTCTTCTTGAAATCTCGTAGCGCGTCGCTAGCATCATTGACTGTCTTTTTGGACACATCAACGGCTTCGCGAGCTTCAAGTGCAGAATACAGCAGTAGTTGGGATCGTGTAGCCGCCATGTGGTCACTAATATCCTGGGTCAGCGCTAAAACGTTGCTTCGAACGTTTGGTGGGAGGATTCCTGCAAGCTGAGCTCCAAGACACTCCACAATGGCAGCTGCGTGTACCACCGTGCGCTCGGCATCACTGTTTCTGACTGACATTGCCATTGCCGATAACTCAGCAGTCAGGGCTGCGCGTACAACAGAGCCAGAAAGTTCATCGTGTTCTTCAAGCAGCTTCTTCAGAGGTCCGTCCTCTTGAGGCGAAAGTGCTATTGCGGGTGGCGGCATAGCATCTTGGATGACCGTAGGTGTAACCACTCCACGAGCACGGTGAGGGTAATGCGCAGCATCCTGTCTTTCGTCCAGCACCCCGTCCGGGGCCTCTCCTAGCGGAAAGTCGTCGTCCTGCGTGCTTTTCAAATACGCCTCGCGTTCCTCTTGAGGTAGAACCCCCACCGTTTACGCAGCTTCTTGCCCGCGCGATTCCCCAGACAGGTCTTGGTCGTATCAGTACCATGCACACCTGCTAGTTCGTCCTGTGCAAACACCTTGGCTTGGGCAGAGGCTCCTTGAGGGAGCTGAGAGACCAGGGTCGGTGGACTCGCATTGCGAAGTGCGGTCAAACGCAAATGAGGGTTAGAAATGGGGTTCACCCCAATGAATGTTGGGTCTAGTGGTGGTTCATGACCTCCGTGCAGGAAATGGTTCGAGCACGTTGGCGTTGTTGACTGTTAATTTGAGTGTATCATTGCAAAAGTAACGGTTGAACACTATCTACCCTTACGACGGCCTGACCCACCGAGTTCGCGCACGACGTGAGCTGGCCCTGCAGCTTCGTGCACACCTGCACGAAGTACTTCGGGGCATCTACGTAGCCGATGCGCAGGCCCGGAATCGCGTGCGACTTCGAGGAGCCGTTCGCCGTCAGCGTGCGTTCATACATCACCGGCAGCGACGCGAAGCTCTGGTGCACACGCTTCGCCTCGCCCTCGTCCTGGTACACCAACTGCTCGTACATCTCATCCGCGATCACCAGGACGTGGCGGAACTGAGGCTTGCGCAGCACCGCGGCAATGATCTCCAGCTGCGCCGGCGAGTGGACCGTGCCAGCCGGGTGGCTCGGGTTGCACAGCATCAGCGACTTCACGCGCGGGTTCACCACCAGAGCCTTCTCCAGTTCCACCGGGTCGATCAGGTAGTTCTCAGACGGATTGGTCTGACAGCTTGGTCTGCAGAATTATCGGCTCACTGCCCGTGAGCTTCACCATCTCCGGGTAGCTCACCCAGTACGGCGCTGGGATCAGCACCTGGTCACCCGGTCGGGTGATCGTCAGCAGCTCTGCTTCGCGCCGTTCGACACCAAGATCTCCGTCAGAAGGTCGTATTTCAGACCCTTGCACGTCTCCAGATACTGCGCGATCATCGTACGCAGCTCCGCCGTGCCCTTCACGTCCGTGTACTTCACCTGCAGAGAAATATGTTGTGCTCCTTACTGATCTAAATTTATGGACTGTGTGGCACACCTCAAATTACGGGCCCCTTTTGGCGCAAATCATGTTTGTCCATGTTCCAGGAAACAGGTGTTGACAGGGTCCCTGTTTTGGGAAATACCCCGAATATAATCATAACATTGGTTTCACTAAAAACAAAATCTTCTTCTAAAAGAGGGGAACTACAAATTGTAATAAGATCTGCATGTTGCAAGCGACTAAACCAGCCAGAAGTAACAAGATGTGCTTAATGAAACGACTACGAGGTCTTTAGTTGAGACCATTACATGGACACGTGTAAATCGACCTCTCCTGGTCTGCTCAGTTTCGCTTGCGGGCGTTGCACTTCGTGTCCGTCGACGTTGCAGAAGTAGCGGAGGGCGTGCTAGCCGAGCTTTCGGCCACAGACGTCTCAGCTTCCTCGCCAATCTCAGAAGAACCCGTCGACAGAGCTTCAGTCGCTTCAGAGCTCTCGTCGTAAATGGCGCTGGAAGCAGAGGCGGAAGACGTGTCCTCCTCAGAAGCTGACGGAGCGCTCGTCTCCTCACTCTCAAACGAAGATGTTGAAGCGGCTGCACTCGTCTCGCCGTCCGAACTGGACACAGGGGCTGACGTTCCTTCGCTGGTGCCGCTAGCGGAACTCGTAATAGAAGCCACATAGCTCGATGTTGAGGAACCAGTCGTCGATGTAGTAGACGTAGTCGAGTTCGACGAGGTGCTGGTAGCCGTCGACACGTCTCCGTTCACGTGGATGTCGCTCTCCGAGTACTGGCACAACGGATCCTTGATGCCATCGCCAAGCTCTGTCGGTTCGCCGTCCTCACTACCTTGCGACCATGCGCAGATCGTGTATCCGTCGTCATCCGAGGAGATGTAGATGTTGCTCAGCGTGGCCTCGTCGCCGTAGTTGTCGTTCACAGTTACAATGCTCACGCTCGGATTGACTGCGTACACGTTCGACAAGCTCACGAAACGCTGTTTGTCACCGCATGTGCCGCACGAGCGGTAGAGCTTGCCGAAGGTCTCGGCGTAGAAGCCGTCGATCGTCACGGTGCCGTAGCCGTTGTGCTGGATCACCTTGTCGTCGGCGTTACGGGCGCCACCGCCGGTGACCGTGGAAACACTTGAAGCAGAGCCGCCCTTAATACTCAAAGCGTCCTCGCAGACATCGTCCCACCACACGTTCTCAATGGTGCAGTCGGAGTCGTCGCAGTGCACGCCCTCCATTTGGTCGGCACCGATGATGACATTCTTCAGGGTGCCGCCGGCCTCCACGAGGAACACAGCCGTAGACGACCCGCTCTCTTCTTGGCCCTCGCACGTGATATCCGAGCGCTGGTACGTCTTAAGGCCGCCGTCGAAGGTCTCTCCAGCAGCGACAGTGTAGGCCTCCGTGTAGTAGACGTCACCCGCGCTGGTGGGCCACGTTCCATCGGGAACAGAAGCGGCCGAAGCGGTGGCAACGAATGCAGCAATGGTGGCGGCAATAGAGAAGCTCTTGATCATCTTGGAACAGGTCTGGAAGTCGGTGTTAAAGTGTTGCTCACAAAGCAATTGTAAAAATGAGAGTTCCCTCTCGGCGAAGACGGCGGCGCCAAACTTGCACCGACCTGGATTACATGTATACGAAGTCGCAAGGACACAGGATGATCGGGTGAGAATGAGGCAGGACGCACGCCCTGTGACTCCACGCCACATAGCCTATGTGGCACAGTGACATAGGTGAGCTTTCGCCCTCCCAGCTTGTCCCAGGGAATCGTACGACAACGTCACGCAGAGACTAGACGAACCCCGTCGATTATTGAAATTGCGGTTGCATAGTGGAGACCAGCCTGAAAACTAGCGAAAGGGCATTTTCCAAGGTGATTAATTTCTAGGCTAGGTTGTGCGCTCCGATGGCATCTCCGCTAAATAATAATCCGATCGGCTAATTAATCGACCTTGGGGTCGATCAAGCAAGCGTTAATCCACACGATAGAGATGAAAAAGTACCCCCAATATCCTCAAGCTAATGGATGTCAAGGTCAAACAAGGCGCTCGACACTTCAAATCGACAGATGCCGCGGCGGAATGTGAACGTGGCTCACCTTTGGCTCAAGAGCTCTGAGTCAAGACGGCTTGGGTGTCTGCTCGTCATCTTGACGAAGACTTCAAGATAGGGATTGCATTCGTCAGAATGGACTGTTGCAGGTTAGCACTACGGTCTCCATTCAACATTGTCACGCTACAGTCGCGAATGTCCTCTACAAGGTGCAACTGCAACTGTGGTGGATCGACAATATCCAACAGAGATCAAGATGGAAGTCAGTTGTATAAAAAAATCGGCTGTATTTCTAGTATCCGCCTACAACATCAAATGGAACGCACTATTCCCTTCTTCTCTTCCTTTCGAATGACGCGACTCGAACTCATGTACATGTAGTGACTCAACTACTGGACCTCGGTAAACTGTCCTAGCAGCACGACCAGCTTAGTCGTCGCTGTTGTCCTTGTCTTCATCGTCGTCGTTGTCCGAGCTCTTCTTGTCCTCCTCCTCCTCGTCATCGCTATCCTTCTTCGATTCGGAGCTGGCGGTCGAGCTCGTTTCGGTAGACTCCGAGCTCTCCTGTGTCATACTGCTGCTGGATACGGGAGAGCTGGTCGTCGAGGTCGATGTTGAGGTCGAAGTAGTCGAATTCGAAGAAGTGCTCGTTGCAGTCGACACATCCCCATTCACGATGATGTCGCTCTCCGAGTACTGGCACAACGGATCCTTGATGCCATCGCCAAGCTCTGTCGGTTCGCCGTCCTCACTACCTTGCGACCATGCGCAGATCGTGTATCCGTCGTCATCCGAGGAGATGTAGATGTTGCTCAGCGTGGCCTCGTCGCCGTAGTTGTCGTTCACAGTCACAATGCTCACGCTCGGATTGACTGCGTACACGTTCGACAAGCTCACGAAACGCTGTTTGTCACCGCATGTGCCGCACGAGCGGTAGAGCTTGCCGAAGGTCTCGGCGTAGAAGCCGTCGATCGTCACGGTGCCGTAGCCGTTGTGCTGGATCACCTTGTCGTCGGCGTTACGGGCGCCACCGCCGGTGACCGTGGAAACACTTGAAGCAGAGCCGCCCTTAATACTCAAAGCGTCCTCGCAGACATCGTCCCACCACACGTTCTCAATGGTGCAGTCGGAGTCGTCGCAGTGCACGCCCTCCATTTGGTCGGCACCGATGATGACATTCTTCAGGGTGCCGCCGGCCTCCACGAGGAACACAGCCGTAGACGACCCGCTCTCTTCTTGGCCCTCGCACGTGATATCCGAGCGCTGGTACGTCTTAAGGCCGCCGTCGAAGGTCTCTCCAGCAGCGACAGTGTAGGCCTCCGTGTAGTAGACGTCACCCGCGCTGGTGGGCCACGTTCCATCGGGAACAGAAGCAGCCGAAGCGATGGCAACGAATGCAGCAATGGTGGCGGCAATAGAGAAGCTCTTGATCATCTTGAAGTGGAGCTCGAAGGAATGAGGTGTGGAGGAGGTTGCAGATTTGCAAATGAGGCAGGACACCCGCTTGACGAGTCCGTGAGCGGGGACTCGATATCTCCTAGAGCTGATGACCTGGATCATTGGCGTTAATCGCATCGTTGAGATCGGTCATGATTGTAGTCAACCGCACCACAGCTCTCAATTAACCTTAGTCGTTTTAGGTGAGCGCTAGTCGAAGCGGATAGCTCCAGCATGTTCCAGATCTTGGAAGCAACCCGCGTCCTTGAACGGCTGGGCGACTGGAGCAGCACGAACTCGTCCGCGCAGCCAGCTGCACCGAAATGGGGAAATCGGTTCATACATGTAGAGACTTGGCCAGCGTGGACTTCGACGTGCACCTCTACGACTAGAGAATCAGTGACTAAGCACCTTCGACTAATCGTCGTGAGCTGTTGGCACCGGATGGTCTCCACGATCGAGGTTCGCACTGGCAAGGGTCACTGCTGGCAGACGATTGCAATACTGTAGCAGGAAATGTAGTTACGCGCCTAAATATATGCCAACCGTTTTCAAATGCCATCGCTGCAGTCGTGTTGGCGACTTCCATTCATCCACCCATCGATATGTTCCAGAGTGCTGTGATTCGAGACGAGTACGAGTTCACCGGCCACAACTCGGCAGTGGGCGCGGTGTGCTACAATCGGCACCAGGACACCTTCGTCTCAGTGGATGAGACTTGCATGAGACTTTGGTGCGCTCAGGCTGGTGGCCAACTACGACAAGTGAATCTGCCAGCTCGGACGTCTCGGTTCATCCAGGCCATCACCTACATGGATGCTCGTCAGCTCTTCGTGGCCTCAGCTCTCGATGGAGCCCTTCGGTTGTACGATCCAAACCTCAACGAGATTGCAGCACTTTTCACAGGACGCGGCACCGTGCTCAGCATCGTTTTCGATGTCCTTCACAATCGACTGCTAACCGGAGGAGTAGACGGCTGCACGGCGTGGCAGGTCAAGCCTCGACCGTCAGGTATGCCGGAAAGAGCGCTCAATGCTCACTACGAGTTCACAGCGCTGCCGAAATTCTTCCACGGCACTGCAGTGTGCAATTCCAGACGAAACAAACCCCATACAAACCAGCAGACCAAGCCGTCAAGACAGCGCGCAGGTTGGGTGGAGAGCTTGCAACTTGGCCCGGAGAGTACGCGGCTGTATGCGCAGACCCGACATTGGATTGACGTCTTCAACACGGTCGATGGAGTTCACCTTGAACGCTGGGACGATTTGTTTCCAGCAGAGTACGGCAGCTTGACTGCCTTCGTAGTCCAAGAACGTGCCAAGTACCTTGTCTGCGGCACCAGCAGCGGTGCCATTGTCGTGCTCTCACACCACCCAATATCAGTTGTCCACATTTTCAAAGATCACACGCAAACCATCACAAGTTTGGCAGAACATGCAACCTCTCGCCTTTTGATCTCAAGCTCACTCGATGGATCTGTGAGACTTTGGGACTTAGAAGCTCGTCGTCAGGCCCACCGGCTCAATGTAGGTCATGCTGTACACGCGCTGCAGTTGCTACCGCCAGTGAGTTTTCCTCAAGTAACAGATTCCGCTTCTCGCACTACAGAAGCCGAGCTGGCAGGCCGATTCTGCTGTCAACTACGTAACACTGTCAAGATATACGATATCCAGTCCATCTTGAAGGAGCATCAGTCGTGTCTTGTGCCTGTCAGCATCTTGCAGCGTGTTGTTTTCCCCTTAAAGCGTGTTCAAGGTTATAAGCTCACGCATGATGCGAGTCCCAAACGCAAACAAATTCAAGACGACCCCACCGAGGATAATGAACAAGACACCTCAGACTCGGATGATGAGAACGAGGTGGCCTCAAGCAACACACAGCAACTTGTCGTGGTTGTTTGCATGGACAAAACCTTGCGCGTGTTTGCAGGCCGGATGCAAAATGAAGTCCCTAGTTTCACGTGGATTCCAGACGAACAATCTCTGGATCTCGTAGCTTTCGCGCTTCATCCTGTGTCACAACACTTGTTTCTGCTGTTTAGCAGTCAGAAGCTGTTGATCGTAAACGCAGCTCCTCGTCGAAACAATCCAGCTCCTATAGAAGATGGAGATGCAGCCAGGATTGATGACAACAACGCCGAAATCGATGGGCACGAAGGCGCCGAAGTAACAACAGCCAACATTGAGCGCGTAATTGATCTCAATCCTTCAGCAGCCACTGGTGAACCGGTACGACGAAGTCTTTCGAAAGGAAATAATACCGATGCGTTTTGTTTAGGGAAGCTTCGACTGGTTCCACGGGAAATGCACGAGGCAATGGGAATAGTGGTGAAGCTCTTCGCTGCATTTGTGTGTGTCCATTTGCACCGATATTCTACACAACACCATCGACAGGTACAGGTACATCACCAACGGCACGGCAACGACGACAATCTGTACTTGGTCCAAATATTGTCCCAGCACCACTGGTGCTGCCACTTCAGCGGCGCAACGCTGTTCAGTCCGAATGGGAATGGGTAGCGTGTGGTAGTGACTTCGGTCAGCTACTTTTCTGGCACACGGGGCTACGGGGAGGGCGTGAAGCAGCATTGACTTTGGACGCTCACGACGCTCCTATCATCGATATCAGTGCCAGTGCTTCTTCTCCATTACTGGTGAGTTTGGATACCGCAGGTCGGGTTCACTTGTGGAGGCTCCAACCACAATTTGGCTTACGGCATGTACTAGATCTTGGTCAATCGCCAACAGTGTTTGCACTATCTCCGCTCTCGGAAATTATTCTAAGCGGCTATGACGATGGCCGCATCGTTTTGCACACGGTGGGGTATCAAGCAGCAAGTGTTGAAGCTTTCACTGGCGGAGATGACCACCACTGTACGACAGTGAGTGGTGGGGACTTTTGGATGAAAAGTATCTGGTGCTAACGGCAAGTGTCGACGCCATCGTAAAAATCTGGGACCAGCAGCGAGTTTTGCTTCGTCAGGTAACTCTAGCTACGGCAGTCACGAGTCTCTGTTTCCTCAATGACGACGGAGACCTGCTTGCCGGGCTCTCGATGGGAACCTTCCTCATTTCGAGGCGCGACGTGCTTCCAGAAAAACTGCCTAAGCCGGCACCACGAAGACGAATTCACGTTGATTTTCAAAAACAAAAGCGGAAGTCGTAGATCAAGCCGAAAGTGCTGTGGGTGTACCAACGACTTTAAAGTCACCACCTTCTGGACAGCAGCCCCCGACTACATGTAGTGATGATGCTGCACCTTCAAACGCAGCTTCACCGGTTCAAAAGGCGATTTTGTGCCTTCAAGACCCCCAGACCCCGATGAATCGGCGAAGCAACTCCTCGCGCTTGTCATTCAGCGGCCAATAGAAGCTGCAAACCACTTACGACCGCCTGTACTGCGTGCTCTCAGCTCTTTGAGAAAGCTCCCCTCAAGCCGTTTAGGCAACTTCACCAACAACAATAGTTCCGAAGGCCAGGTGAGACCAGCATATACCCTTCTCGCTCCATGCAACTGTTCTGATAGCAGTTATTCCTTGTACAGATAACACCACGGGCGTCTGTCTCGACCAAACAGAGGGCTGATCGCCAGGAGGAGGACTGGCGCGACAAAATTTTGTACGTGGCTTGGTTGGGTGGCAGTTGATGTTTCCTTTTCAAAACTAACAACCGCTTCACTCCAGACCCTTGTCACCGTACCAAAAGCTGATGCGCGGTCCTCAACGAGGGTTGTCGTACCGAAGAAAGAGATCACAAACGCCGTCGTCCCCGTTGGTACTCCAGACGTTAGGGCCAAGTCCGCGAGCCACATTCTCAAAACACCGCTCTTCCCGTGAAAACCACGATAGTTTAGTCGCTCGAGGTGAAGAGCGTGAGCATTCTGCTGATACTCAATCGACGCTGGGGCTTGGAGTAGGTTCTGCTGAGGCACCTTTGCTCTACTGCAAACACCAGGCGCCGGTGCCGCCTAAAGACAAGACGCCGCGAAAACTCTGGAATGCCATCGGGGTGAGGACCGTCGGTTGATCGTGCTACAGCGGAGCCACCTGCCACCGTGCTAATAACTTTATCGATGTCCTCTTGCAAACTATGGTGCCGACGCTGAAAACTCGCAAGTTGCCATGTAAATACCGGGAACCACAACATCACCTACGCTAGAGACGAAATCAACAGCGATGGCTCACTTGGAAGGAATTCGGATAAACTTAAGTAGGTCTCGTACGGCGTCGATTGTTGAGTTTTGCAGCTTGCTTGAGTTTATGCGAGTCCCTCGCTCACGATATCCTCCATCATGGCATCTCTGCAGAACTCGAGGTCCACGATAGTGATATCCTCGTCCTCCTCGGCCTCGATCAGACACTTGTTGTATTCGAAGCGATTCATGTTGAGGTACTTCTTGCCGTTTGATGCGCACACCGGGTCCTGGTTGCGCGTGCCATCGTCCACACAGTTTCCGTGGCTCCTTTTGCGCTCCTCTTGGTCGGTCACCAGCACGCGGTCGTTGGCGTGCACAGAACTCACCACTCGAAGCCTCATTTCGCGGTCCAGCGCTTCAACAGGTGAACTCGCCAACAGCAAAGCAGTCGTCACCAAAGCAATAATCGTCTTCATCGTGGAAACGCGGGCGAGTCGGACGTAGCTGGCACTGCTGCAGGACGCGGAGATTTCGCTTGTGAGTGAGGTGGTGAGTTGATACAGTCGAGTCTCCTTTCTGTCCGAATGCCATCTGCTGATGGTGGAAGGGGGCGTGAAGCTCATTGGGATCTGCTCGTGTTGGTGCCACCGTCGGTGACACCGACTCGGTGGAATGGAATTCAAGCGTGAGTGCCATGCGGAAGTATGCTGTGAGCTTTATCGCCCAGATGCTTGTTCATTTCTTATGGTTTAGCTGCATTATCCTACAGAGGCGCGCACTCTGCTGCGCCTTACTTGAGCGGTGCCGTACGTGGTCTGATCGACAAGGCTCGCCGCGTGAAGCACCACCAAAACAAAATTCTATACGTACTCGCCACCGCAGCGAGATCTCGAACAGCCACAGCACCTCGGGCCTGGATCAAGTTGCTTCAAACGTCGCTAGGCGAGTCTCCAGTCTCTAGTCCACCAAAACACAACACAAAGGCTTTACCGGTTCATGTAGTCGATGTCCGGGACGTCGGGACCGTCCTCCTTCTTGGCGTTGTTGCAGATGTCCATGTCCACGACCTCGATGATCTCGCCGTATTCCGCTCTGATGAGGCACTGGTGGAACTCGAACACGTCTTCGTTCAGGTACTGCTTGCCGTTCGATGCACACACGGGGTCCACGTTGACGTCGCCAGTGTCCACACAGTGGCCGTGTCGCTTTTCTCTCTTCTCTTCGCCGCTCACAAACACGTCCACGTGCGCGTGCACCTTGCTCACCACGCGCAGTCGCTTTTCTCTCACCGCCGCCTCCTCGCCCGTGCACCCCAGTACCAGCAACGCCACCATCATGATCACAACACTCGTCTTCATCGGCTTCTAGTGCGCTCCACGTCGAGATAACGGCAATGGTAGCCACCTACCGGTAGCTCCACAACCGTTGTGCCTCGTCGTCCGCCTGGCAGATCTCAACGTATGGCTTGCATTGTCGCGTCATTACTATCCCTTGGTAGGAACGGATTGGGGATCTGCTCTCGCTCTCCTACATGTACCGAGGAAGCACCAAGACTGAACAAATAGACTAATTTCATGTTGCTGCATAATCGTACACGGGCGAGTGTCTACGCCTTCCGCCACCTAATGCGCGGTCGGGCTCACTAACGCCTCAGTCTACCGGGGCCTCGCCACTTCAACTTCGGTGGACGACAACGGTCTCCGTTAAGTTAACCGTCTTCAACCTCAGTCTCCGTTAACCACCTTCCGGACGAGTCCCTCCCTCTTCAGAACCGGATTCACTCGTCGTCGATGTGCTCCATGTCCTCCAGCTCGACGTCCTTGCAGAAGTCCATGTCCGCGAGCTGGATCTCGGTGCTCTCCTGGATCTTGATCATGCACTTGCGGTAGTTGAACATGCTGAGGTTCGTGTACTTCTTGCCGTTCGAGCCGCACACGGGGTCGATGTCGCGTGTGAACTCGCCGTAGCACTTGCGCTCCTCGCGGTCCTCCTCCAGGTCGTCGTACGTGGCGTCAATGTGGCGGTTGCCGTGCACGGTACCCACGACGTCTAGCATCCGGTCGCGGTCCAGCGCGTCGACGGCGACGGTGCAGGCCAAGGCGGCCACCACTGCAAGCAGGAGCTTCGACATCGTCACAGGGAGAAAAAGCGCTTGTGGGGCCACGCGTACGTGGCTGGACTGACTATCCCGGTCTCTCCGTTGGTGAGCGAGTCCCATCGTGGAGTCTTTTCCGCAAGCGCAGCCAGCTGGCCTCCCCCGGGATGTTCACTTCCGTGCGTGCCGTGTGGTTGTGGCAGCTCCCATGTCTCGGAGACTTGAGCTGCTGCCTTTGAAAGACCCAGCTCTCAGGGCACTGCCGTGGCAAGACAACGCATATTGACGGTATTACGCAGCGTCTGGAACGCGGTCTACCTGCGCAGACAGCAAGGCTGTTGGTTGCAAAGGTTTATTATACTTGCCTAACAACTCTCCATCAAAGACATACTGTCGTCCAAGCGTATGGGTGGCCATGCATCGGCCACACAAAGATACTTCTTGACAACGACTAGCGATTGCCCAGTCTAACTTGCCACCAACAAGCCTTACGACCTCCGAGGTGCTTTTTCTCGGCCATACAAAACTTCTCCGATCTCTGTCCCATTTCGTTCGCCCCAATCTCCTCCCATTACATCCAGAACGACCCTCTTCACTCCGGACACAGACGACTGGGGTTGTCGCTCCCTCATTTCGAGATCATCCAAACCATGTCAACTCCCGACAAGAGCGTGGCAGATGTGGCTGTGGCCGAAGCCCTCGTAGCGCTGGCCATCCCCTTCACCAAGCACGAGCACCGTGAGTTGCCCACCACAGAGGACGTAGTGGCCGAACTGTCGCACCTGCCGGGTCTGGCCACCAAGAACCTGGTGTTCAAGGACAAGAAGGAGGGCCTTTTCCTCGTAACTGCAGCTCCTGACACCGTCGTGGACACCAAGAAACTGGGCGCAAAGCTGCATTCAGCTGGCATCGGAGGCAAGAAGTGGAACCTGCGCTTCGCCTCGGAGGACGTGCTGCATCAGACGTTGCAGGTGACCAAAGGCTCCGTCTCGCCCCTGTGCGTCATGCACGACGCCAAGTGCGACGTGCGCCTGGTGCTGGACCAGAAGCTGGCGGCCTCGACGCTCGTCAACTGCCACCCACTGCGCAACGACCAGACGTTCGCTCTTCAAGCCGAAGATCTGCTCAAGTTCGTGCGTCACTACAAGCACGAGCCTATCATTGTGGACTTCTCAGCTCAGGAGGAGGTTGCAACTGTTAAGGTTGAAAAGGCTGTTAAGGTGAAGAAGGAGGAGAAGAAGAAGACGGTGGAGCAGAAGACCAATGAGGGCATGGCCGCCTCCAAGAAGGACAACTTCGCCGACTGGTACACGGACGCCATCACCAAGTCGGGCATGATCGACTACTACGACGTCTCGGGCTGCTACATCCTGCGTCCGTACTCGTACGAGATCTGGGAGAAAGTGCAGCAGTTCCTGGACCGCAACCTCAAGGCCATGGGCGTCAAGAACTGCTACTTCCCCATGTTCGTGACCAAGGACAAGCTTGAGCGTGAGAAGGACCATTTGGAGGGATTCGCGCCTGAAGTGGCCTGGGTTACCAAGTCCGGCGGATCGGACTTGAAGGACCCCATTGCCATCCGCCCTACCAGTGAGACCATCATGTACCCGGCCTTCAAGAACTGGATCCGCAGCCACCGTGACCTGCCCATGAAACTCAACCAGTGGAACAACGTGGTGCGCTGGGAGTTCAAGAACCCCACGCCGTTTATTCGTACCCGTGAGTTCTTGTGGCAGGAGGGCCACACGGCCCACGCCACCAAGGAGGAGGCCGACGAGGAGGTGCGCACCGTGCTCAACTTCTACGCCGCCTGTTACGAGGAGCTGCTGGCTGTGCCCATGGTCAAGGGCGTCAAGACTGCGAAGGAGAAATTCGCCGGCGCCGACTACACCACGACCATCGAGGGCTTCATCCCCGCGACGGGTCGTGGTATTCAGGCCGCTACGTCGCACATGCTGGGCCAGAACTTCGGCAAGATGTTCGGCATCTCGGCCGAATACGAGGACGGCAAGAAGCTGATCCCGTGGCAGAACTCGTGGGGTTTCACCACGCGCTCACTTGGTGTGATGATCATGGTCCACGGCGACGACAAGGGTCTGGTACTGCCCCCGCGCGTGGCGCCCGTTCAGGTCATTGTCGTGCCCATTCCGTTCAAGAACCAGGATGAGGTGGAGGAGATCTTCGCCAAAGCTGACGAGATCGTTGACAAGCTGGCTGGCGCTGGCGTCCGCATCGAAGCGGACAAGCGCCGTGTGTACACGCCCGGCTGGAAGTACAACCACTGGGAGCTGAAGGGCGTGCCGCTCCGTTTCGAGGTGGGTCCCAAGGATATCGCCAAGAAGCAGGTGCGCGTGGTGCGTCGTGACAACGGTGCCAAGGAGGACATCTCCGAGGCCGACCTGGCGACCCGCATCCCGGCCCTGCTTGAGCAGATCCAGGCGGACATGCTGGACCGTGCGACGAAGACGCGCGACGACCACATCCGCGAGATCACGGAGTGGAAGGACTTCGTGCCCGCTCTGCAGGACGGTTGCATGGCCCTGACCCCTTTCTGCGACGAGACTGAGTGGGAGGAGATTGTGAAGACCAAGAGTCGTGAGGAGTCGTTGACCCTCATGGGCCTGGAGGACGAGGCCGAGAACACGGCCACCAGCGCCGCCGCCAAGACGCTGTGCATCCCGTACAAGAAGAACGAGGAGAGCCCCGTGACCGCAGACACCAAGTGCTTCATCAGCGGCAAGCCGGCCAAGTGCTGGGTGCTCTGGGGTCGCAGCTACTAGACAGAAGATGCGTGCAGCTCCAGTGCGGCCAAGTCCAGCGACGGTGTACTGGAGTGCCAGGTAGGAGCAGATATGAATGGATGAGTTGGATATGCTGCTTTGATATCATCACCCTTGTCTCCATTTGTGTCGCCAAGTTTGTCTCCTGCTTCCTATTCCTGCTGCAGGTAAAAATAGTGGGCTATGCTGACAAGGCAATGGCGCTCAAGTCTCACAAGTGATTGACAAGCACCAGCATGAAGCCGACAGCGGTGAGCATCGTTGTCCATGGTCCGCTGCACTGTTTAGGCTGGTTTCTCTTTGCGATTCTGCTGCTCAACTCAATGAAGAAAGCCGATGCGTCCTCGTTCGTGAATCCTTCGCCCAATGGCGAGTCGTGGGCTCCCTGTGCGTTTGCAGCCGAACAACTCGTTGTAGAAGGGAACGGGTCCTCGTACGGGTCGTGCCTGGCCTGTAACCCGACGAACGCCGTGTGTCCGCCCAAGTGTCAACCGCTCATCGACGCCCTCTACAAGCAGTGCGACGGCGTGTACGCGCCTCAAGACCAGTACTTCGACCCTGCGCACTCCGTCAACGGCTACTGGAACGACAACTTTGGAGTGCTACGAGTCCAAGCTGCACGCTGCGGTTGCAACGGCTCGCAATCATTATGGCAGCAGCGATGGCAGATAACCTGCACCACAATAGCCACCACGTTCATGTTGACACGACACGGATGCAGATGGAAGTGATTGTGCGCCTTGTCAAGTTGAAGCCGCATGGTATCAACTATCAGAGTCGTCATAAATCACAGGTAAGATTTTATTTTATCCAAATTCAGTTGCTCTCAACATAACAAATATTTCTGATTTTATCCAAACATTCGTTCTCACAAGATATTCATCAAACACGAGGCACGTTGGAATCTCACGTTTGCACCGTTTCGCCCGTGGGATCTTATGGTCATTTCTGAACTAGAGGCCAAGTTCACACTCCTTCCATTCCCCAATGCTGCCGACCAAGTCTCTCCGTCTACTGCGCTCCGCACACGCGCGCGGCTTCGCAGTAGCCCAGCACATCGACGACTCGCAGTTCTCTGGCTTCTCGCTCAAGCTGTCGGACGACCAGCGCGAGTTCCAGCAGCTGGCGCGCAAGTTCGCGCGCGAGGAGATGATCCCGCAGGAGAAGCACTTCGACCAGAGCATGGAGTACCCGCAGGAGATCTTCCAGAAGGCCTGGGAGCTGGGCCTCGTGAACACGCACGTGCCCGAGAAGTTCGGTGGCCTGGGCCTGGGCTCGCTGGACGGCTGCATCATCGGCGAGGAGCTGGCCTACGGCTGCACGGGCATGGCTACGGCCATGGAGGCCAACGGCCTGGCCACGGCGCCGCTGCTCGTGGCCGGCTCAGATGCGCAGAACAAAAAGTACCTGGGCCGTCTCGTGGAGGAGCCCGTGCAGGCCGCCTACTGCGTCACGGAGCCCGGCGCCGGTTCGGACGTGGCCGGCGCCAAGACGTCGGCCGTTAAAAAGGGCGACAAGTGGGTTCTTAATGGCTCCAAGATGTGGATCACCAATGGAGGTGTGGCCAAGTGGTTCTTTGTGCTGGCCAAGACGGACCCGACGGCCAACGCCGGTGCGGCCTTCACAGGTTTCATCGTGGACGCCGACTCGCCTGGGATTACAGTCGGCCGTAAGGAGATCAACATCGGCCAGCGCTGCTCGGACACGCGTGGCATCTCGTTCGAGGACGTGGTGGTGCCTGAGGAGAACGTGCTGGGCGACCCCGGCTACGGCTTCAAGATCGCCATGCAGGCCTTCGACATCACGCGGCCGCCCGTGGCCATCGGCGCTGTGGGACTCGCACGTCGCGCCTTTGATGAAGCACGCAAGTACGCGATGGAGAGGAAGACCATGGGAGTGCCAATTGCCATGCACCAGGCCATCCAGTTCATGTTGGCCGACATGGCCACGGGCATCGAGGCCGGCCGCCAGCTGACCTACAAGGCCGCGTACGAGATCGACTGCGGACGCAAGAACACTATGTACGCGTCCATGGCCAAGCGGTTCGCCGGCGACCACGCCAATAAAGTGGCTACAGACGCCGTTCAGATCTTCGGCGGCGCCGGCTTCAACACGGAGTACCCCGTCGAGAAACTCTTCCGCGACGCCAAGATCTACCAGATCTACGAGGGCACGTCTCAGATCCAGCGCATGATCATCGCCAAGGAAATGTTCTCCCGCCAGACCATGGACCCGTAGGCTCCCTGGCCGCGCTTGAAGCGCCGCTTCGGAAAGCAGCGCGTGGCGCGTGGCTGGAACAGGAGCCGCGATTTGCTCACGAGGACCCTTCTCTGAGAAGAGTCCTGGGGTCAGCAAACGCGCTGCGCACGCCGCAACAAGATGGAGCCCCGAAGGATGCATCATGCATTGTTAACTTTTAAATCCCTATACTAAAACCATCTCGCTGTGTCCTTGACCATCATCCAACGTCGTCCGGAAGCGTAGGGTACATGTAGCCCTCCAAACGAAAGCGAGATCTGCTGGCTGAGGTCGGGTCGATGGTCACCGTTGACGGTGACGATTGTTGTCTATGACGAGACTCTCTCCACGGGGCTGTACAAGCTGTAACTTTATTTTGAAGGATGGTAAAGTCCGGGAGAAGTTCACCACTCGAATGTCCGCGCCTCCCACTCGATCCCCGGACGCGGAGGCTCGTTTTTCTTGGGTATTTCCTTCTTCATCTCGTCGGGTTCCTGTTTGTCCTGCACGACATCATCGAAACCGCAACCATGAGCTCATGTACTCGCAATCAAAACGTAGTGGGAGACCGTACCTTGGGACTACATGTAGAGGGGACTCCCGTGCCTCCTCCTTCTGCGACTCGAGTTGCTGCACGAGTGTCTGGTTCTCGTGTGCCAGCGCCTCCTGCTCACTCACAGCTTGCAGTAGATCGTGGCGCTTCTCGAGCTCAACTGCCAGCTGCTTGAGCTGCATCATCTCAATCTGCAATAACGGAGACCGTCACCATGACGCACATATCTTGCAAGTCCATGAACCAAAATCTCACCTTCTTCCGCTTGACAAAGCGGCGCTGGGCTTCTCGGTGCTTGGCTCGTCGCTCTTCGTCGGACGCGCGCTTGGGCGTCGTGGGGCCGCCCGGTTTGGTGATGGTGAAGGCCGACGGCGAGCTTGTCGCCCAGTCGGATGTGCGGCGACAAGGACCCGCCGATCATGGGGCGGGGCAAACTGGGCGGCGGATATCGCAGGCGACTGCCTAGCGGATCGTCTCGCGGCGGCGGCTGTAGTGGCGCGAACGTCGAGCGCGGAGGGTAGCGGTAGTCCTGGTCTCGAATGTACTGAGGTTGGGCGTCCGAGTAGGCCGGCGGACGGAACGCGTCGTACGCCGCTGAAGCGGTTGACGTCGCGTTGGACACGGAGGTGGTTGAGGTCGAGTACAGCGAAGGCGTCCAGCTCGGTCGTCCTTGAGTGTAGTGGTGCTCCATCTGCATACCGGAGACTTTGTTGGCCTTTGGTACTTGGTAGGTGAGACCTTGCTGGGTCGGGGTCGAGGACACGCGCGGCAGCAAGTGCAACTGGGAACTCGGTGGTCAATCAAGCAGGTGCAGCACTTGCAGTGCTGGTTTGGTTCTAACGTTACAGTACTTGGCGTGCAGTGCAACGTGGGGCACGAAGCAGCGGTGATCGGATCCCAGTCGCGCTTACGTACGAGGCTGCTACTGTCGAATTGGATGAGCTGATGGGATGTCAACTGCCTCTAGGCGAGAATGGCTGGCGGGTCCGCGAGCGCGACTAAAGTTGCTGCAGCAAGCCGCACTGGAGGTCTGCACTGGTTGGCAGCAGGCGGATCTCGCTCTCCACGCGACAGCAACCACTGCAACATGATCACGTGATGACAGGCCTTTGCTGTGGCATGAACCTTGCTGTAGCATGTTTCTGAAGTTTGTGCTCGACTATAAATCAAATCAAATGGAGAAATGGACGGCATATAACCTGAGAAGAAGCATGCTGCAGGATGTGGGCGATAGCCCCAAGCAGAGCCGCTCTCTCGCACTGTTGGTAGTCGCCGGGCGAATGCTAACCAGCGCCAGGGCGGCTTGAGTTGCGCGAGACGCAAAAGAACAAGGCGCGGAGAAGACCGCGAGGTCTCATGTGCGCCATGCGCGTCCTGTACACACGCCACCGGATCCCTCCGGAACATACGAACGATTGGTGAAAGTCGGCGAGCCTCGTCCGATGCTCGCATGGTCGCCTTGTCAATTGCCGCCAGGTTCCGGCACTCAAAGCGCTGCACATTGCAGTCATCGCGCCCGACGACGGCCACGTTGCCCGCTGCAGCGACTCGCACCTGTCCGACCTCTTCCTCTTCCTGCTCGAGAATCGAGTCGAGATGACTCGCCCTCGATTGCAGAAGGCTGTCTCAGGATGCCTGTCTGGGCCACGTGACAGCGGCGGGGCGCCGCTCGGCTGAATCGATCGGTGCTGGATTGGCCTCCTCCAGTTTGAAAGGCATCGGCAAGAACTGCAACAGCGGCAACATGCCTCGCTCGCACCTCTTCGTTTCCGCTTCAGAAAGTGTGACGAGGCTGACCGAGGAGCAAATCTATGACGGCCGCGTTATCAGCGCCTGAGATGCTCGATGCCGCCGTGTTTCGTGAGTGCTGGTTGCCCGCACCATCAGCTCTGCACTACATGTAGGCCCGCATCAGCGCCGACACCGCAGTTCGAGCGCTGTTAAATGGCCGCTGGCGCACTTGAAGTATGCGATTCATCGACTCTGCAAAGCCATCGTCCTGATATCCGCAATCGGTAAGAGCTCTGCTCAGTGTTATTCTGAAGAATTGCAACCCCAAGCTGAAGGCGTTGTACACGTACATGTAGTATTTTAATATATTGGAGTTGCTCCTTGGAATTATTATCCATGACGCGATCGTTCTTCCGATATTTCGGCTTCACGGGGTTCGTTGACCAAGTACAGGTTTTAATCTGTGCGCACTCTTGACCGGATGATGGCACTACCGACCAACAAAAAATTTACGGATACATAAAAATCCACCGATAAATTACGGATAAATCGCCTGATGTTCCGAGGAATATAATTTGGATTTTAAACAATCCAAAGTTCTCTTGTGGAATGTCTGCGGAGTTTTCCTAAACCTCTCTATTAAAATCAGGGTTGCGTAAAACCCCATTTTTGCTTGGCTACGGTGGTTCTATTAAAAATTGTGGGTGGGTCCGGGTTTTGGATTTTTATCACCTAACCTCGTGTCCATTAATATTCTAGATTTTATCTAAATATGACATTGATTTGTAAAACGTCAAGTAAAAATGAGGTTGAATTATAATGCTTTTTGATGATTCTGGTGGCGATTCTGGCTGGAAACTAGGTCCTACTGGTTACAGCCTCCAACAGAGCCTGCATGATCCTCTAGCAACTCGCTTACTTGTAATAAGCTTAAAACACCATGCAAATGCTGTTGGCTGAACATCCAATTTTGCATCTGGAGGATGGGTGGGTGGAACTTTTAAATTACCCACCCCGGAGATTTTGGTGGGTGGATTGAATAAAAGGTTTATTCCCACTTTAAAAAAACCATTCCGCAACCCTGATTTAATAGTGGTTATCACGGTTGGAAAGTATGTTTGAGCAGCCAATAAGATCAAACCTTCGTGTACCGTCTTTTCAACTCTAACCTTCCGGCAAAAAGACGAAGGTTTGAGCAGGAGGTGAAGGTTTGACCTGATTGGCTGCTGTGTTTGTTTGGGAGAGGAAGACAAGCTGAAGCATCGATCACACCGTCTTCCCGCGACTTCAGTCGTCCTCCCTCGTCCGTGTCGGACAAATACCAGCCAATAAAGCGTTCTGGAGACCGACGGGGATCAGCAAGACCCTCACAGTTGAAAGTTGAAGGTTTGATTTGATTGGTTGGTGATACATACTTACCACTCCGTTCAGGAAAGATAGCACAATACTCAAAATTCGCTGCGCTTACCTTCTAATTATCCCAAAACACGGTGCAAACCGTACCAAAAGACGCAGCTTATTGTCGCCATTCGTTTGGTGTGCTCAGATCTGTATGGGACGAAGTATTGGCGTTGCAATGCTGGCTGACCGGGGTCAGCGTGTCGAAGCACTCTGGAACATAAAGCCTCACTACCAATTTCGCCCACCCTCGCCTCAAGCACCACAACCAGCATCATGGCAAAGACCACCACCCTCCAAGACGAAGCTGACTGACGTCCAGCGGCACCACATCCTAGGCGCCCTGCTACTGCGCTCTAACAACGGACACCTGAAGCGCGGAGACCTCTCGGCTGTTGCCGCAGCAGAGGGCATCCATCCCTCCACCATCTCTCGCCTCTGGGCCCGAGCCAAGCCGGTGGCGGCAAGCACTGGCCGTTTCGAATCGACGTCACGCAGGGGTCGCCGTGGACGACGTGGGTCCGACCACGCCCCGACTCTCGAGCGTCTGCGGGGTGTCCCTGTCGAAGAACGATCCACCGTGCGCTCTGCTGCTGCAGCGTGTGGTATGGCCCCTACGACGCTGTTTGTGCAGCTAAAGCAAGGCAAGTTGCGCTCGCATACGATCGTGGTGAAGCCCATGTTGTCGGAGACCAACAAGGTGCAGCGCTTGCAGTTTTCCCTCTCACATATCCGCCACGAGTCCATGCTGTACGATAACATGCTGAACACTGTGCACGTGGATGAGAAGATCTTCTACATCACGCAGCCCACCCGCCGGTTCCTGCTGTTGCCGGGCGAAGAAGCACCCGTGCGTCATCTGCGCAGCAAGCGCTTCATCACTCGGGTGATGTTTTTGTCCGCCGTGGGCCGCCCGAGGTACGACCCCTCCACACACCAGGTTTTCGATGGAAAATTGGGCATTTGGCCTTTCGTCGAGCAGGTGCATGGAGCGGTAGCTCGTCTTGGTCACCGAGATCTCCTTGGTGATGATCGTCCCTGCCGGGCGCCGCGCCGAAGATCGCTGAGCTTATTGCCAACCTACTTCCCGCTCTGCTTTCTCGTTTGCCTTCTGTCACCGACGGCGAACCCATTGTCATCCAGCAAGACAACGCTCCAGCGCACATCGCTGCCGACGATGCAGCGTTTGCTGAAGCTGCTGCTGCATCGAGATGCAATGTAGTTTTACGCAACCAACCCCCAAACAGCCCGGATCTCAACAGCAACGATCTCGGACTGTTTACAGCTATTCAAGCTCGCCAACGCAAGAAATGTGCGCGTACGATTGACGAGCTTATTGCCGCGGTCAACGAGTCTTATTGGGAATTACCGGCGAGCACCATCAACGCAGTCTTTTTGAGTCTGCAGGGCTCAATGGACGATTGCATCGCCCAAGGGGGCGACAACAACCATAAGCCTCGTCACATGAAGAAAGCGAAGCTGCAGCGGGAGGGAAGACTTCCCGTATCAATTCGTTGCTGCCCTCGTGCAGAGCAGATACTCACTCAGGCAGCTGTTTTGTAGGTGCTTCGTAATACTTAAATCAAGTGTTAGTTTGTGCTATCATTCTGGAACAGCGGTTACAGTGGAATTGTGCTATCTTTCCTGAACGGAGTGGTACTTTGTAACCGTGATAACCACTAATGATAATGTAATAGAACATGAGACGTTTAGCAAACTTCCACTAAAAGTTTGCATTAAGCCAAGCAACATGAGAAAAATGACCATCACTCTCGTTGAAGTGATTTTATTTGAGAGGTCAAGGCAAGTTTGAAGCATGAATGCAGCTCTTACGGCTGCGCTGACGGAAGAAGATGAAGACCTCCTGTCCCACGCCGAAACGGATAAGGACGTTGAGGAACAGATACCCAAACCGGCGGTCACGTTCAATTTGCAATCGACGACAGAAGCAATCTGTTTCCTGACACGCAAGCAAGTCCAAGACGTCCACGACTTCCTGATACTTCCTGGGCTCATTCCGACGGCTCAAGGCGTCAAGGTTTCCAGTCTGGAGGCGTTTTGCATCGTTTTAAGGCGATTATCGTATCCTTGTCGGTACATGGCAACAGCTCAATTCCCTTTGAATCCGATATATTTAGACGATCTCTATAAAGAGGATATACGTTCCTAGCTCTATAATGCATGGAATTCGTTCGCATTATAAAGGGCTACATGTATTAATACTTATAATGGATTTCTTGGCTTTGCATTACATCAACGGCAGTCTAGGGTTGGGGGCGAGCTTATTTTGGGCATTTTATAATGCAAAGCGTATTAATAATGTTATGCACGAAACTAAACCTCTCTACTCTTTCAATAATGGTGAATTTGGCGGCAAAAATAAAGGGTCCTGAGACTAATACCGGTAGAGAAACGAGAGCAAGGACGAGGAGAGAGGTGCGATAAAGCTCAGGTTTTGGCTCCGGACGAGAAGTTCAATTTACACTTGAACACGAAAATTCTACAAGAAGATCCGAAACCTGTCGAGTGGGCAAGGGGAGGAGCACTGGAAATGCAAACTTCGCTCAATAGCAACAGTACAGTATAGAGTATTTCCTCTTCCTAAACTTTGTCAAAAGCTCCGCAAGAACTGAAAACATGAACTATTCTTCAGTTTATTTACTCAGGATCGTCGAGGTTACGGAAACGAAGCAGACGCACGACTCGAGAACGCTCATCTAGCAGACGCCAAACACATCAAGTTGTTCTCTCTCTCGCGGAGTGCCTTACATCAAACTACACGCGGCACTCAGACGCCAATCTTTGTGTCCGAGGCCGGCCAGGCCTCGGACTGGTACAGCTCGTTGATGGCGGACAAGTCACCCGGACTGAGGTACTTCCTTTGGCCGATAGCTTCTGTAGCTGTCACGTTGCACATGGACTTTGTGATGTCCGTGCAGTCGTCATTGTCGTTCAAGTTACAGAACGTCGTGCCTACTTCCACACAATCAGCCTGTGCCGTGCCGCTGCAGAAGTTGGGCAGGCAGAAGCCGTACGTCATCGGGTAGTGCATGACACTGTCCAGGTCGTAGGGGCCGCCGACACTCAAGTCACGGATAGTCATTTCGGCCCAAATGCTCTGGTCGATGTCGTCCCAGAAGACGCCGATGGTGCGCTTCGGGTGCTGGTGCTCGTGGTACATTCCCAAACAGTGGCCAATCTCGTGCATGGCCGACCCGTACACGGTCTTGAGGTCGTCGTCCACTTCGAAACAGCGGTCGGCGAGGTTCATGGTCTGCGGGCCCTCATCCGTGATGCCGATGCTCGAGTTGCAGTCGCGGCCGCTGGTCGGGTGCTTGAAGTCCACCCAGTTGGCGCACGAGTCGCAGTACGACATGCTCTCCTTCTCGCATGTGGCCGTGGTCATGAACCGAACGTTCGTGCTCTCCTCGTACTTGCCCATGGCCTCGTAGATGTATTCCTTCTGGGTCGAGTTGAACGGGTACTCGTCGTTCAGCTGGTAGCACACGACGCCTTCGTCCCAGATGCGCTGCGTGGACACCACAATCAACGAAAGGCGGCGGTGGGCGTCTTCCTCTGACTCCTGCTGTTGCTTGGTCTGCTTCTCGTGCTCACGATACGCGGTCTCCTCATCGATCCGCTGCTGTAAGTTCTCGGTCGGACACGCCACCTGCGTGGCCTTGTCGTGGATCCGCTCGATGAGGTAGCACCCGGCCTGGCCGTGCGAGCAGGCCACGTACGAGTCCTCGCCATAGTATTTCATGCTGCGGTGGCGCATCGTCACGCCACTCACCTCGCAGTCTTTGCTGTTGGTAGCCACAGCTTCCATTGAGTCCTTGAAGACTTTGATGTGCACCGACGCCTCCTGTTCCGCCGAGACCACAGCCAGCAGCGCCACCAGCAGAGCGCACCGAATCCAGCCTGCCATGTTCCTAGAGTTTGCGTTTGATGTCGAGAGGACGAGAAAAGCGCCAATAGACTCAAATGATCGGACGAGTACTTCCTCGTAAGCGCGTAGACTTGAATCCGGTCAAGCTCTTCACCTACCGCTGGGAGTAAGAGCTCTATTTGGGTGCTGATGTCCACGCTTCTGCCTTTGTGTCAGACAGCGAGGCGACCAAGCTGGTACCGACTTGAGTTGTTGATCGCAAGCCTATCCGCGAAAAATCGCATCCACACACTTCCATTGATATCGAGCAGCAGCTGAAGAGCCGGAACGGAGAGAGCTGAAACACGACTACTTGCTTTCACTATGGTCCACTGGTCCGATCATGATAAAAGTCGCCTGTGGCGTTCGTCTCCTCTACACTCAGCAGGTGAGTCACTGCACCATATTATCATCGATTCGATGGCCATGCTGTCGGATGGGCTTCGTCTCCTTTACCGGCCGGTATCCATTTGAATCGACAGTCTCCATTGCGTCGCTCCTCTGCACGGTGTCAGAAACTCAAGGCAGGACATCGTCCGTCATCCGCTCTGGAACTCGATCGTACGAGCCTCATCTTCGCGCTCGCTCCTCGATCACATTTGGTGCCGCAGGAGAGAATTTTTCTGGACGAGGTCTTCAAGAGATGAATTTTCGGTCGATGAACGTGCTAGCGGTGGCGTTCGCGCTGTTGGCCGCATGCTGCGCGCTAGTGGTCGCCGAGTACACGTACCCGGAGTGCGCCGAGAACGGCAAAGGCTGCTGCGAGTTTGGAACGGGCTCCATGAGGAACCGCGGCTACATCATTGTGCAGCTCGAGGGCGATGACATGGTCGTCACCTGCTCCAACGGCAAGCTACGCTGCTCGCTGGAGAACCCGAACAAGAAGGCCAGCTACGAGGCTGCTGCCAACGTCACCTGCCCCGGTACGACACGCGGCTTTATATTGATAGTTTTGTGTTTTGTGAGTTGCTGACGTGCTGGTTGTGGTTGACAGATTTTACTTCGCTGATGGAGTCGCGCTCGGAGATCACGTATCTGGACGGTGTTTCCAAATCCAAGACTAAGACTACTGCTGAATCTGGAGCAGGCACCGTGAAGGCCGCGGATGTTTCGGCCTAGGCTTCTAAGCTTCTGTCAACGTTTTCAAGAGATCGCTCACTCCTCACCTATCGTCGTGTCAAGTTGTAGTCCATTTAGTTCAGACGAGCAGGTCTCCGAGCACTGATTGTATTAGAAAGCGGTAAATCAAAGTTTGACGGCAAGGTGCGCTCTGATCATGTTCATCATCGATGTCAAGTCAGGAAATCGTGCAACAAGCGAAACAAACTGAGCAACTTCAATAGACAAACACGTTCAACGATTGTTATTGTGGATCTCAAAGCACATTGCCGAGAGTAAAGTTAGTGGATGACATTCACGATGTCAAGTTAAATAGCAGACGCGCGACTCCGGCCCGAGAGCTTCCCCGTGACTCTCGTTAAACCGAAGCTCTAGCACGCGTGGGGGAGGATGTCTTCCTTTGGACTCCTCCTTCTGGTCAATCAACTGCACTTAAATCCATTCGTAGATACGGCCATTCTGCGGCTGGTCATCGTAGTCCGACAAGTTCTTGCGGTTCCTCTTGATAGGGTCAAGAGAGTCGTCGTAGCCCGACGTGTGCCAAGCCTGGTTGTCGTCTTCGCGCGAGAGCTTCGCCTTCCTTCTTGACGTTGGAGTCTTCGCGGACATCATTCTCGGGCCAGCCGAAGCCGAAGCCCAGCCCTTAAATGCACTGCGACGAGAAGAAGAGGAAGAAGAAGAGCTGCGGTGGGACGACGAGCTACTCCGAGACGAGTTGCTGACGCGGGAACGGCCGTTGCCGCTGTGTACACGATGCATGGGGTTCGAGCGCCGCGGAGGGTAGTTGCTCAAACGGGCTTGCTCCGTCTGCTTGGGAGGGCTGGAGCAGGTACGCGCTGCGGGCCCACGCGCTGAATGTCCGGCTCGGGAGTCGGACTGTCTTGGGAGCTCTTGGTGCTGTTGCTGCTTGTGCTTCCGTTTTTCCTTGCTGTCATTGGACGCGACCGACTCGAGCATTGCGTCCGCGAAGCTGCTGCTGCGGCTGATCTGAACGCGGCTGTTGCTCAGCTCGCTAGTACGAAATGAGCCGTTAGTGCCATCGAAGAACGAGGCGCTCAGCTCCCTGCTCATGTCCTCCCTGGGGTCGTAGGACCCCTTTCCAGCCTTATGAAGCAGTGAACGCGTCAAGCTGTGCTTACGTCCACCAGGTCCCTGACTCATACTGAGGTTGTTCTGAGCAGGCTGGTGCCGGCCGACGCCCACAGTGGCGCCAAAGTCCGGGCGAGGGTCCATGCTCCCGCTTCCACTTCCACGCACAGCACGGCGTACACCGATAACACTCCTGGCCAGCGGCTTGGTGTCGTTGTCGAACAGCATCTCGTCGTCCTCAATGCGACGTCTCCTGGCTCCTTCCCGACTCGCGTAGCGCTCGTTCGGACGCGGCTTGTGTCCTGCATCGGGTTCGGCGCCAGCTCACCCGCGGCTTCGGCCGTGGCGAACAAGATGGAGTCCCGTTGTCTGCTGTAGCTGCGTCCAATCCGCGTGATGTACTGCAGCGTGCCGCCAATTCCAGACGCGAGCGACGCCATCTTGGACACGCGCGTGCGGTTCACAAGCCGCTTGTTGCGCTGGTAGCACAGGCCACAAAGTTTCCAGCTCTGGAAGGACGTGGACGACAGACATGACGAGCACACGAAGATGCCGCACACATTACACAGGTGTTTCTTCTTGCGCGAGAAGAAGCCGAGCGCGCGTTGACACGTCTGGCACTTGCGCTCGCGGTTGGACCTTGACGTGAGGATGCCGAAGCGCGACGTCTTAGTGGACGCAGCAATGGCAGCGTCTCCGCTCGTGGCCGCGTAGTTCTCCACGAGCTGGCGGTACCTGATGGACAAGCTGTAGGCGTCGTGCAGACTCGAGAAAGCCCCGTAGAAAGGTTCGCCGCACTTGGTGAGCTCGACGTCGAGCCACAGCTGCATCTTGAGGATGCCGCGGTGGCTCGTCTCGGCCAGCACGAGCAGCATGGCGTGGATGGCGCCGCGGTGCACCTGCAGCTGCGCGTGGTGGCTGTTGGCGCTGCGCATCTCGAACTCGCGCTCGGGCACGTCCACGGAGCGCAGCATCTTGAAGATGAACTTGTGGCCCGTGACGGGGTGCACGCCTCGGCCCACGGTCTCCACAAGGAGGAACTCCTCGGCGTGGCGTTCGTCCAGCATGGACCGGTACTTGACGTGCTTGAGACCCACGTACCGGTACGGCGTCTCCTTGGTGCGCGGCACGAGCGAGTCCAGTACGCGCGCGTCCAGCAGCAGGTCGGCGCCGAAGAGTTCGCTCTCCACGCGCCGGAAGCTGCTCGTGTCGTCCGCGTGCAGCGCGCGCATGGCGTCCTGCAGCGTGCCGATCACGGCCTGGCAACTGGCCGCAGTGGACCGACGTCGTCCACCGCAGTCGCGCGTGTGCACGTAGGGACTGACGTTGATGGGCGGACGAGAGGCGGCACGTTCCCAGCTCGCGGACACGGAGGGGACGCCGCGCGGCTGAAGAAGTTGCTCTGCAGCACGTGGGCCACGCAGTTGGCGTTGTCCTGCAGGAGGGACTGCGCGCTGGCCTCGGCCGCGGACTGGACGCGCCCCATGAGAAGAGGTGCTACCGGTACTACGACGGGGTAGTGGGAGGAGTCGTTGCTACTGCGCGACGACCTGAATGAGGCGGTCGACTCGGGGAAGGCGGAATGGAGAGCGAACTGTGCGGCGCCGGCCGTGAGGGACGCCCATCAGGCACGAGCGGTGATGGCACAGACGGGCTTCGGGACAGTCCGTCATGCTGCAGATATCAGTGTAGACAGGGATTCAACTACCCGTGAAAGCAGTAATTGGAGGGTAGATGAGGTTATTGTAAGTAAAGATGAAGTTTAGAAAAAGAGTTGTGAGAGTGTGATAACATTGTGTAATCTGATAGTTGGTATGGGGAGGAAGTATGGAGAGAAAGAGGTTTAGTAATTTTAGCGAAACATACGGCGGGCGAGCACACGATGCAATAGCACAACGAGCTTTGCGTACACTTCCACCTAGCAAGTGCAAAATAAGTGCCGGAAGTGGGGGTTCGGGTGGTACGCTTCCGTGTCTCCATCAAAATACCCGCTTTTGGCAGCGGGTGACAGTATTTTTGCGTCTGTGGCTCCCTGTCCAGAGTCGCCGCAATGGGAAGCTCTCTTCATGCTTCCTGTGGCGATCCGAGTGCCCCTCGCCGTCGGTTGCTCGCTCGATGCGATTTTCGGTGCGGCTCTTTTTCCATCGAGCCGTCGCGACGGTGGATACTCACTCGTCCACCAACTTTCGCGCTCTTCTGGTCGTGATCAGCGCCACGAGTGCCTTGCATTCGCGCTCGGATGGGCGAAGCACGCCATGCTTGAAGCATTGTTTCGTGTGTGTTGCCGCAACACTGTTGCGTCGACCGGGTGTTTAGTCGACCGGAGACGCAAAGACCATTGCCGCCGAGGAACCACCGCGAGCCACAGAGCGCGTCGCACGTGACACCACTTGGTGCTGCGGAGCGGAGCGGGCCAGTACAGTGCAGTGCAGCCATTGCACTTTCCATCTTCTTCGACAGGCGCCGATCATCGGCACCGGGGCCAGTCGCGCCAGCGGTACCGACACTTTGGGAGATGCATCCCAAAGCCTTGTCAATCAAGTTGCACTCTCTGCTGCGGTGCTGTAGAGGCTCGGCTGTCGTCTCGCTGATCGGTGCAAGACATCTTGACTACAGGTGTCTTTTACCGGTACCGATAGGTGTCTTTTAGGTGATCGCTGTTAACAGCCACCGTCTGGCGGACATCACCCGTTTCACGCTCGACGCGAGCAGGTGCCGGTAAGAACTCACGCATCGAGCTGCGCACACACGCCATTCGCGTCTCTCCATAAACCCACGGACAAGATGACCGAACGTGTCGAAGCCCGGCCGCGTACGCTCTCTGTTGTTGCAGTGAGGGCATCGACAATCGCGCACCGAGTCACATTACAGTAAGCTTAGCAAAACCTGCGGCTGTAGACAGATGAGTCAAGCAACTTGGTCACGACGCCAGTGAATGCAGCACGAGTTACAAACTTCAAGAATCAAAGAGCTTGTCAAGATCATCGCAGATTCCTGATCCAGGACGGATTGCTCTGCGAAAGCAAGCTGTCATTCGTCACGATGTCGTGATGCATCTAAAGAGGAAGGTTGTCTCAAAACGCAGCAATCTGTCGTCTTTAGTATCCCCAAAAGTTTACAGAAAATATATTTGACAAACGGTTCGTTTGAAATGCAGGGCAAACTCGCCGACAAGGAACTTTGATGGTCTTTGCCAATGGATCAACCTCTCAACGCTGCAAATGCTGCTGCGAACACAGCCAACGTTAGCATTCCGACGGTAGATGCTTCCGCAGCACCTGCTGGCTTATGGTCTGCAGTCGACGCGCGTCGTACCGCTCCGCGAAATCCTCGCACGCCCGCAGCGAGTCCACGTCTAGTTCCGGCAGCACTTCCACGAGCTGAAGCTCACAGCGACTCGCCAGGACCGTGAGACCTAGCAGACTGGCGCCGACGTACAAGTCCATCATGTCGGTGGGCTCGAGCCACGCACTCAACAACTCAAAGCAGCCCGTGTAGATCCACAACAACAGACCCTTGAACGCTTCTAGCGAGACTCCGTCACGGTGCATGTAGTGCAAAGGAATTTCGTGCACCGCCCGCTTAGACGAAGCTTCCGATCGATTATCATTAGAGGCGATGTCTTGTGCTGTCCTGCCCTCGCTAAAGCCTCCCGTGAACATCGTGCGGAAATATTCCACTTGCGAAAGTATAGCCTTGTGCGCTGGTAGACGCTCGAATGTTTTGCAGTCAGGTTCATCATCTACGGGCCACAAGAACGCGACGTCCGCCACTTCATCGGAGAGTACCATAGTCTGCATGTCCTCTCCAAATTGTTGCGCCTCTGAGCTCGCTGGCTCCGTCCCACTAAGATGCCCTCTGCTTCGGAATGAAGGAGGTGGCAGCGACGCTAGTCGCTCCTTGCGCCAGGTATCCAGGCACTGGTCAACCAGCGTGTCGCAACACACTCGACTCGCGAACTGGCCCAGCGTCTTCCGCTTGTGGCTGACGACTTCCAGGCGATTCGTGTACAAGAACGTTAAGAACGCGCGGAATACCTGAGCGTCCACGTCCTGGAACTCATCCACCTCGAATAAATCTTCGTCCTTGGTGGCTGTATTGCTGCCAGCCTCACTATGTCCGATGACGTCGAGCACGCGCAGAAGACCTCTAATGTAGCTGCTACGCGCGGACACAACCACTCGGTGGGATTTAATGCGCTCCACTTTCGTAGCTCCGCCCACTATAAACACCAGATCAGCAAAATCGCCATTTGCTAGCACGCGATCGTAACTCAGCGAGTAGTGAGCTCCACGAGGACGTACTGCCACGGCACAATGATTCGATCCTGCACCCACTGCGACGGCGACATTGTCTTTCAGCCCGAAGACGCTGCGGGTGCACTGAGTGCTGGTACTTGCCGTTTCCAAGTACTCCGAAGGCATTCCATCCCCACGACATGACCGACCCGTCTTGTGTCAGAGCGAAGGTCGAGTGCGAGCTACAACACCCGCTTACCACCTTGATTCGAGGATCGTCGGCAAGTGCCTGCTGTACACGCGGGAAGAAGTAGTGCGCGTTGTGCTGCAGGTCGTAGAACGTCTCACCAGCGCCATGCTGGCCGTACTCGCTGTGACCCCACGTGTACACCTTACCGTCATCCGTGACCGCCACGCTGTGGTGGCTCCCGGCCGCGACAGAGATAGCAGGACGAGCTAACTTCACCTCTTCCGGACGCCAGGAAATGTTGATCCCCGTTCCCAACTGACCAAGAACACCAAGGCCCCACGAGAAACACACACCTGATCTTGTTTTGGGGTCGTCGTCCTCCTGCCGCGTATCATCCGGACCCACAATCCTGGAACAGGCCAACGAGTGCTGTTGACCACATGCAATATGCTCGATAAAGTACCCGTCCAGCGCTTGGATGCGCTGGAACTCGGCCGAGTTGCGTCTCGAGCCCAGGCCAAGCTGGCCGTTGTCGTTGTAGCCGCAACTAAACACGGCGCCGTCGTGCGTCGTGGCCAGCGAGTGCGCGAAGCCCGCGGCGATGTTGGTCACCACGAGTCTCGCCAGTGGGCCGGCGCACAGCCGCGGGGCCATGCAGGGCGCGCGCACCGTCTGCACCTTGACGTGCGGGTCGTCCTCGGTACCCGCGTCCTCGTACACCTGCATGGAGTCCCGCACGAGTCTGGCCATGATCGTGTCGTCCATGTGGCGCCGCAGTTCATCTCTGGGTCTGGCCCGCTGGGCGCGGCGCAGCTCGTCGCTGGACAGGCCGGCCAGCTCGACTGTGGCCCGGTCCGACGCGTCGTCCTCGTCATGCAGCACCTTGGCCACAGGCAGCAGGCCCCACATGAACACGTCACCTGAGACCGTGAGGGCCAAGGAGTGCGACTCGCCACACGAGATCTTGGTCACTAACTGACCGGCCAGGGAGCCACCGACGCGACGAGGCTCGGCCACTGCGCTGGCCACGCCGGCCACGTCGCCCAGCCCCAGTTGACCCTCTCGGCCGCGGCCCCAGGCGAAGACCTGGCCGAACTCGTTGAGGGCCAGCGAGTGGCGCTCTCCGGCCGAGAAATCCACGATCACTTGGCCACGTAGAGCTTCTACTTGGCGCTAAGGAGAAGGAAGGTGTTATTAATAATAGGTTAAGAGGGGAGGGGGCACGCACCATCTCGAAGACCTCCTTGTCGGTGGCCTGCAGCCCCAGTTGCTGCGAGTTGTTGTGGCCCCAGACGTACAACGCCATGCCAGACGAGAACTCTGCTGGCAGGAAGGCGGAAGTGAGACTGACGTCAGCAAATCTGAGTCGGCGGAATCAGATGGGTTCACTTGTTGGCAGAGGCAGAGAAATGGTACAGTAGTACATGTATTAATACATGACTCGAGTAGGTAGTACAGTAATGTGCGTCATTAAGGAACACTGATATGTACATAATTAAGGAGGGTATAGGCGCCCACAGTCGGTACACAGATGTTCCTCACTGACAGATGTATAATGTTTCAAAGGATATTAGTTGATACCCCTTCCTTATTGACGCACATTACTGTACATGTAACTGCTGGGACGACTATCGTAAGTTGCATGACGTTGAACCACCTGATAAGCTTACTTGTCGAACTGGTCGTTGAAAGAAAGTTAGCAGCTTCATCGTGGCCGAACTTGCGGTTGATCTACTTTAGAAGATGGGCTTGAGGTTGCTCCACTCTTTTAAAGAGTGGAGGCTTAATCTTTTGCCTTAAAAGCCTTATTGTTCGTTACCGTTGTTAGTAAAAAAATACATGTATATGTTGTTGATGCATTTCGAATCCGAAACGAACTGCTTTTGTGCAGCTTCACAAAGTCGTCAAATGCAATTTCTGTAAGCTTGCTTATACCGGTACATGTAGTGAAGTTTCACTTGGTAACTTTAGGAATTCGACTCTGCTAACCCACCAGAAAGTAAGTTGCATCGAACTGCAAGCAGCTCATTGGCTTCTGGACGATACCGTGACCTACAATGACAGCAGTTTGGTTTTCGTGCATAAAAATCCGTCCGCGTCAGGAATTTGCGATGGCCAGCATGGCAACACCGCAGGTCCCAAATCCTAAACGGTAATTCAACTGTGTGGAATTCTTCACCAACGGATACCGGTAATTGTATATTTCGCTAGGAACAAGATGACTACATGTACCGTTATTTCAGAAAGGATAACATATCTGGATAACATTTGTTTTTCGTTTTTAGAAAAAGAAAAAGAGTTCGTAACTTTGATTTGTGATGCCATTTCCTATTTCCTAAATAAATTACCCGTTTATCAAACTAGATAAATTACCCGTTTCAAAGCTACTACGTATCGTTAGTTCGTTAGTATCAAACAAACCGACATCAATTTGTGAAACAATTTATTCCCATCGATTTGATAAACTGCACTTCCGGTTGTTTACTGCATTTTCCAAGATCTGTTTTTGAGTTATGATTATTTACTCCGGAAACTCAGGATGGCACCAGTCAAAATGTATGACGCAAGTTTTGCTTCAGCTTGGATTCTCAACTTCGTATTTGCACACACCGATAGCTTCCGCTGCTAAAGCTATCGGAACTTCCGCCTACAGCAAAGCATTAGACGGCAGACTACCCTCCAAGCACTCGAATGCTTCACAGCAACGCAACTCAAAAATTCATCCAACTAATCTGGTAAACTATACTCGGCTCGAAATCGACCGCCTGATGCGCCATCACTCGATCGTCTTTCAGCGCTCCTCCATGCTCTTCACTTCTCAATTTCCCCATCACCGGCACCCTCTCCAGCTTAAGATGATCGAGCAACACGCTTTATCTCCGCTACTGGCAACCATCTTCGCTCTGCTGCTTGTGTGGTGGAAACATCTCCACAAACCATTTCCCAATGGCCAAAAGCTGTTTCAACCTGCTTCCACGCTACCACTCCTGGGCAATACACTCGATCTGCTCTGGTTCCACAAGCACCGCCTGCACGACTGGATGACGGAGCAGAGTTTCGCCTGTGGAGGCAAACCGTGGTTGTTGACGGGGATCGGTCAGCGTCCCAGAGTCATCGTCACGTCTTCAGACGCCTACGAAGAAGTGTTCAAGACGCAGTTCGACGTGTTCGTGCGTGGCCCCGGTGAGACGGTGTTGGAGGTGCTGGGCGAGGGTATCTTCAACGTGGACGGAGACAAGTGGCGCCACCAGCGTCGCGTCACCAGCCACCTCTTCTCCATGCACATGCTCAAAGACTGCATGAACGCAGTGATTCGGGAGAAGGCCGTCAAGCTTCGCGATGTTCTGGCCAAGTGTGCCGAGCGTGGTGAATCTGTGAGTATGAAGTCGCTACTCAACAAGTTCACGGCCGACGTGTTCACTCGCATCGGCTTTGGCGTGGAGATCAACGGACTGGACGATCCCGTGGATGTCGACATCAGTCAACCATTGGATGCTGCACTGCAAGTGGTGCAGATCCGACTGCAAAGTCCCGTGTGGCTGTGGAAACTGCGTCGCTTCTTCGATGTCGGCAGTGAACGGGTGATGCGAGAAAGTATGCAGCAGGTGCACGACACGATCGAGCAGATCATGACCCAGTCACTAGCTGATAAAAACAAGCAGCAACGTCCAAGACAACAACGGAGACATCGAGCCACAAAGACCTGATGACGCTGATGCTGCAGACTGGAGATTTCACGAACGCCCGCGAGATCCGAGACGTTGCAGTGAATTTCTACGCTGCCGGCAAAGACACGACCGCCTTCAGTCTCTCGTGGTTCATTGTCATGATGAATCGACACAGTCATGTGCTGTGCAAAGTACGCGAGGAGTTACGATCTGTGGCTCCGGAGTTGTTCACAGGAGAACTGGACACGCCAACACTGGAACATCTGCAGCAATTGACGTACTTGGAAGCGGCGTTGAAGGAGAGTCTGCGTCTCAATTCGCTGGCTGTCTATCGACTGGCGAACCGAGACGCGACGCTGAGTGACGGCACGTTCGTCCCCAAGGGAGCGCGCGTCGTGTTCTCCATGTACAGTTCGGCTCGTCAGCCAGGAGTGTGGGGCCCCGATGCGGCCGAGTACAAACCGGAACGGTGGATCGACGACAAGACCGGCAAGCTCAAGAACATTTCGTCCTTTCAGTTCGTGACGTTCAGCGCTGGCCCGAGACAATGCATCGGTATGCGTCTGGCCATGATGGAGATGATGACGGTGCTCGCGGTTGTATACAGCCGCTTCGACCTCCAGACGGTGGAAGATGCATTCGACATCACGTACGATTTCTCGCTCGTGCTGCCGGTGAAGGGTCCGTTGGCTGTGCGTGTGCAATCGCTGGCTGCTCACAAGGCGTAGTGCATGGAAGTACTTCTTCGGACTACAAAAATCACACTACGGACGACTTTATTTCTATTATACTTTGAAGAAACTCCCACGTTAATGGATAGTTCTCCTGACCATTAATTTCAGCCGTACGGGATTTTAGTGGGTAAGTTTGGGCGATACTATTACTAACTAAACATGTTGGAGATTTTACGAATAGTAGGTCGGATCTCAAAATCAAGGGCGTTCAATATTTTAACGCGTAGGTCTTGCTGTGGTCATCTTTTTGCTGTTGGTGAATTCGACTATGAGACTGATTCTCTGGGAAACTTGGCTGTCTACGGGAAATCATCGCTAGGAAGCATGCTTTCGTTCGGCGAGCCCACCTGCTGAAGTGTTTTGTTGTCTGTACTCGTCCACAAGTATTGTGAATCACAATTTGTGATGAAGTGATCGGCGAATTTGGCTTTGCGAAGCTTCCACTCGATTGTCGAAAGGAGAATTTGACGAGTAAAACCTTAAATGCATAGCAATAGTAACCCCATCGCTAGTTGATGAGGCAGCTTTTCCAACAGTTCACACGTAGATTGGCGGGTACAAGTAACAGGTCGGGGTCTGGACACGGATGCTAAGTGTAATTCCTGGTATTAGCTTTAGCTTGAATATCCACCGAAAAACTCGTTTGTTGTAGCCAATTATCGTATCATTCGGGGGGCGGCTTAGCAATATATATGATGCCTGCCTCGGGAGCAGGAACCGCTTGGAGTCTATTTTCATAGGCGACCACTGCAGTACATGTAGTATGACGTTTCTTTTTCGTCAAAGGACTCAGTTGTGTACCCTATGGACCCACGGGACACAGACTCCCAATCAAAATTTGTCGTAATACACGTAACGTTAGACGACAAGATGCTAAGATGCATGCTTTCACTTCGAAATTAATCCATATTCTCGAAGAAGAATTTTACCGATCAACAGTACTACATGTACTGTAGTACATGTACTCGGTGAAGTACATTATTATCTTCCGATATTGTGAATTCCAGCTAAATTTGTCTGTTACTTCGAACTATTTTGAGGTACTTCAAAAGTAGTTGACTCCACCACACTTAAAATAATTACAGTGTACTTCGAAGTACATCGTATCAAAACAGCGCCGCATTCTCGCCTGCATAATGTCGAATTCAATGTTCAACGTCGCATGCAAGGTGCGAACCGGTGTGTTCGGAAATTATAACTCGTTTTTAATTACTACCAGTGGTACGTAGTACATATCCATATTTTGGATTTCTAAGGAGGACGCAGTGGTTCTCTCTACCTTCATAGCGTATAATAGCGCGGATGGTGCATGTCGACTAGAAGATTAAAAACTTCTGACTCTCATACCACGCGTCGAAGTATGACTTGAAATACTTGTAGTTTGGTTGCTTGTGAAGCGCTTCCCCAGAACCTTTTCCTACAAGTCCGAGCTGTTTGAACGCGTACGTCGGAGGATACCTAAAGTAAAACCAAATCTCCATCTTCAATCGAATGGTGATATTTGCCACGCCTGGGATCTTGAATACAGCCGCCTTCACGCCCTTCGGTAGTACGGACGGCAGTGGCTTCGGAACGTTCGACGGCATCTTCAAAAATATTAGTTTTGCTGCTAGCTCGGGCGGTAACTTTTCGAGAAGCTTCACTCGAAGCGGAGTAATTTTTTCTTGCTGTTGAACAGGTTGGTGATCGTACTCGGGATCTTTTGCTCTTGATCAATGTCTTTATTGACTTGGTAAGCTTGATCGCTCTCTCTTCGTCGCTGGTACTGGAGGCCGAAGCTGCTTCGATACTGGACGACGATCCACTATAATCAGTTGCATTGTCGTCTTTAGTCGGAGCACCACCACTGTAAGTCTGGTTTTGTTCTGTGTCGATCGTATCCCTCCAGGGTCGAGTGTCATGTGATTCTAGCGCGGAGTCTGCGGTTGCTACAGTGCTTGCCAGGACGGAGACTATCACCACTACCATGACGGGGGCAACCGCATGGGTGGCCTAGAAGCCGATTGCGCTTTGGCTTGAGAGGGAATTGTCAACTGGCGGTACAAATGTACACATCCACTCACGCGAGGTGGCACTGCCAACACATCCGAAAACAAAAGCAAACGACTTTATGCTGGAAACTACTGAACGTCTGGACAGCATGTGAGCAGAAAAGCGGCTTAGAAAGAGTGCAAGTTGAAATCCAAAAGTGAGTGATACAAATTCTTTGTCCAAAATAGTGCATGCTAAGTCCGACGTCGTACTTACACGAGTTGATAGTCAACCTTAGATGTTTGGCTGACTGCCGACTGCGTGATTGGGGGAAACAATACGGAGGAAAACTTATGAAGAGTATAAAAAGCTCATAGTGAAGCTTAGCAAGTTTTCTGTTAAGTTTATGGGGCTGCTTTTAGACGCTCCAGTACAAAATCGAACTTACCTCACCTGTGACTTTCATATCGCAGGATCGCAGGGTGCGAGCCTCGCTGGTCGAAAATGGAATCAATAAGGACTACTGTATGTATTTGGTGTAGAGCTGGTATTCCAACACCGAGGCGGCAAGTGTGGCTAACGTTTCACCAGTTCTACACGCGGTGCCGACAGCTTTCTGCGTCGAGCACTAAATCTGTGCGGCCACCAGGTTACCACAAAGGTGATCCATGGTTTACGAACCTTATGATGCAAGACACTTCGGTTGTGGCGAAAACGCTGCAAAGGAACAGCATAGGCTCTGTTGTACATGTACAGTAATGTGCGTCAATAAGGAACACTGATATGTACATAATTAAGGAGGGTATAGGCGCCCACAGTCGGTACACAGATGTTCCTCACTGACAGATGTATAATGTTTCAAAGGATATTAGTTGATACGCCGTTCCTTATTGACGCACATTACTGTACATATTTATTATAAAAAATGCTCTGAGACAAAATACATTATGCTGGGGTCCAATCCTCAACCAAAATCTCCCAGCCGGCGATTCGTATGAGGAACACGAATCGTGCGATATTATTAATACAGCACACGTACCGGTCCGGTATATTTTTCCGTGCGAATCATGATACCGGTACTGCAAGCTGGATTTTAAAATTGCCGAAAGCTGATCTTTGTAGTGTTTTTATCATTTTTCTTTAAAGTTTCTAGTGACGTTACCTATACTCAGAAGTTCTAGTCAGAACAGAACATAAAGCTGAGTGTTACCTATACTCAGAAGTTCTACCATAATATAAACAATAACCTTTTTTAAATTATAATATTTTTATATTTACCAGATAATACTGAGTCTGGTACTGTAGCTTACCAAAAATAAACAGTTTTGCAGCTCACAGCTATGTTGTGAATCAATTTTTTATTTTCATATTGTCGAACGAAAATGTACGAAAACGAAGACACTGGTTAGTGTTCGGCCAAACGACTACTTCATCAGGGTCTGTCAGCTTTGGCGCGTTGAGTGAGTGTTTGAACGGAGAGAAGGAGGGGACAAACGCTTGTGCAGTTGCGAGTGAAACTCAAAATGGTATTAGTTTAGCACCAAGCCTAAAAAACCCTTTCACTTGCAACCCAAGATAGTTGGCTGTCATCCACGATGGATGGCGGTCCCCAATCAACCAAGGTTGGCGAGTGGATTCCCAGCTGTACTGGGACCTGACCGAACATGAGTGACCACGAGAGAGTCGAAGTTGAGTCCCATACTCTCATTTACCGGTATGGGAATTGCGTCCCCAACGCAATACAGAGTTCTTTGCCAAGGAACTCTGCAGCAGGAATCAATCCAGAGCTTCTCCGTGTAAAACACGGCGTTAGTTAATAGATAAAACAAAGCGAAATCTGTGTGCTATCCATCGCGATTATTAAGCGATGATTGTGGCCACGGGTCGTCGAGGTGCCTCGGACAAAGGCCACTCTCACTTCGCGATACGTCCACAACCACCAAACACCAAGCACGGCTGTCAAGGTCATGCCTGTCATGCGGTTTACCTTCGTTTTTATGGTGGTGGCAACCGCTTTGCTGGCGAGCATTGATGCTGCCTCCAGAACTATGGGCTCAAAGGTGACGAGTGACTTCTCATCTAGGACACATTCCTTCACAAGTGTCAAGAAAGTTCACACAACAAGGCTGTTGAGATCTAACGAAGACCAGCAGAATGACGAGAGAGCGGCTGTTGGCGTCGGAGAAATAGTCAAACAAGCGATGAACGCACAAATGTTGAAGGTCGCCGATAGCGTTCGTGTACGACTCTGGCTTCAGAAGGGAAAAACTGCAGACGCTACTTTCAAACGCTTGGAGCTCAACAAAGGAGTGGAAAAGGTGCTGAGCAACAAGAAGCTGGCAACATGGTTCACATACGTAAAGTTGTACAACAAGAGGCACCCGGACAAGACGATAACTAAAACGGAAATGCTGACCAAGACCTACGGAGATGAAGCAGTGGCGAGGATGCTTGAGATCGCAAGAGAAGTTCCCAGTTCGAATAGAATGGCGAACAAACTGGTGCGAGAAATGACGTATACTTGGTGGCGCGATAAGAAATCGGCGGACGACGTGTTTGGCATGCTCAACCTTGACAAGGTGGGACCTATTAATCTGTTCTCAAGGCGGGAGTTCAACACGTGGGCTACCTATGCCAGAGCTATATCGCCACGCCGCCCTCGCCCATTCATGATCGACATAATGACACAACGACTCGGTGCCGACAAGCTGGCGAGGTTCTTCGCCACAGCAAAGCCTCAAGACCCGGAGCTGAAGGTTCTTGCAGTTAAGCTTCAGAGTACGATGTTGTTAGACTGGAAGCAGAAATGGTTTTCTTTCGATGCAGTTTTTAAGCTACTAAAGCTTGATGACGGAGTGGAGAAAGTGTTTGCCAATCCGGCTATGGAGATTTGGATGGGCTACGTGAACCTGCTTAGTGGTGGTAGGAGCCAAGCACAGCTAGCTACAATGGTCAAGAATTTTGATGCAACTTACGGCTCGGAAGCCGTGGCGAGGATGCTAGAGACCGCGAGGAGGATGGAGAATACAAAAGATCTGGCGACAAACTTGCAGAATATGCAATTCAGGCTGTGGCAGCGGGATTTGAGAAGTCCAAGCGTGATCTCTAAAATGTTAAACGCGGATAATGAGGTGGACGATGCGATCCGAAGTGCATACAGCGCGATCTACAGGTAGATGCTTGTACATCCAATATGCTAGAGCGTGTGCTCGATCTTAGCATCTCATTCTGACGGACCGGTGAAGTTTGAAATATACTCCTGTCAAATACAGACATGTATGGATCCGAAGCTCCCTCGTATCATAAGTGTTGCAACGAATCCTGCACAAAACCGCATTTCATGGTTGGTACGGCAGTGCTTGGTGCACAACCTTACAAGGCTTTTCCTCACAACCTTATACAACATTACAAGGCCTTTCCTCGCAGCGCCGCGGCCTTCACAGCTGATACGACGGAAGCGAACAACTTCCACGTCGACATTAACGACGGCCCAAGCCCGCAGGTCACCAAATCTCACGTAGGTACTGCCGCAACATGGATCATAGTGGTCAACCACAAGATCAACGACCACCTCGTACAGTACGCAATACCTGGATTTAGCGCCATACCGGTAAGGCCACCGAGCGAGGAGAGAGTCGTGGTATCTGCGCCTGCATACTCCGGAAATCCACAATTACATACTGTAGATCATTTCGTATGACTTTTCAGGAAAACCGAACTCGCGCAGTAGACGCTACGGGTCCATTTTATTGCTCTCATTCATAAGCTCCTTGATGGAGGCAGGAAGCTCGCCGCAAGTGAATTGGTCGACATCGGGGTCCCAGAATTGTTGCCATTGGTTGTTTCTCTGTGCCAAATAGAACACTGGAGGCCGAAACGTAAGCTCTATATCCATTAAAAAGGCCACATTCAGCCCACAATTGTCAGCGACATTTTCACGCAACGTTTTCTTGCCGTCTACAGGCACAAGTTGCACCCCGTCCTCCATTTCAATGTAAAACGATCTGTACTGATCGACGACGCACAACGGCAGCGCCTCAAACTTGTCCACCGTGTCGGTCCACCGTAAATTCCAGTTACTGCGACAACACAAAAGCACCGAAACTCCGAGCTGCTGAGCTGGCAAGATCGAAGAAAGGTGGCTGCATCAAGCCGGCAGGAAACACAGTTTGTCAAGTCAGGGCGGCATATAGATAAGACCAACGTTGGCGAAAGAAGCGAACTCGGTTAAAGCTTGACCTTCTCTCTCCAGTTGATCAGTGCCGGGTTTCACCTACATAACCTCCAGCGATTCCAGTTTCATCCTTGCATTCGCTCGCGTCTGCTCGTCCAGCCAGTCCACAGGCTCAATATTGGTGCTCATCGCGCCCAAGACATCGAGCATTGCGATAAAAGTGTCTTCTGTCTCTTTCATGCCGCCGCGGTTGGATGCATACGTAGCACCAGTGTGCGCCAGAGGTCTATCAATCGATCCATACACATATTCTCCAGAGGCAGCGCCCAGCTCCGCTCCGACTATCGTTCCTACTCCCAATCGTGGTTAGACACAATCCAAATATCGTCGCTCACGACTCGGTCACGAGCGCGCACAAACTCAAAATGGGCATGGGATGCATTGAAGACATGCAGACGGCCGTGACCATATTCCTGCTGGCGTGACCGCGTCCAATTGGCCGTCAAGTAGGCAGCATCATCCAATTCAGCGCCTCCAGAACCAATCATAATGTGGGTAGGGGCCATAGCAAGCCCATCCTGTTCTCGGCATTCACCGTGATACACTGAACATGTCCTCTCGTAGGCATGATAGTGGCCCGAGAAGACGAGATCCACGCGATTAGCGGCCAACAGGTCCTCCAGGCAGCTACGCAATAATTTTGCCACAGCATGATCACCTTCGTAGCTCTCGGAGCAATACAGCGGGCGATGAAGATGAACCACCAACCAAGGAGTAATGTCACGGTCAGCGTTACCGTGCAGTTCACGCTCGAGCCATTGCCGCATGGGGGCACCGGGAGTGCAGCGGTGCTCACTACTAAGCACGACGTGATGCGTTAGTCCGACACGGAAACTGTACCAGAACGGCGGGTTGGCTGTAGAGTTCATTGCTTCAGGCATATGAAAGCGACGAGCGAAAGGGACACCGCACTCTCCGTGAGAATCGTCTCCGAAGTTGGCGCCATCTGGATGCCAGCCGCTCGAGAGTGCCGCTTCACTGCCTGAGAGATCGTGGCCTTCACCATTCACGATGTAGTCATATTCGTGATTGCCAACCCCTACCATATAGGGCAGTCGTGACGCTACCGGTTGCACAACAACGCCAAACTGATCCCACATATACGCTTTACCTTTCGCGTATGAAATGTCGCCAATGTGAATCAAGGCAGCGTATTCAGGGGTATCAGGGTTTGCCCCATGTCGTGAAGTATCATCAAAATCTTGCTGAATCCGTTGCATTACGGTACGCTCGTCGCCCCAGTTCGCAAGCCTCGACACCATGTCAATCGAGGTGAAATGTCGCTCAGGGTTACTATCGTCAAAGTCCAGCTCCTCAATTGGTTTCTCCAGTACACCGGTGCCCAAATCGCCAAATACAAAGAAGCTCTGAGGTCTGTGAGCGCTTTCAGCGGCATCCCCAGAGCTACCGGAAACGTAAACTCTACTTCGGAACCCGACACACCTGTCGCACTACCCACACGGTAGATGTATTTCTCGCCTGGTACTAAATCCGTCATCACTGCATCATGAAGGTACCCCGGGTGTCGAAAGTACACTGACGAGCGCGTCGTGGCGTGTGCACTACACATGTCAAGAGCATCATACGTTCCAGTTGTTGCCTCCGCCCGGCGCTCCAGCACCCCCGACTCCGCCGCTCCAAACTTCACTACAGGCCCGAACACCCGACCACTAGTCCACGTGACCCGCATCTCGCCCTTCTTCCCCGTCAAGGCTAGTCGAACCTGCAAGGGTTCTGTATGGCCCCTCTCCATCTCCACAAATGGAGACTCACCCAGCACCGTAAACGTCGGACGTCCTTCTTCACTGCCATCCACCGACTCAAGTCTCCGCAAATACTTAAACTGGTAGGACGCCCGCATGTTCACCAATGGTCCAAACACAATTGAGTTAACCCCGTCCCCATCACGTGACTTTCATCTGCGTACACATAGTCCACAAAGTCCGAAAGGGGGTCTCCTTCCACGTCGTTGGGTTCTTCCGAGTCCACGAGATAAACCGCCACCAAATCTTCTCTTTCAATGGACTCCACCGAAAATTTGACTTCCACCGTCGCCAAGTTTTTCGCCAATGTCGTGTTGACCGATAGTTTCAGGTTTGGAGCTTGTGTATTTTTAGCTGGTACAAATGTACAGACGAAATTGGTCCCAAAGCACTCGTGAGTTTCCTGATGCGCCTTCCACGCGCCGCCTCGATGCCAGCGGTAGAACCAACGGTAGTACTCCGCCGAGAACAGCTCTCCATTGAAGGTAGAAGCGTGAACGACCGTCAGCAGCCCACATAGCAGCAATATTACAGTCGACAACGTCATTTAGGTTCTGTACCAATCCAAATGTAAGGTTAGCCAAAGTGCCCAATTCAAATGTAACCCAAGTGTACCCGTCTTTTACGTCATCTGATTGGCTAACACGTAATAATTGGTCCAGAGTGAGCATTATTGGAGCTGATGGCGTCCACGTCCGATGCTGCTGCGCCTCGCCTGCCCTACGTCATCTATGAGGGCGACACGGTCATCTGCCAGACCAGCGACGGGCGCATGTTCTTCCAGGGCGTCACCAAGGACGAGTCGATTCGCGTCGGCAAGAAAGTGGCGAGTCTCAAGCCCGTCATTGGCTCTTTCTACGGGTATTTCCTTATTATTCGTACAAATTAAAAGAATTCGGCGAATTGGTGCTAACTATCTGTTTTACTGTCAAATAGTGCAATTTTTGAAGAGCAGAACAAGAAGTTGGTCAAGGTGACGGGAGGACTTTTCCCCGACCCGGTGGCTCCTGGTGCGCGAACGTGTGTTTTTATTGTGGAGATTGAGTTGGTACTAACCAACCTTCTTTTTACCAGAAACGGGTGAAGGTTTTGTGCCCGACGGAGACAACCGCCACTATGCGGACACAAATTCCGCGCAGACGTTGAAGCAGACGGACATTGGTGAGCTTCGTGAAAATGGTGCATCTGGCAAGGAGATCATCCAGAAGTTAGTGGAGAACAGCTCCACGTGGGAGACCAAGACGGAGTTCTCCAAGCAAAAATACCTCAAGAAGAAGCAGCAGAAGTACATGCCGCGTGTGCGTTTCCTGCGCTGTACGGCTGAGTCGCTGTGCCGCACGTACCGACTGAAGAACCCGGCCAAGATCTGCAACATGCGCGAGGACTCGCTGGGACAGATTCTGGTCTACGGAAACATTTTCGCGGGTGGGCAGGTACTGGTGGTGGACACGTGCATGGGTCTGGTGGCCGGTGCTATTGCTGAGCGCCAGGGGGCTCCGGACGCGTCATCTGTCCGTATGAGGGCCAGCAGCCTGCCGCGGATATCCTGCGTCGCTTTAACTTCGGTACGATGCCGTAGCTCTGTTTGTTTGACGTACTGGGTCTCATTTCTTATGTATTTGCAGAAAAGCGCACGGTGGAGTCTATCCACTACATTCCGTTCAAGCAAGTGAGGCTGCTCGAGTTGGTATGGTGCACTTCTGTCTAACATTGACGTGATAGTGTATATTACAGACCATGTTTGCTGTCGTACTGACGGTATCCTTTGTAGAATGAAGAGGATGTGGTGGAGCCGCGAAAGGTGGCGCGAGATGGCTTGACGTCTGAGGAACGGGAACGACTCGCGGAAGAGCGTGCCAAGACTTTCACCCCGAACAGCAGAAGAAGTACGCTGAGAAGAAGGCTCGTCGCGAGGGGACCAAGGTTAACCGCCAGTCTCCGTCGACTATTCGCCAGTGGATGCGGGAGAAGTCTGACAGTCTAGTAATAGCGGCGAACTACGACCCGGAAGAGGTGCTGCTGGCGATGCTGCCGTACCTGGCCCGTTCGAAGCCTTTTGTAGTGTACTCGGAGTTCCTAGAGGTGAGTGTTGTGGCATTTCCCATCAGCTACTGCTCAGACTATTGACATTTGGACTTTGTGTTTCAGCCGTTGACCCGGACGTTCGCGACGCTACAGAAGATGGAGGCGGTCATCGACCTTCAGCTGAACGAGACTTGGACGCGTGAGAACCAGGTGCTGCCGGGCCGGACCCACCCCGAGATGAACATGAGCGCATGCAGTGGCTACTTGTTATCCGGTATCAAGATCCTCGACATCCCGCCTCTCGGTGCCTCATTAAGTGTCTCGGACCAGGAGGAAACTGCCCCTGTGAAGAAGAAGGTCAAATCTTGATCTTCACGGGAAGACTGCTAGAGCAAGCGACTCGAAAAATACTTTAAGTATGTTTTTAGTCATGGATGAAACAACGTGCACTAAACTGATCCTAAACGGTACATCATCAATTTTGAGAGGTATCTTATTGGCGAGGCCAAACAGATAATGATGCGGACGTCGCTGCAATTGGCTCGTCGGTCGGCGCTGGTGCGTTGCGCCTCCACCTCGTCCAAGCAGCCAGGACGCGTGGTGGTCATCACGTCGGGTAAGGGTGGCGTTGGCAAGACGACGGTGACAGCGTCTATGGGCTACGGCCTGGCGCAGCGCGGCTTCCGCACGTGCCTCATCGACTTTGACATCGGACTGCGCAATTTGGACTTGCATCTGGTACGTTACGTTACTCACATTCAAACTTCAAGATAACAAATGTGAAAGTATCCGGTAGCTTACGTTACTTTTCATCTAGGGCTGCGAACGTCGTGTCATCTTCGACTTCATCCACGTGATCGAGAAGAACTGCCGTCTGAGCCAGGCATTGATCAAGGACAAGAGACTCAATCGGCTGTCACTGTTGGCTGCCAGTCAAACTCGTGACAAGGAGGCGCTCACGGAAGACGGCGTGGAAGAAGTTCTGGACGAGCTGAGGACTCAATTCGACTTCATCCTGTGTGACTCGCCCGCCGGCATCGAGTCCGGTGCGCGTCACGCCATGTACTTTGCAGACGACGCCATTCTGGTGACCAACCCGGAGATCTCGAGCTGCAGGGACTCGGACAAGATGATCGGCTTTATTGCCAGCAAGTCGCTGCGAGCCAAGGAGGGCCGTGAGCCCGTGCAGCAGAGACTGCTGGTGAACCGCTACGACGCCAACCGCGTCAAGAACGATGACTGTCTGTCGGTGGATGTACGTGATGAGAGATTACTGTGTGAGGTGGTTGTACTGATTGAGCTTTTTGGTGCGTTAGGACATTGAGGAGATGCTGGGGTTGCCGGTGTGTGGTGTCATTCCCGAGAGCTCGCATGTGCTGACGTCTTCCAACATGGGACAGCCGGTGATCACTGCGGAGGGTGAAAAGGCTGCCGTGGCGTTTGAGGACGCGGTGGCGCGCTTCCTGGGTGAGGAACGCGAGATGAAATTCCTAGAACCTGAAGCGCCCAAGGGACTGTTTGGACGCATCTTCTCGTAGCTGGCATGTTGCAATGTGCATTGGAAAACAAGTCGGGCGTGCTTCTGTCGTTGGCCCATACGCCCAAATAAATAGTGGCAGAACGAAATGGACACATGGTTATGCCTTAGATACCCAGGCACAGACTAGGCTGGATGCGCTATCAGCGTCGGCCCTTCTCCTTGCCTCCCTTCTTCTTCTTCTGGAGCTGATGCAATTCCTCGGCCTCCTGCTGTTCTATCTCTAACGCGTTCAGGCGCTCCAGCACTGTTGTCACAAAAATCACATTAGCATACTACTCACACATCAAAGACAACCCTGCGTACCTGGCAACAGCTCCTGATAGCGTGTCTCAGCAAGCAAGAAGCCCTCGCGCTTGATCTCCTTAATGCTTAGCTCATGTTCAGTGGTACTCGGGCGCTTCATGACCTCCCTGGCCCACGTTGCATCAGTACGCGCGAAGAAATCGCGCAGGTTCTCGCCCATCTGCGGTGTGCGTTCCACATCGCCGAGGCCCAGTTGCTCCTGCAACTTCTCCATTTCAGCGCGAATCGTGCGGCGGTGACTTTCCTTTTGGTCTTGATCTTCTTCTTCTTGTCCTTCTTTTCTTTTTAGCAGCAACTTCGGCATCATCGCCTTCCGCGTTGTCTTGCTTGGCCAGCATCGCCATGGCACGTTCAACAGCCTTCGCCTTCGCTTTCTCTTCGCGAGCTTTCAAACGACCAACATCATCCTCATCTTCGTCTTCTTCGTCCTCATCATCTTCATCGAAGTCGTCATCATCGTCGTCGTCATCTTCGCCATCCGACGATTCTTCCGTCTCACTCATTTCACCCTTCCAGATCTGCTGGGCCATCGTACCAGGCAGAACTTGCTTCCACTCTTCAAGGCGCTTCAAATCAAGCGACCAGCAATCGTCGAGCGTAATTTCGCGGTCGCCATCCTCCACAACGCCGCCGTACACGTAAAGCGTACTGCCACGGATCATGACTGCCGGGTTAATACGAGGGCACGGAGAAGGAGCTGCAGGCTCTTCTTCCTCAGGTTCCACCGGCTCTTCAGTCTTGCTCTCTTCGGCGACGAAAAGCTTTTCTTCCTCCTTCTCTTCTTCTTTTTCCTCCTCCTTCGTTTCCTCCTCTTCAAGGTCCAGCTCCACTTGCTTAGCAGAGCGCGGCACATCATCCTCACCTTCCTTGGTCTCCTCTTCTTCGTGAGCGTCCTCGATATACACGATGTTACCCTCGTCGTCAACATATCCGAACTGCTTCTCTAGCATCGCATCAAAGTCCTCCACCTCTTCCTCCTCTTCCTCGTCATCATTGTCACTGTCATCAGCAGCTCCGTCCTCGAGCGCCTTGGATTTTTCTTACGTCGACGCTTCCCGTCCGTCGGCTTCTTTCCACGCAGCTTGAACTCAAACCAACGACGACGGTCCATGTCGTACACGAACAGGTCGTTGTAGAACGTGGACTGCATCGTGTGGCGGCGTTTCTCCTCATCAAAGACACCACCGAACAGAATGAAACGTTGTTTGTGCACGGTCACAGCGGCACCACCACGCGGGCTCGGAGCCTGGCCCTTACGAGAGAGTTTCTCCCATGTCGGCTGCTGGCGCTTCAGCACAGGCGCCAGGTTCAGCGCCCACAGATCCGAGTAAACCTTTCCTTCCGACTTCTCGCCCACGTTTTTCACCTTGGCGTATCCGCCGTAGACGAACACAAGGTCCTTGGACGGGTGCACGGCCAACTGACAGCCACTACGCTCCGCCGGCACCATTCTGTGCGGAGGGTACGTCACCTTCTGCCACTTGAGCTCGGCCAAATTAAACAGGAACAAGTCGTTAAACCACCTACAGCAACAAAAAGTCAGCAACCTTCCCAGCCCCAACCTCTCCAATATCCTTACTTAGTCTCTCGTGCAGCCTCATAGAAACCTCCAAACACGACGAGAAAGTTCCTCCAGACCACCATCCGGTGTCCACTTCTAGGTGACGGTCCTCCCTTCACCTCGAGCTCCTCCCATGCGTTGGTCTTGAGGTCCAGTCTCCACAAGTCTCGGTAGTGATGGAATTGGTCCGCAGTGGCGAACTCCCCTCCGAAAACGTACAAATGGTCTCTGTACACAGCCGATTGGTGGCTGCATCTGGGTGGTGGGGTATTGGGAGAACTGATACTCTTCCAGGCCACGTCACTCGGCTCTTCCTCCTCGTCCAGCGACTGTTTGGCGTCCAGATTCCACTTGAACACGTCGTTGAAGCACTCGTTCACGTCCCCGTCGAAGTACTCGCCTCCGAACAGCAGCATCTCGCCAGACGGCAGCGCCGAGAGTGTGAAATTGGCGCGTGGCGAGGGCTGCGGCGTCTGCTCCACCGTCACCTGCGTGCGGTCGGCGTCTTTCTTGCGGAACTCGCTCAGCAGCAGCTCGATGTCCTCCTCGTCCGTGCCCAGCGCCTTGCGGTCCTTCTTGGCGCCCTTGGCCGACTGTTTGGCCTTCTTGGCCTCCTGCCGCTGCGCCTTGGCCGCTGCTTTGTCGGGCTTGCCGCCCTTCTTGCCCATTATTGCTCAGCACTTTTGCTTGGCTGGCGGAAGGATAGGATTTGTGATATGGGTACACGGGTTTGTACATTTGGAGCGACAATATTTACGTTTTGTGATTTGGGGATTGGTACCGGTATGTATTTTAATTTATGTAAATTGTGGTTTGATATGTATTTTTAAATATCGATACATAAATTAAAAATACATAACGTTATCCGTATTCGCCAAACATGGTGGGATTGGTACTTTGCGCATGATTGCTTTAACGGTATGGCAGAGGTTACGTACACAGTCTGAGAATTGGTGCGATACTAAAATCAAGTCACATCGGGAAATCACTGAGGATGGGCTACCCGCAAAAACGGATGTCACCCTGCTGACATTTTTGCTCAGCTTCGCTTGCAAAGGCAGTCGCTGCGCTCCTGCAATAATTAGATTCTAACTCCGGCCCAGTACAATGCTTGGCTCGCTGTTGAGCTCGGCGCTGGGCCCGCCTCCGCAGATACCGCGCGGCCCTGCTTCGCGGGCACCCCGCACGGGTTTGCTGCGTCTTCGCGCGCTCGCACACGCTCACCTCCGTTGGCTTTTCTATTTCACATTCACCCCCTCCGTTCCAGACTGTGTACGGAACCACTCTCTTAACGGTATGTGTCTGCACAAAGGTATGACGCGTTTTTTGGTCTGCAAAGCTTGTTATTTAGACAAGGATACGCTACTGCTAACGTTACCGGTACTTTAGCTTGCCTCTCACTGCGCCACAGTTTTTTGCACTTGTGTATTTACCGGTATGGTCATTTCTGCGAATTTTGCACTACCGTTGGAGATGCTTTAACAGCTTATTAAAATGTAAAGAGATGCTTTAAGTTCACGCAGACGCCAGCGTACATGTCTTGTATTCAAATTTAGTTGGTGGAAAACTACGTACCGTATTTCTATCAGAAATACGAGGCTGAAGCGGACTACACTAGGACTTCGATGAAGTGACAAAGATTTTTAACCTACTGGGTTTTGAAGCTTATAGCTGATAATCTTTGTTTAACCCATTTCCTTCAAGCAACATTCAGTGGGTGGGTGGGTTTTGATGTTACCCGTGGCCGCTACGGTCGACATTCATATGGGTGTTTTCATTGTCAGCCGGTTATTATATATTAGGGTAAAGTAACTTGATATGACTAATAAGAGGTGGCATTTGGCTACACCTTCATCTAATTAAAGAGTGGACACCCACCGATTTCGTCTAAAAAATCTGACATGGGTCTTACAAACAGGTTTATCGATTTCAAAGATATTTGTAAACTGACGTAGAAGTTCGAGTCCCTTTAGGGAGAAACTCTGGATTAAAATCCAGAGAATAACGGGTCTATTAACCCTTTTGCGGCAAATGGTCACAGTTCGGCCCCTTTTGCGGCAAATGGTGACAGTTTGGCCCCTTTTGCTGCGTACTCCGGAGTATTCAAAACCTGCTGAGAAAGTCGTAGCTAAAGGAGCCGTTTTGGCACCTTCTATTTGTTCCCCAAGCTTCAAGCACCGTGTTATGAAACAACCAATCAAGTTCGACTAGCATGGATATGGACGGGTCAAACATACTCATAATTACATGTATAGCCATTGTCAATTGCCATATTTCAATAGTAAAATGAAGATATGTGCGCATACCTACTTGTATGACATCTGTGATCATACTGACTTGTAAAGTGGCCCAATGCATCGCACTACATTCCTGGAGGATGAAGACAAGCTGCTAGTGCAGCTAGCACACCCGTATGCAGGCTAAGGCGTCAGTAGTATATACTGGAACATTACGCCGGCAGTTTTTCTTAATATTATTTAACAAAAACAATAGCTGTATTCGTCTCTGACGCCCAGCCGTCAATTTCATCGACGCAACCTCTTGATTAACTTACAGCTCAAGAAGACATCTGCTGCAACTCAAGCATCCGCATAACCTCTCGCCATTGGAAGCACTTGGGGTAGGGCTACATCTGTGCGGCACCGCACCGCTTCGTCACACCTTTATATCCCGCTTAGGTACGGTAGCAAATTCTCTCCTTTCTTTTTCTCTCATTCCATAATCTGCCGTCTGGAGAAAAGGATGGTGAAGCTGTTCTGTGCGATCGTTGGCGTGGCGGGTAGCGCGTTCGAGGTGGATATTGACGAGGGTGCATCAGTGTCTGCGTTGAAGAAGGAGATCAAGAAGGAGAAGATGTACCAGTTTCCTGCAGACGAGCTGCAGCTCTTCCTGGCGAAGACGACGGACGGCAAGTGGCTGCCGTCGAACGATCCCGATGTGGTTGCTATGCGAAGTGGAGCCATTCCTGAGCACGTGAAGGAGCTGCTGGACGGAGAAATCGACCCAGCAGAAGAGATTGGCGACTTGTTTGGAGGTGCTCCGACGAAGAAGACGATCCACGTGCTGGTGGTGGTTCCGGATGGTGCAGTTGGTTCAGCGAGCGATACTTCCAGGATGGATCAACTCGTCGAAAAGGTTGACAAGGTGTACGAGCAGACTGTGCTGACCAAACGCAAGCGATATGCCCACTCGGAAATGAACTCGTCCAAGGGCAAGCAGCTACTGGAAGACTTAAACATTCAGGTGGTTCCTGTGCGCACAGTTCCATTTGACGTTGGAAGGGGAATCCGGTCAACGGATTCCAGTGGATGAGTGTTGAATGCGGACAAGAGATCCACGATCTCTCTGAGGAGCAGCAGCGACGACGTTATCATAAATACGTAGAAGACAACATTGGTGATGTGCTGAAGGAGCAGCAGCTGTGTGTGATTGGCGTGGAAAAAGCAAAAAGTTCTTACGAAAGAAGTTCCTGGTTGCAACATTGAACTAGCTGGAAGCACGGATCTCCTCGTTCTCAGCGATATTGCCGTGGCGAATCCTTCCAGTGTTAAGTACTTGCCAGAGTGAAGATGCTGATTGAAGTGAAGAGAGCCGTTCAAAGTAACTCCGAGTTCCAGGCTATGTCGGAGCTAATCGCTTTGGATCTAATCGTTCGCAAAGACCCAGTAATGGCACTTCTTACTGACTTGAACGCCGTGTGGATGTTCTTCTGGTTCTCCGGAGATGAAGATGGTTGTGCTCTCATCCAGACGGCGACCATCGCGAATCCAGGGGAGGCTTTCGAGGTGATCAGGAAGCTGTTGGCGCAGTCTCCCATTACTGGTACCGAGATCAAACTCCCGTACATTCAAAATCCCGTGAAGAGATTGAAGCTGAAAAATGTGTTACCACCTATCGGAGAGGGTGAAAGTGGCGGGATTCGTGAGAGCATCGAACGATACTATGACATCGCCAGTATGTTAGGTCCCGACATTGAGATGGCGCGTGCTGTGGCCCGGCAGGTCACTCGATCTATTCCCACGTTGAGTTATTTCAGCTGATTCTCCCTTCGGCATGCATCACTAATAAATTGCTTTTTATCATGATTTTTTCATCCTGACAAATATAAAGTTAATAGTATATAAAGATGACATACTCACCCGATCAATACGAACTTAACAAAGAGCGAATCAAAGCCGCTCAAAAGCGGTACTATCTGAAAACAAGGGAAACGCGACTGGCTAAGCAGCGAGAATATGATGAGAAGAATCGCGAAGAAATTCGTGCTCGTAAGAAGAAGAATTACTTAAGTAAATCCGAACTTAAGCAAAGCGAGCTTAACTGATTTTTAATTTTTTTCTCTCAGCCCTAATATAAAGTCGATCCTGATACAAGGTCCAATAATTATAAAGTCGATTCTCACGAGATTAATTTAGTCGAAGATATATAGGCAATATGTTTGCATACGAACTCGCAGGATTAAAGAGATTAAATATCCAAGCTGTCAAATGGGGTAGCAGCTACCGGGTTAAGGTTCGAGGTAGAACTGGAAAGATGGTATATGTTAGCAACATTTCTCGTTCAGTCAACAAGAAATTGGTGGCTAAGCAGTACAATGTTTCTGTTGAAACCCTTGAGAAGCATATGTCGCCTGACTATAAGTCTGATCCCAAGTACCGGTTTTACACTGGTAATCACATGGAATCACACTTATATGAGGGTATCGAGGCTACTGATTTCTACGATAAGCTCGAGAACGTTCTTTCAACTCAGGCAAGTGCTTTTAAGGTAAATATTGCTCTCGGGTACGAACTTGTGGGCAAGACTGATCCTGATGACACTCGCTACTTCTACCCGAATCTCGCAAACACTTATGTATTCAATAAGCCTGTCGCAATCAACAGCAAGGCGGATATTCGAAAGAAGGTGATTTCGGAAATTCGGTCTATGGAGTTGGCTGACAAGCTGAACTACCCCAGCTCCGGATATAAGCTTAAGGCGATCACTGCATTCAAGATTTTAGTCTACCATCGCGACCATGCTCTTGGGGATAGCGACGCTGTTATTCCTAAGATTATCCGCGAAAACAAGCATGTAATCAACTTCCTAAGACCAACAACAAGTGCGTCTTCCACTGCATCACCTGGCACACATTCCAGAGCGCTAAGAAGGATCCTCGCAGAATTCAGGCTCAGGTGAAGGATGCATTCAAGCGCTACTGCTCTTTTAAGGGAGTAAAGTATACGTTGAGTCTATTTAGGAGCTTCAAGCCTATTGACCTGCTACAGCTCGATGAGGTTGAGGACTGCTTCCAGCTCGGTATTAACGTATATAGCATGGATGTAGCTTCTGGGAATGTAGAATGTATTCGTAGGTCGGACAAGGGGTTTGAATCTATGGATATTCTATCACACGAGAATCACGCTCTCTACATCAAGAGCATCGATATGCTTCAGTCTAAGTATCAGTGCCCCAAGTGTGAAATGATATTCGTGAGCGGTGAAAGACTCAAAAACCACAAGAAAAATCAGTGCGAGCTTGTGAATATTGAGAGCTTCCCTGCTGAGCCAACTATCTACAGGCCAGCTCCTAACGCGATTCGATCACTGCTTACAAAGTATTCCATTAAGGAGGCCAATCAATACATCGACAACTTCATTGTTTATGACTTTGAGGCAATCCTTAAGCCTACCGCGACTCAACACGGTGAAAGTACTGTCTTCACGAACGAACACATTCCTGTGTCTGTATCCGTTGCTGATAGCTTAACCGAGGAGGTGCGCTGCTTTGTGAATGACGATCCGAAGATGCTGCTGACGGATATGTTCAAATACATCGGTGATGTATCGCTGAAGATCCAACAGTACAATGTCGATAAGTATAAGTCGCTTCTGCAAAAATCATCAACGCCCACGGTCTGACAGGTTTGGAAATTCCAGGCGTCAATCTGGGTAAGAAGTACAAGATGTCTGATGTGGAGAGTTGGATTAAGGAAGGGAAGTATGATAGCTTCTTCCACTTCCATAACAGTCTTGGCTTTGGTAAGCAGAGGTCCGACTACGGAAGACTTAAACAGCAGATTGATCAGGTTCCAGTGTTCGGCTTCAATTCGGGTCGATACGATATCAACTTGATTAAGAGCGACTTATTCGCCATCATTGGTACTGACAACATCAAATCTGTTATCAAGAACCCCAGCTACATGTGCATTGCTACATCGAACATGAAAATGCTCGATATTAGCAACTATGTACCGGCTGGTACCAGCTACGATAAGTATCTTACGACATATCTCGGTGGCTGCAAATGTGATGACAAAATTAGATGTGTCTGTGGTCTTGGCAAGGGTCTTTTCCGTATGAATACATCACCGCGTTCAATGTACTCAACCAGACTACTATTCCGCCTAAGTCAGCTTTTGACAGCAAGCTCCGTGGAACAAGCATCAGCGATGATGAATACGAGCGAGTGAAGTTTGTGTGGAAGTACTATGAGATGAAATCCATCAAGGACCTACTGGTCTGGTACAACAATCTCGATGTAGTCCCATTCATCAAGGCTATCAAAGCCCAGCGCGAGCTATTCATGCGTTTCGATCTGGATATGTTCGCTGATGGTGTGTCTCTACCAGGACTTAGTGAAAAGTTATGTATCAGACCTGCTTTAACAATCTCCAATATCCGGATAAGACACCTGCTAACGCATTCCAATTTCCACCCCAGCGTATGGGTGGCTACAAGAGTCAGGATGCTAAGGCAAAGCGGGAATTTGGTATGACACTTGCTCACTTGAATACATTGTTGCAAAAGCAAAAGTATCTGTGTGGTTTATGCTACTGTCAGCTGACCGTCGATACCGCTTCAGCAGACCGTATCAACAACAAGCTTGGACACATCGATGGCAACGTATTGGTTAGCTGTATCAAGTGCAACACCGCCCGTAAGGACATGTCTCTCAAGGGATTCCGCTATAAGAAGTTGCTTGAGTTCAACTCGGACAGATTGGTGTATAGCATTGATAAGGAGGAAAAGGATATCTACGCTAAGATGAAGGCCAACATTGCTGGAGGTCCATCTATTATCTTTAATCGCTACGCTAAGCGCAACGAGACGAAGATTCGTGGAGGTAAGCTCTGTAAGAAAATTATCGGATACGATGCCAACGCTTTATACCTATGGGCACTTGGTAATGAGATGCCATGCGGACGATTGACTACGATCGAGGCTTATGATGGCATTGTCGAGGACATCGTTTCTGATAAGATTTTCGGCTTCCTCGAGTGTAATATTCGCACACCAGAGCACTTGAAAGAGTACTTCAGTGAGATGACCCCAATCTTCAAGAATACGCTAATCGATTGTGCTGATGAGAGTGTCATTGGTCATCACATGTACAAGTACAACGAGGCACGTAAGCAAAGCCGAGCAAAACCAGCTCGTAAGCTGATAGGTAGCTACTTTGGTGAAAAGATTCTTATATACGCACCTTTGCTTAAATGGTATCTTTCCCACGGTTTGGAGATTACCAAGACTTACTGCTTTATTAAGGCCAGCTCTCACAAGGCTTTTGATCCATTTATGGAGGCTGTATCAAACGCTCGACGAAAGGGTGATGTTGATAAGTCGAAGGCGATGATTGCTGAGATGATGAAACTTGTAGGCAACAGTGCTTTCGGTCGATCTGGAATGGATATGAGCAAGCACAAAGAGGTCAAGTATGAGTCGAACGACAAAGCTATTAAGAGCAAGATCGAACACTTTACGTTCCACGGGTTGGAGGAGCTTAATGATTCTTGTGAGATTACGATGAAAAAGCGTCGGCTCAACAACAAGAACCCGATCCATTTATCGATTGCTATCTATCAGCTCGCTAAGCTACGCATGCTTCAGTTTTACTATGACTGCATCGACTTTTACTTCGATCGTTCAGACTTTCAATATCAGGAGATGGACACGGACAGTGGCTATATCGCGTTCAGCTGCGAGAACCCATTCAAAGAATGCATCAAGCCTGAACTACGTGATCACTTCGATGAGCATAAGTATGAGTGGTTCCCGCGAGACTACAACGCCGAGGTAGCCAAGTTCGATCGCCGCACGCCTGGACTATTTAAGGAAGAGTGGCGAGGTGATGCAATGGTCTCATTATCCTCTAAGAACTACATCTGCTATCTACCGGACGAGGAGCACAAGGTCAAAGTCAGTGCTAAGGGTGTACAGCAGGGGCGTGGTCGCAATGTTGATGTACTTAGCCCAGACGGTTTTGAGACAGTTGTACGGGACCGTATCACACTTCGGGGTACTAACAAGGGTTTCAGACTATCGAAAGAAACCAAATCGATCATTACCTATACTCAAACCAAAACAGCGCTCAATTATTGGTACGACAAGCGACAGGTACTGTCAGACGGTATTTCTACGATTCCGCTCGATATTTAGGGGGATCTATTTCCATATTTTTGTTTCTAATATAGACCATGGATGCGCTACTATCGAAGTTATATCACAATCCAAAACAGGGTATATCGGCAGCAATGCTCTATATCAGAAGGCTAAACAAATTGAAAAATCTATTCGATTGAAGGATGTTAAGGAGTGGTATGGTAATCAGACTGACATTCAACGGTACCATGGAAAAACAACACAATTTGATGGTTTCAAGATTGCTTCGACCAATCCAAATAGTTGGCAAGCTGATTTAGCATTCTGGAGAGGAAATACCATTCTAACTGCTATCAATATCAACTCCAGAATTGGTTTTGCTAAGATATTAACTGACAAACGATGGAGCAGTGTTTCCAAGGGGATTAAAGCTCTTGAATCGCTTAACGTTGATATTTTGACAACCGACAATGGATCTGAGTTCATGAATAGGCACGCTCAAGCATATTTCAAGCGAAAATCTATTACTCACTACAATAACGAGCCAGGTGATCATGGAACAATGGGTAAGATTGAGCGCTTCAATCGTACGCTTAAATCGAGGCTGATGAAGATAAAGCAACCTTTATCGATTAAGCTTCTTAGTGACGTCATCGACAACTACAACAATACGGTTCACACTTCTATCAAAATGACACCAAATGAAGCGACTGGACAGGTAATTGAATCAGAATTGAGTCATAACAACACAACTATGGAAAATCTCGAGAATCGACTCGAAATTGGAACTTCTGTGCTTTATCGTTTGAAGAAGAAGCAATTTGAGAAAGAATCGGCTCAATGGAGTAAGTCTATCTACGAAGTAGTTGGTATCGATGGCTATCGGATCCAAATCAGATCTAAAAACGGTCATATTCTCTACAAATCATTCAATGATATCAAACCGGTTGACGATGAGACTACAGATGCCCCATCCGCCAAGAACCAAGTCTTTGAAGCTGAGAAAATCTTAGATCACAAAAAGATGCGAACCGGGAAGTTCAAATATCTTATCAAATGGATTGGATATGATGATTCAACGTGGGAACCATTCTCAAATCTCCGTTTAATTAATAAAAACAGACCGTCTGAGTTAGAGAAGGAATATTTTGGGGCTAAAGAAATTCCTTTCTGAATTGGGATATATATAGAAGGCAATCATCGTAAAAATGATTGGGAGAATCTACAAAATTATCCACAGACAGAGTTTAATCTGTTATGTAGGCTCGACACTTAATACCGTGAGCAACCGATGGTCAGGTCATAAGGCTGACTTCCAAAAATGGAAGAAAGGTAGAACGTCCAATGTCTCCATTTTCGAACACTTTGATAAACATGGTATTGAACAATTTAAGATCATTTTGATCAAGGAATATGAAGTTGCAGATAAAACACATTTACGAGCTTATGAACAACTATGGATTAATAAGCTTAGACGTAGCTGTGTCAATAAAAATAACGCAATCATGTTTAAGGATCTTTACTTTAAAAACTATAAAGCAACCCATATCGAACTACTTCGAGAAAAGAGCAGGATTAAAAATAAGCTTCCGCATAATGTTGCTAAGGCATTAGAAAAGTTTAACTGCGATTGTGGCGGTAAGTACGCCAGAAAACATAAATCAACGCATATCAAATCCAGTCGACACCAGACGTGGCTATCGAACTGAAGGCCGCACATTTTTTAGTAAAAAAACAAACAGGAGATCAACTCTTGAAAAGGAGTACTGGGGTTTAAAAAATGAGTCATAGTTAGCTTGTAAATAATTTTGATAGAGACATCCTCTGTAAGCTTTTGACTCAAGTATATTGTTCGATCTATTTTTGCGAAACGTTTTGAATTATCTGACTTGATATATAGTAATAATATAATGTGCCCCAGTTGTTTAGAAAAGGACCGTGAGCTTGCTAAGCTTCAGCGGAAGCTATGGATTATCCATGAAGTAAGCCGAATCAAGAACGAACTAATGAACCTTGATGCATCAGCCAATTTCCGAAAAACGGTAGTAAATCGTAAGTATCGCCACGAGTTGGAAGCAATATTTGGAGTTCCATTTCATTGCATCAAGGACCGCTATCTAAGTCTTCTTAATGAGCGAAATCATATTTGTCATTCGTACTCTCAATTTCGACACGACTCAGTTATGCCGAGCTACTGGTAATTATGTACTCATTTTTTATGATTCAGATGATATAGACACAATGTTCCCTAATTTCACATCCCTCGCTCAGAGAGCAAAAACGACATGAGCTTCTTGAAAGAGCTCAACGTCGTGTTCGTCAAGCTAATGCTAAGCGTGATATGTACGAAGGAGCGTCGTGGGCAAGCGACGTAGGTAAAACTATAAGCATAACTTCCACATCTTCCACATCAGCTCAGACAGATTCCTCCACCGGATCATCTGAGCCCTTAAAAAACGGTGAGTGATGAATCCTCCCAAACAAACCCTGAGGTATCAACTGATCCTGAAGTAAATGTTCGCCCCATTATGGTAGATGTTGGAGTAGATAACGGCGTTCGAATGTCAGACAATGCAACAAACACACTTCGTATTGATAAAACTGACAGAAACATTCAGGTAAATCCTACGACATCAGATATCGGGGTGGATAATAGCGCTCAAATGGTTGAGACTGGTTCCCAGTCGAGTCGCGGGCAAAGCACGCTTGATGCATCTATCGATGCCAAGCCTTCAACAACAGATGCAGAAACAAATACATCTTCTAAACCCAGCCGGCTTGATACGGAGGAGCAAGTTTCATCACGTGAATGGGTCAAAGCTTTTTACAAAAGTATCCTAATTGGGTTGCGCTTAGAATTCGTCCGATTAAAAAGAAAGATACTAAAGACGATAAACGCTATGTTATTAGTGAAAACGGGGCGCTTGTATCGAGAAATGGTAAAAAATACAAACGATACGAGTATATTGACTGGGTAGCAACTATGGAGAAGATTAAAGATATATACTATGATGCTGAAAGTCAATCGATCGATGAAACACATGGAATGTTGGATGAAGAAAATCGAACGAGAACCATTATGCGTTTAGAAAAGAATAAGCGAACTGGTGATGAATTAGAAGAACTTGATGTTGTTCTTAAGGATCGGAGACTGCCCAATATTACATTTGGTAGAAAAATAACTTCTACCACATCCGACGACGAGAGTAGTAGATTTAAAATGCTCTGGATTATTTCCAAAAACATGGAGATGCTCGATTCGAATCTAATGAAGAGCATTGTACCGATTTTCAAGGATAAATATAAATCTGACAAAAGCTCATTAGAACAGTATGTTTGGGTCAAGGATGGATCCGTTGATGTGTTTGGAAAAGAATCAAACCTGAAGCACACAGCAGCACTGAGGAAGATTGACTGGCAATCCACACTAAGAGTGTTCTTGGACTTGGTTAAGAGCCGAGGCTTGGAACTTACTATGGTTGGAGCTAATGATATCGAGAGAACCATTAAGGACTACAAGCCTTATGATGATGATGAAGAGCGCGAGGCACGACATGGTACGAGAACCGGTTTAGATGAAAATATGGATAGAAATCTATCAATCCCTGATAGCGAAGCTAAGAAAATTCTATATGAGTACTACAAGAGCCTCTTTGATAACAAGATCGTTATCCCATTTCGTCTTAAGCCTGTTGTCGATACTAAGAATGGTGTAAAAGCCCATGCCACGTACTATTTTAGCGTACCAAGTGAGAATCACTATTTCAACATTAGGAATAAGGACCATAAACTTGTTTCAGGAAACGCTTGGACGGAGCTGATGAAGGTGATGCGTTGGATGGATACATTCCTTGCGCTTCTAAGTGGCTTGGAAGATGTCCATCGTACTGCAACTGATATCGAAGGTCCTGCAACTGAAGAGGAGAAGAAAATGATTAAAAATGTGAATGCCAATCTCAAGATCATTCGCGAGGTCATCTTCAACAATGCTGATGATATCAAGCAACAAAGTGAGGAGGTATATGAGGAGAGTGAATTGGATAAGCTTCATGATGACGCCGAACGCGCTTACCTGAATTATGGAGAGGCTCAAAAGCGATACGAAGAAGCTAAGAAGTCCGTTAAAGGAAATAACTCAAAATCAGCTCGATCGGCACTAAAGGCAGCGACATCAGCTGTGAAGGCAACAAAAGCTGTATTTAACGCAAAAGCCAAACAATATAGCATTGCGGCTCAGGAGATCGCGGAAGAAGAGGAACGTGAGCGAGCTGCCGACGACTTTGCTAAGCGTGCTCGCGGGGAGGGGCTTAAGGGTCGTGGTCTAAGGGGGCAGGCGTGGCTCCACTGGAAGGAGTTGTCCGACGAGGAAGAACCTACAATCTGAATGAGATTCAGGGTTTAGCAACACCAAGTGCCTACGTATATCGCCAGCTTGGTAGCAAGTACATTCGTATTCCTGACCTCGATGCTAAGACTCTTGTGATTGTGCAACCGAATCGTCGAAAGTGCGGACCGAAGTGTCAGATCAGTGATAGTCTTCAAGGCATGATCAGAACTCTTGTGTATAAGCAGCATATTGATCAACCAACGTATGACAAGCTCAGCGTCGAAGATAAAAAAATGTTCAAGGAGATCCTCGCGATCACTCATCTTCAGTACAATTTCCACGATAAGCTCACGGATCCACTTGAAACACTTCGCGCTGAGTATGATAAGCTCAAGGGGAGATTCAGTTAGGAAATGATAATCCGAGTATCATCAAGCAGCTCAAGTCTCTCACAGTAGATATGTATAGCAATCGTCTCATCGATGATAAAGAATTTAAAGAAATTATCACGAGACTACTATAAACATCATGTTCTTCTTTAACCCCGCATTATTTCCAGCTCAGCTGGTAGCTATGGCGATAACGCCGATAACAACGTCGCTGAACTCAAAGCTATCATGAAGAATCTAATCATTCATGACCGCCCTCAGAAGACTCAGGCCGCTGTATGGGCAACTGATCTCGATAAGTCAATCAGGAAGGTAGATGCTTCGACCCAAACCGAGGGTGGCCGCATGTGGGCTTACCAACCCAAGAAAAAAAGACCGTGAAGACGTTTGCTCTCTAAGCGATACCACTTCGCACGAGTTTATTTCGATATCCTCGATGGACTTCGATTTTTTTATCGTTGATAGATATTTCAAGTATAGCATCCCCACCATCAGCATTTTTGGTTGAGAGGAATACTGAATCCCCTAAGACTACTATCTGATCAGCTCTAAGCATGGTTGATCCTATGACCTGATTCGGGTCATCAGTAGTTAAATTGGTTTTGAGCTCTTTACTCGGACCGCAACCCATGATTATGCTATACACTACCAAAGATATTTCTTTAAAAACCAATATGGATTTTCATCATCTATTGGACGGGCAAGGCCCGAGGTCGCCAGACCCTCGGGCTGAACCCGAGAGCCTTGGCTCTCCCATGTCGCGTGTAGTATGCTTTGCGACGCTTCTTATCCTTATGATGGCTGACCTCGGGCATCGCCCGTCATACTTCTTACCTTTGCGCTTGAAGGCGACCATTTTTCAAGCCAACCAGTTGGCGAATCGACGGACTTGTCTGTCTCTATACTCACTCAGCGATAATTGCTCGTAGTTCATTAAGTTGGGATTTCAGATCATTAATCTCAGACATTAGTTGCTGAATCATTCTCACATTATATACGCTTAATTTAGAATAATCTACATGAAGCTTGACGCCTAATGGCTCTAGCCATGGATCAGTACTGGTTTGAAGCTCCTCGCTTCCATCAGGTATGCGAGCGACTAAATCTAAAAACCCTTGATCAAGAACATCCTGAGCGATCAAACCCAATTCCTTAGGTTTATCAGGGTGTGCTTTCCATTTATATGATTTCACTCGCAATGACTTGTAAAGGCATTCAACGCGCTCAATGGGCACCTCGTTGATATCTTGCTTTAGGCGGCGGTCTGATTGCATAACCATGGCCTCACAACCAATATAACCATTGAATATCGCACATACATTTGTATATGTTATAGGAGTACCTGTAGCCATCTCCGTAGCACCTGAATCTGTTCTTAGCCTATAGACGCTCAGCCCTATATTTCCTGCGCTATTCCAGGTATAGCTGATAGTAGATGATATTTGCATCGGCGCTGATGGATTTGTTGTACCAATCCCAAATCGGCCCGCATTGGTTAATACCATTCGGGTAACTCCTCCCGTTCCAAAACGTAAATCATTGCCTGTTAAATTACCAATCCATGTCGCGTTGGTAGAGGTTGCACTATTGCCGTTATTGACCTCGATCTGAAATTTCACAGGCGTGATATTCGATCCGGAAAAAGTGCACATCCGTGTGTAGCCAGCATCGAGATAGTCGGTCCCGGAACCAGTGATGGAAAAATATTCATTTGCTGGAGTTGAATGAATCCCCAACTCCGTCAGACTCCCTAACGAGGTTATATTAGCTTGATTTCCATAAGCTAAAAAGCCGTTAATAGATCCGGAGCAGGTTATATCGCTAGTTGTAGAAAGACTTGCTGCTGATATATTTCGACTCGCATCAACGAATGCTGCGCTATTGACTCGATACCCCGCGAATGCGTTCATCGTTCCGCTACAAGCAATATTACCGATATTTTGGATATGCCTTGAGCTTGTGATAACATCAGTCCCGCCGATCTGAATGCTTCCAACATCACAGAGGGTGCCGCTGATCTTTATCGAACCATTCAGGTTTTGAGCATCGAGTGTCCTGATCGACCCAATATCTTTGTTCGCATCCACCACAAGAGCTTTAGAAGCTACAGCCCCACCGAGCGTGATATCCAAAAAGTAATTCTGATTGAAAGTTTTGTAAGTTGAGGTCGTTGCATCCCAAAATTTAAGGGACGGTATGGATAGCCCTGCCCCTCCAGTCGATAGCGTGAGATTAGTTAGCGTTCCTACTGACGTGATCGACGTCTGCGCGGCTGTTGATAGCGCCCCAGTGAGAGTCGTCGCTGAGATGCTGCTCAAGCCAGATATCGATCGCGAAGCACCCGTGAAAACCAGATTGCCAGCGACTGTAAGCCCGGATAGTGTTCCAACCGATGTGATATTGGTTTGCGCCGCTGTAGATAGCGTACCTGTAATACTGGTTGCAGTCAGCGAGCTGATCGTCCCGATCTCCCCAGATGCTCCCAGTACCAACGCTTTGCTGTTTGCTGCCGTTCCAGGCGTGATCCCGACTACGTACGAGGGAGCAGATGATACAGTGGAACCATTCACGGTTAGACTGCTACATGACAATGCCCCAATCCCACTGATATCATTATTAACACCAGGAACGAGGGCTATACCTTGTGTTGCTGTCCCTTGAACAATTCCTGTAATATAAGACAAGCGGTAATCATTCTTATCGAGATAAAGCGTTTGAGCGTAATCATAGGTTAGATATCCACTGGCATCCAATGTTAGATAGAATGCTGGGTTATAGATAGGTGATGTAAAAATTGGTTGGGGATAAGAGAAACCAGAACTCATAGTTGTTTTTGTCTCGAGCTATATAGATCGAGTGATTAAAGACACGATCATGAGCGGAATTCCAGACTTTGGCGCTTCCTTGCCAAAAAGTTCAAGTCTGCTGGCATGGGCGACATCCCTGCGCTTGACATCAAAAAGTTGTTTAGAATGGTTGTCCTTGGTCCGTCATTCAGCGGGAAGAACAATCTATGTATGTTTATCCTCAAGCATTCTCCTCACGTTTTCGCTCATCTAACAATCATAGCCCGCAATCCACACCAAGAGCTATACGAGTACCTCCGAGATAAGTTGGAAGATTTCATTACTTTTGCTGATCCAGATATGCCCCCAAAAGTTGATCAAGTACGCCACACACCTATGAGCTCCAACAAACCTGAGCTTGTCATCATAGATGACTATAGCAACGATAAGCTACTCCAGAAGAATACCTTCTCATTATATGACCAGGGGCCGGCATTTCAAGCTATCAACAATATTCCTTAGCCATAGCTACTTTGCTACTGATAAGATGATTCGCTTGAATTCAGAGTACGTCGCTATCCTAAAGGCTAATTCGAAGCGTGATTTGCAGATGGTTGTGAAAGATTTCAATATAAAGGGAGTAGATGATCGCTCGATCGTCTATTACTACAACAAAGCCACTGAACAAAAGGTCAGATGTTGTTCATAGACTCTATCAAGGGTCAAATCAGATACAACTTTGATAGGCCTATTGCAATGGAAGAGTAATTCCAATTAAGCAATCAGAAAAATGCTTAACATCATATACAACTAAAATGGCGAGCTTTCTCAAACTTGACAGTACCAACCTAATCCAAGATGGATACAACTCAACTTGGAAATACTCGTTCCCTGGTTCAGCTGCTGACTTTCGTGATGTAGTATGCGCAGTCCAAAGCATCAGCATGTACAACTCGGAATATAATATCGATGCGATGCAGTTCCAAAACACAAGCTTCAAGATCGAAGTCCCGACTGCGGCGACTACCTCTACTATCAGTATTACTCTTCCTGACGGCATTTATTCCTACGATGATGTAAATCGCAGCATTCAGACAGCCCTTGTTAATGCTGGAGCATATTTGATCGATCCATCTGGAAACAACGTATTCTACCTAAAGCTGAGTGAAAACAGTGTTTATTACGCATGCCAGGTCGATTTTTCTCCGACGCCAACAACATTACCAACTCTTGGAGGTACTTGGGCAAGACCAGCTACTGGTCTATACTCAGCTGGTGGAACTGGATTGCCTACTACCACTCGCGTTCCTCGTCTTATCATCGATAATGTCGAGTTTGGAAAGGTGGTTGGCCTAACCGTAAGTACCTATCCCGTTACCTCAGCGGTAGTTGCCAGTGCTCAGCTCTCTAACATCATTCCACAGATTCACCCCACCAGCTCATACATCGTTCGTTGCGATCTTATTAAAAATGAGTACGTTGCATCTGGTGATATTGTAAGTGCATTTGATAGAGGTGATGCAGCAATTGGAAAGCTTATTTCATATAAGCCGAGTCAGTATGCATGGATGAATTGCCACAATGGCTCTCGCTCTACAATTACTATCAGTATCTACAACCAAAACGATAAGAAGGTTATCTTTCGCGATACATCAGTCTCGATCATGCTGTTGCTGAGGCCAAAAAAATAAGTTAGCTAATGCTTTTTTTCTCACAAACGGAAGGAGCCACCAGACTTACGCATTGCGCGAATCTTAGCCATGTGATCCTTAGCTTCCTGGGATCCCTTTGCAAATTTCTTACCCTTTGGCTTGACAACGCCTACGCCATATCGACGACGGACTTCACCTCGAATCGATTTGATTAGGTCTCCATGCTCAGGTTTGGTCGCCTTAGATAGTAGGTACTTCTCTCCAGAATCGACTACATCAGTTAGAACGCCTTTGCGTTTAGCATACGAAAGCGCACGCTTTGCTCCTTTCTTAACATCCGTCATGGTTAGTCGTCCTCCTTCCTTATCACTATCGGAGTCATAAACACCAATGCCAGTCATGGAACGGATAGCAGCTCTTGCAGGGATGGCACCCTGTGGAGCTCCGATTGCGGTTGCAAGAGCGGGTACAGCAACGTCGGCAGCGCGAGACAATAGACCCGAATCTTTGGCAAGCTTGAACGCTGATTTAATTCCTCCCCATACCTTGGACCAGATACTCGAACCATACATACCACCTCCTTGCATATGCTTAAACGGGTAGCCAATCTCCTTTTGTGATCGCCAAACGTGTTCCTTTACCAGATTTGCGAGCCGAAGAGCTTTCGCATATGACTCTGGGTGAAGATGAAGTGTAGCTCCAGAACCACTTAGCTCATCTTTAGACAATGATAATGTCCCTGTCTTGAATGCTCTCTTGAGCTTCGACTCGGGAACAGATACGGATACTTCTAACTCTTTAAAAGTCATGATTATATTTACCCTCTTGAGATAAAATCTGAATTATATTTAATCCTGAATGAAGTCTGATATGATATAAATATAAACGTACATTTGTACTAATCATGATCGGCCACATTTATCGTATCATTCATCTGGAGAGCGACGTTCAATACATTGGATCAACCTTCAATGAACCTCGTAAGCGTTGGCAACAGCATAAGCAGCATTATCAGAAGTGGGATAAGGGTAATCACTGTGAAATTGCCATTTATCCATTCATAAAGGAGCATGGTATTGATAAGTTTAAGCTCATCTCTATCAAGGAATATGACGTTGTAGACCGAACCCATCTGGAAGCATATGAGCAGTTGTGGATTTCGAAATTGAAATGTGTCAACAAAAATAACCCGTGTAGTTTGAAGCCGCTATTTCAGAAGCAATATCTCAAACAATACCGTGCAGTATGGAAACCATTAAATCTAAAAAGCAACAGCACTATCAAAAGAATAAAGGTATTATTATCGATCAAGTAAAACAATACTATCAAACAAATAAGGAAGCCATTATTCAACGTAAGCGCCAGCACTAGCAAGCAAACAAAGAACGGCTTAATGCGAGAGCTGCTGAGAAAATTGAATGTGGCTGTGGTGCAAGATATAGACGTAGTGATAAAGCTGTTCATTCCAGATCTCAGAAGCATCAACGTTGGTTAAGTCAGGATAGTTAAGTTCAAATCCTTGAATCGATTTAGTACATTCATCTTATTTTTTGCTTGCAATATAACCACAGCATACACCAAATTCCACAGTAATCACCATACGTACCTTGGAATTGTTTGGGATTGTACTTCCCGATTCCATATTTTGTTGGAGCTGCCTCACCCATTGAATCGAAGAATTCGCCATCATGAACGCATGTCCAGTGTCC
>JAAKBF010000163.1:0-24967 GCA_012656075.1 Phytophthora hibernalis | reverse complement strand
GCTTGGCTGGCGGAAGGATAGGATTTGTGATATGGGTACACGGGTTTGTACATTTGGAGCGACAATATTTACGTTTTGTGATTTGGGGATTGGTACCGGTATGTATTTTAATTTATGTAAATTGTGGTTTGATATGTATTTTTAAATATCGATACATAAATTAAAAAATACATAACGTTATCCGTATTCGCCAAACATGGTGGGATTGGTACTTTGCGCATGATTGCTTTAACGGTATGGCAGAGGTTACGTACACAGTCTGAGAATTGGTGCGATACTAAAATCAAGTCACATCGGGAAATCACTGAGGATGGGCTACCCGCAAAAACGGATGTCACCCTGCTGACATTTTTGCTCAGCTTCTTCGCAAAGGCAGTCGCTGCGCTCCTGCAATAATTAGATTCTAACTCCGGCCCAGTACAATGCTTGGCTCGCTGTTGAGCTCGGCGCTGGGCCCGCCTCCTCCGCAGATACCGCGCGGCCCTGCTTCGCGGGCACCCCGCACGGGTTTGCTGCGTCTTCGCGCGCTCGCACACGCTCACCTCCGTTGGCTTTTCTATTTCACATTCACCCCCTCCGTTCCAGACTGTGTACGGAACCACTCTCTTAACGGTATGTGTCTGCACAAAGGTATGACGCGTTTTTGGTCTGCAAAGCTTGTTATTTAGACAAGGATACGCTACTGCTAACGTTACCGGTACTTTAGCTTGCCTCTCACTGCGCCACAGTTTTTGCACTTGTGTATTTACCGGTATGGTCATTTCTGCGAATTTTGCACTACCGTTGGAGATGCTTTAACAGCTTATTAAAATGTAAAGAGATGCTTTAAGTTCACGCAGACGCCAGCGTACATGTCTTGTATTCAAATTTAGTTGGTGGAAAACTACGTACCGTATTTCTATCAGAAATACGAGGCTGAAGCGGACTACACTAGGACTTCGATGAAGTGACAAAGATTTTTAACCTACTGGGTTTTGAAGCTTATAGCTGATAATCTTTGTTTAACCCATTTCCTTCAAGCAACATTCAGTGGGTGGGTGGGTTTTGATGTTACCCGTGGCCGCTACGGTCGACATTCATATGGGTGTTTTCATTGTCAGCCGGTTATTATATATTAGGTAAAGTAACTTGATATGACTAATAAGAGGTGGCATTTGGCTACACCTTCATCTAATTAAAGAGTGGACACCCACCGATTTCGTCTAAAATCTGACATGGGTCTTACAAACAGGTTTATCGATTTCAAAGATATTTGTAAACTGACGTAGAAGTTCGAGTCCCCTTTAGGGAGAAACTCTGGATTAAAATCCAGAGAATAACGGGTCTATTAACCCTTTTGCGGCAAATGGTCACAGTTCGGCCCCTTTTGCGGCAAATGGTGACAGTTTGGCCCCTTTTGCTGCGTACTCCGGAGTATTCAAAACCTGCTGAGAAAGTCGTAGCTAAAGGAGCCGTTTTGGCACCTTCTATTTGTTCCCAAGCTTCAAGCACCGTGTTATGAAACAACCAATCAAGTTCGACTAGCATGGATATGGACGGGTCAAACATACTCATAATTACATGTATAGCCATTGTCAATTGCCATATTTCAATAGTAAAATGAAGATATGTGCGCATACCTACTTGTATGACATCTGTGATCATACTGACTTGTAAAGTGGCCCAATGCATCGCACTACATTCCTGGAGGATGAAGACAAGCTGCTAGTGCAGCTAGCACACCCGTATGCAGGCTAAGGCGTCAGTAGTATATACTGGAACATTACGCCGGCAGTTTTTTCTTAATATTATTTAACAAAACAATAGCTGTATTCGTCTCTGACGCCCAGCCGTCAATTTCATCGACGCAACCTCTTGATTAACTTACAGCTCAAGAAGACATCTGCTGCAACTCAAGCATCCGCATAACCTCTCGCCATTGGAAGCACTTGGGGTAGGGCTACATCTGTGCGGCACCGCACCGCTTCGTCACACCTTTATATCCCGCTTAGGTACGGTAGCAAATTCTCTCCTTTCTTTTTCTCTCATTCCATAATCTGCCGTCTGGAGAAAAGGATGGTGAAGCTGTTCTGTGCGATCGTTGGCGTGGCGGGAAGCGCGTTCGAGGTGGATATTGACGAGGGTGCATCAGTGTCTGCGTTGAAGAAGGAGATCAAGAAGGAGAAGATGTACCAGTTTCCGCAGACGAGCTGCAGCTCTTCCTGGCGAAGACGACGGACGGCACGTGGCTCCGTCGAACGATCCCGATGTGGAAGCTAAGAAAGTGGAGCCATTCCTGAGCACGAAGGGCTGCTGGACGGAGACAATGACCTTGATGAAGAGATTGGCGACTTGTTTGGAGGTGATCCGACGAAGAAGACGATCCACGTGCTGGTGGTGGTTCCGGATGGTGCAGTTGGTTCAGCGAGCGAGACTTCCAGGATGGATCAACTCGTCGAAAAGGTTGACAAGGTGTACGAGCAGACTGTGCTGACCAAACGCAAGCGATATGCCCACTCGGAAATGAACTCGTCCAAGGGCAAGCAGCTACTGGAAGACTTAAACATTCAGGTGGTTCCTGTGCGCACAGTTCCATTTGACGTTGGAAGGGGGAATCCGGTCAACGGATTCCAGTGGATGAGTGTTGAATGCGGACAAGAGATCCACGATCTCTCTGAGGAGCAGCAGCGACGACGTTATCATAAATACGTAGAAGACAACATTGGTGATGTGCTGAAGGAGCAGCAGCTGTGTGTGATTGGCGTGGAAAAAGCAAAAAGTTCTTACGAAAGAAGTTCCTGGTTGCAACATTGAACTAGCTGGAAGCACGGATCTCCTCGTTCTCAGCGATATTGCCGTGGCGAATCCTTCCAGTGTTAAGTACTTGCCAGGAGTGAAGATGCTGATTGAAGTGAAGAGAGCCGTTCAAAGTAACTCCGAGTTCCAGGCTATGTCGGAGCTAATCGCTTTGGATCTAATCGTTCGCAAAGACCCAGTAATGGCACTTCTTACTGACTTGAACGCCGTGTGGATGTTCTTCTGGTTCTCCGGAGATGAAGATGGTTGTGCTCTCATCCAGACGGCGACCATCGCGAATCCAGGGAGGCTTTCGAGGTGATCAGGAAGCTGTTGGCGCAGTCTCCCATTACTGGTACCGAGATCAAACTCCCGTACATTCAAAATCCCGTGAAGAGATTGAAGCTGAAAATGTGTTACCACCTATCGGAGAGGGTGAAAGTGGCGGGATTCGTGAGAGCATCGAACGATACTATGACATCGCCAGTATGTTAGGTCCCGACATTGAGATGGCGCGTGCTGTGGCCCGGCAGGTCACTCGATCTATTCCCACGTTGAGTTATTTCAGCTGATTCTCCCTTCGGCATGCATCACTAATAAATTGCTTTTTATCATGATTTTTTCATCCTGACAAATATAAAGTTAATAGTATATAAAGATGACATACTCACCCGATCAATACGAACTTAACAAAGAGCGAATCAAAGCCGCTCAAAAGCGGTACTATCTGAAAACAAGGGAAACGCGACTGGCTAAGCAGCGAGAATATGATGAGAAGAATCGCGAAGAAATTCGTGCTCGTAAGAAGAAGAATTACTTAAGTAAATCCGAACTTAAGCAAAGCGAGCTTAACTGATTTTTAATTTTTTTCTCTCAGCCCTAATATAAAGTCGATCCTGATACAAGGTCCAATAATTATAAAGTCGATTCTCACGAGATTAATTTAGTCGAAGATATATAGGCAATATGTTTGCATACGAACTCGCAGGATTAAAGAGATTAAATATCCAAGCTGTCAAATGGGGTAGCAGCTACCGGGTTAAGGTTCGAGGTAGAACTGGAAAGATGGTATATGTTAGCAACATTTCTCGTTCAGTCAACAAGAAATTGGTGGCTAAGCAGTACAATGTTTCTGTTGAAACCCTTGAGAAGCATATGTCGCCTGACTATAAGTCTGATCCCAAGTACCGGTTTTACACTGGTAATCACATGGAATCACACTTATATGAGGGTATCGAGGCTACTGATTTCTACGATAAGCTCGAGAACGTTCTTTCAACTCAGGCAAGTGCTTTTAAGGTAAATATTGCTCTCGGGTACGAACTTGTGGGCAAGACTGATCCTGATGACACTCGCTACTTCTACCCGAATCTCGCAAACACTTATGTATTCAATAAGCCTGTCGCAATCAACAGCAAGGCGGATATTCGAAAGAAGGTGATTTCGGAAATTCGGTCTATGGAGTTGGCTGACAAGCTGAACTACCCCAGCTCCGGATATAAGCTTAAGGCGATCACTGCATTCAAGATTTTAGTCTACCATCGCGACCATGCTCTTGGGGATAGCGACGCTGTTATTCCTAAGATTATCCGCGAAAACAAGCATGTAATCAACTTCCCTAAGACCAACAACAAGTGCGTCTTCCACTGCATCACCTGGCACACATTCCAGAGCGCTAAGAAGGATCCTCGCAGAATTCAGGCTCAGGTGAAGGATGCATTCAAGCGCTACTGCTCTTTTAAGGGAGTAAAGTATACGTTGAGTCTATTTAGGAGCTTCAAGCCTATTGACCTGCTACAGCTCGATGAGGTTGAGGACTGCTTCCAGCTCGGTATTAACGTATATAGCATGGATGTAGCTTCTGGGAATGTAGAATGTATTCGTAGGTCGGACAAGGGGTTTGAATCTATGGATATTCTATCACACGAGAATCACGCTCTCTACATCAAGAGCATCGATATGCTTCAGTCTAAGTATCAGTGCCCCAAGTGTGAAATGATATTCGTGAGCGGTGAAAGACTCAAAAACCACAAGAAAAATCAGTGCGAGCTTGTGAATATTGAGAGCTTCCCTGCTGAGCCAACTATCTACAGGCCAGCTCCTAACGCGATTCGATCACTGCTTACAAAGTATTCCATTAAGGAGGCCAATCAATACATCGACAACTTCATTGTTTATGACTTTGAGGCAATCCTTAAGCCTACCGCGACTCAACACGGTGAAAGTACTGTCTTCACGAACGAACACATTCCTGTGTCTGTATCCGTTGCTGATAGCTTAACCGAGGAGGTGCGCTGCTTTGTGAATGACGATCCGAAGATGCTGCTGACGGATATGTTCAAATACATCGGTGATGTATCGCTGAAGATCCAACAGTACAATGTCGATAAGTATAAGTCGCTTCTGCAAAAATCATCAACGCCCACGGTCTGACAGGTTTGGAAATTCCAGGCGTCAATCTGGGTAAGAAGTACAAGATGTCTGATGTGGAGAGTTGGATTAAGGAAGGGAAGTATGATAGCTTCTTCCACTTCCATAACAGTCTTGGCTTTGGTAAGCAGAGGTCCGACTACGGAAGACTTAAACAGCAGATTGATCAGGTTCCAGTGTTCGGCTTCAATTCGGGTCGATACGATATCAACTTGATTAAGAGCGACTTATTCGCCATCATTGGTACTGACAACATCAAATCTGTTATCAAGAACCCCAGCTACATGTGCATTGCTACATCGAACATGAAAATGCTCGATATTAGCAACTATGTACCGGCTGGTACCAGCTACGATAAGTATCTTACGACATATCTCGGTGGCTGCAAATGTGATGACAAAATTAGATGTGTCTGTGGTCTTGGCAAGGGTCTTTTCCCGTATGAATACATCACCGCGTTCAATGTACTCAACCAGACTACTATTCCGCCTAAGTCAGCTTTTGACAGCAAGCTCCGTGGAACAAGCATCAGCGATGATGAATACGAGCGAGTGAAGTTTGTGTGGAAGTACTATGAGATGAAATCCATCAAGGACCTACTGGTCTGGTACAACAATCTCGATGTAGTCCCATTCATCAAGGCTATCAAAGCCCAGCGCGAGCTATTCATGCGTTTCGATCTGGATATGTTCGCTGATGGTGTGTCTCTACCAGGACTTAGTGAAAAAGTTATGTATCAGACCTGCTTTAACAATCTCCAATATCCGGATAAGACACCTGCTAACGCATTCCAATTTCCACCCCAGCGTATGGGTGGCTACAAGAGTCAGGATGCTAAGGCAAAGCGGGAATTTGGTATGACACTTGCTCACTTGAATACATTGTTGCAAAAGCAAAAGTATCTGTGTGGTTTATGCTACTGTCAGCTGACCGTCGATACCGCTTCAGCAGACCGTATCAACAACAAGCTTGGACACATCGATGGCAACGTATTGGTTAGCTGTATCAAGTGCAACACCGCCCGTAAGGACATGTCTCTCAAGGGATTCCGCTATAAGAAGTTGCTTGAGTTCAACTCGGACAGATTGGTGTATAGCATTGATAAGGAGGAAAAGGATATCTACGCTAAGATGAAGGCCAACATTGCTGGAGGTCCATCTATTATCTTTAATCGCTACGCTAAGCGCAACGAGACGAAGATTCGTGGAGGTAAGCTCTGTAAGAAAATTATCGGATACGATGCCAACGCTTTATACCTATGGGCACTTGGTAATGAGATGCCATGCGGACGATTGACTACGATCGAGGCTTATGATGGCATTGTCGAGGACATCGTTTCTGATAAGATTTTCGGCTTCCTCGAGTGTAATATTCGCACACCAGAGCACTTGAAAGAGTACTTCAGTGAGATGACCCCAATCTTCAAGAATACGCTAATCGATTGTGCTGATGAGAGTGTCATTGGTCATCACATGTACAAGTACAACGAGGCACGTAAGCAAAGCCGAGCAAAACCAGCTCGTAAGCTGATAGGTAGCTACTTTGGTGAAAAGATTCTTATATACGCACCTTTGCTTAAATGGTATCTTTCCCACGGTTTGGAGATTACCAAGACTTACTGCTTTATTAAGGCCAGCTCTCACAAGGCTTTTGATCCATTTATGGAGGCTGTATCAAACGCTCGACGAAAGGGTGATGTTGATAAGTCGAAGGCGATGATTGCTGAGATGATGAAACTTGTAGGCAACAGTGCTTTCGGTCGATCTGGAATGGATATGAGCAAGCACAAAGAGGTCAAGTATGAGTCGAACGACAAAGCTATTAAGAGCAAGATCGAACACTTTACGTTCCACGGGTTGGAGGAGCTTAATGATTCTTGTGAGATTACGATGAAAAAGCGTCGGCTCAACAACAAGAACCCGATCCATTTATCGATTGCTATCTATCAGCTCGCTAAGCTACGCATGCTTCAGTTTTACTATGACTGCATCGACTTTTACTTCGATCGTTCAGACTTTCAATATCAGGAGATGGACACGGACAGTGGCTATATCGCGTTCAGCTGCGAGAACCCATTCAAAGAATGCATCAAGCCTGAACTACGTGATCACTTCGATGAGCATAAGTATGAGTGGTTCCCGCGAGACTACAACGCCGAGGTAGCCAAGTTCGATCGCCGCACGCCTGGACTATTTAAGGAAGAGTGGCGAGGTGATGCAATGGTCTCATTATCCTCTAAGAACTACATCTGCTATCTACCGGACGAGGAGCACAAGGTCAAAGTCAGTGCTAAGGGTGTACAGCAGGGGCGTGGTCGCAATGTTGATGTACTTAGCCCAGACGGTTTTGAGACAGTTGTACGGGACCGTATCACACTTCGGGGTACTAACAAGGGTTTCAGACTATCGAAAGAAACCAAATCGATCATTACCTATACTCAAACCAAAACAGCGCTCAATTATTGGTACGACAAGCGACAGGTACTGTCAGACGGTATTTCTACGATTCCGCTCGATATTTAGGGGATCTATTTCCATATTTTTTGTTTCTAATATAGACCATGGATGCGCTACTATCGAAGTTATATCACAATCCAAAAACAGGGTATATCGGCAGCAATGCTCTATATCAGAAGGCTAAACAAATTGAAAAATCTATTCGATTGAAGGATGTTAAGGAGTGGTATGGTAATCAGACTGACATTCAACGGTACCATGGAAAAACAACACAATTTGATGGTTTCAAGATTGCTTCGACCAATCCAAATAGTTGGCAAGCTGATTTAGCATTCTGGAGAGGAAATACCATTCTAACTGCTATCAATATCAACTCCAGAATTGGTTTTGCTAAGATATTAACTGACAAACGATGGAGCAGTGTTTCCAAGGGGATTAAAGCTCTTGAATCGCTTAACGTTGATATTTTGACAACCGACAATGGATCTGAGTTCATGAATAGGCACGCTCAAGCATATTTCAAGCGAAAATCTATTACTCACTACAATAACGAGCCAGGTGATCATGGAACAATGGGTAAGATTGAGCGCTTCAATCGTACGCTTAAATCGAGGCTGATGAAGATAAAGCAACCTTTATCGATTAAGCTTCTTAGTGACGTCATCGACAACTACAACAATACGGTTCACACTTCTATCAAAATGACACCAAATGAAGCGACTGGACAGGTAATTGAATCAGAATTGAGTCATAACAACACAACTATGGAAAATCTCGAGAATCGACTCGAAATTGGAACTTCTGTGCTTTATCGTTTGAAGAAGAAGCAATTTGAGAAAGAATCGGCTCAATGGAGTAAGTCTATCTACGAAGTAGTTGGTATCGATGGCTATCGGATCCAAATCAGATCTAAAAACGGTCATATTCTCTACAAATCATTCAATGATATCAAACCGGTTGACGATGAGACTACAGATGCCCCATCCGCCAAGAACCAAGTCTTTGAAGCTGAGAAAATCTTAGATCACAAAAAGATGCGAACCGGGAAGTTCAAATATCTTATCAAATGGATTGGATATGATGATTCAACGTGGGAACCATTCTCAAATCTCCGTTTAATTAATAAAAACAGACCGTCTGAGTTAGAGAAGGAATATTTTGGGGCTAAAGAAATTCCTTTCTGAAGCAAGAATTGGGATATATATATAGAAGGCAATCATCGTAAAAATGATTGGGAGAATCTACAAAATTATCCACAGACAGAGTTTAATCTGTTATGTAGGCTCGACACTTAATACCGTGAGCAACCGATGGTCAGGTCATAAGGCTGACTTCCAAAAATGGAAGAAAGGTAGAACGTCCAATGTCTCCATTTTCGAACACTTTGATAAACATGGTATTGAACAATTTAAGATCATTTTGATCAAGGAATATGAAGTTGCAGATAAAACACATTTACGAGCTTATGAACAACTATGGATTAATAAGCTTAGACGTAGCTGTGTCAATAAAAATAACGCAATCATGTTTAAGGATCTTTACTTTAAAAACTATAAAGCAACCCATATCGAACTACTTCGAGAAAAGAGCAGGATTAAAAATAAGCTTCCGCATAATGTTGCTAAGGCATTAGAAAAGTTTAACTGCGATTGTGGCGGTAAGTACGCCAGAAAACATAAATCAACGCATATCAAATCCAGTCGACACCAGACGTGGCTATCGAACTGAAGGCCGCACATTTTTTAGTAAAAACAAACAGGAGATCAACTCTTGAAAAGGAGTACTGGGGTTTAAAAAATGAGTCATAGTTAGCTTGTAAATAATTTTGATAGAGACATCCTCTGTAAGCTTTTGACTCAAGTATATTGTTCGATCTATTTTTGCGAAACGTTTTGAATTATCTGACTTGATATATAGTAATAATATAATGTGCCCCAGTTGTTTAGAAAAGGACCGTGAGCTTGCTAAGCTTCAGCGGAAGCTATGGATTATCCATGAAGTAAGCCGAATCAAGAACGAACTAATGAACCTTGATGCATCAGCCAATTTCCGAAAAACGGTAGTAAATCGTAAGTATCGCCACGAGTTGGAAGCAATATTTGGAGTTCCATTTCATTGCATCAAGGACCGCTATCTAAGTCTTCTTAATGAGCGAAATCATATTTGTCATTCGTACTCTCAATTTCGACACGACTCAGTTATGCCGAGCTACTGGTAATTATGTACTCATTTTTTATGATTCAGATGATATAGACACAATGTTCCCTAATTTCACATCCCTCGCTCAGAGAGAGCAAAAACGACATGAGCTTCTTGAAAGAGCTCAACGTCGTGTTCGTCAAGCTAATGCTAAGCGTGATATGTACGAAGGAGCGTCGTGGGCAAGCGACGTAGGTAAAACTATAAGCATAACTTCCACATCTTCCACATCAGCTCAGACAGATTCCTCCACCGGATCATCTGAGCCCTTAAAAAACGGTGAGTGATGAATCCTCCCAAACAAACCCTGAGGTATCAACTGATCCTGAAGTAAATGTTCGCCCCATTATGGTAGATGTTGGAGTAGATAACGGCGTTCGAATGTCAGACAATGCAACAAACACACTTCGTATTGATAAAACTGACAGAAACATTCAGGTAAATCCTACGACATCAGATATCGGGGTGGATAATAGCGCTCAAATGGTTGAGACTGGTTCCCAGTCGAGTCGCGGGCAAAGCACGCTTGATGCATCTATCGATGCCAAGCCTTCAACAACAGATGCAGAAACAAATACATCTTCTAAACCCAGCCGGCTTGATACGGAGGAGCAAGTTTCATCACGTGAATGGGTCAAAGCTTTTTACAAAAAGTATCCTAATTGGGTTGCGCTTAGAATTCGTCCGATTAAAAAGAAAGATACTAAAGACGATAAACGCTATGTTATTAGTGAAAACGGGGCGCTTGTATCGAGAAATGGTAAAAAATACAAACGATACGAGTATATTGACTGGGTAGCAACTATGGAGAAGATTAAAGATATATACTATGATGCTGAAAGTCAATCGATCGATGAAACACATGGAATGTTGGATGAAGAAAATCGAACGAGAACCATTATGCGTTTAGAAAAGAATAAGCGAACTGGTGATGAATTAGAAGAACTTGATGTTGTTCTTAAGGATCGGAGACTGCCCAATATTACATTTGGTAGAAAAATAACTTCTACCACATCCGACGACGAGAGTAGTAGATTTAAAATGCTCTGGATTATTTCCAAAAACATGGAGATGCTCGATTCGAATGGACTAATGAAGAGCATTGTACCGATTTTCAAGGATAAATATAAATCTGACAAAAGCTCATTAGAACAGTATGTTTGGGTCAAGGATGGATCCGTTGATGTGTTTGGAAAAGAATCAAACCTGAAGCACACAGCAGCACTGAGGAAGATTGACTGGCAATCCACACTAAGAGTGTTCTTGGACTTGGTTAAGAGCCGAGGCTTGGAACTTACTATGGTTGGAGCTAATGATATCGAGAGAACCATTAAGGACTACAAGCCTTATGATGATGATGAAGAGCGCGAGGCACGACATGGTACGAGAACCGGTTTAGATGAAAATATGGATAGAAATCTATCAATCCCTGATAGCGAAGCTAAGAAAATTCTATATGAGTACTACAAGAGCCTCTTTGATAACAAGATCGTTATCCCATTTCGTCTTAAGCCTGTTGTCGATACTAAGAATGGTGTAAAAGCCCATGCCACGTACTATTTTAGCGTACCAAGTGAGAATCACTATTTCAACATTAGGAATAAGGACCATAAACTTGTTTCAGGAAACGCTTGGACGGAGCTGATGAAGGTGATGCGTTGGATGGATACATTCCTTGCGCTTCTAAGTGGCTTGGAAGATGTCCATCGTACTGCAACTGATATCGAAGGTCCTGCAACTGAAGAGGAGAAGAAAATGATTAAAAATGTGAATGCCAATCTCAAGATCATTCGCGAGGTCATCTTCAACAATGCTGATGATATCAAGCAACAAAGTGAGGAGGTATATGAGGAGAGTGAATTGGATAAGCTTCATGATGACGCCGAACGCGCTTACCTGAATTATGGAGAGGCTCAAAAGCGATACGAAGAAGCTAAGAAGTCCGTTAAAGGAAATAACTCAAAATCAGCTCGATCGGCACTAAAGGCAGCGACATCAGCTGTGAAGGCAACAAAAGCTGTATTTAACGCAAAAGCCAAACAATATAGCATTGCGGCTCAGGAGATCGCGGAAGAAGAGGAACGTGAGCGAGCTGCCGACGACTTTGCTAAGCGTGCTCGCGGGGAGGGGCTTAAGGGTCGTGGTCTAAGGGGGCAGGCGTGGCTCCACTGGAAGGAGTTGTCCGACGAGGAAGAACCTACAATCTGAATGAGATTCAGGGTTTAGCAACACCAAGTGCCTACGTATATCGCCAGCTTGGTAGCAAGTACATTCGTATTCCTGACCTCGATGCTAAGACTCTTGTGATTGTGCAACCGAATCGTCGAAAGTGCGGACCGAAGTGTCAGATCAGTGATAGTCTTCAAGGCATGATCAGAACTCTTGTGTATAAGCAGCATATTGATCAACCAACGTATGACAAGCTCAGCGTCGAAGATAAAAAAATGTTCAAGGAGATCCTCGCGATCACTCATCTTCAGTACAATTTCCACGATAAGCTCACGGATCCACTTGAAACACTTCGCGCTGAGTATGATAAGCTCAAGGGGAGATTCAGTTAGGAAATGATAATCCGAGTATCATCAAGCAGCTCAAGTCTCTCACAGTAGATATGTATAGCAATCGTCTCATCGATGATAAAGAATTTAAAGAAATTATCACGAGACTACTATAAACATCATGTTCTTCTTTAACCCCCGCATTATTTCCAGCTCAGCTGGTAGCTATGGCGATAACGCCGATAACAACGTCGCTGAACTCAAAGCTATCATGAAGAATCTAATCATTCATGACCGCCCTCAGAAGACTCAGGCCGCTGTATGGGCAACTGATCTCGATAAGTCAATCAGGAAGGTAGATGCTTCGACCCAAACCGAGGGTGGCCGCATGTGGGCTTACCAACCCAAGAAAAAAAGACCGTGAAGACGTTTGCTCTCTAAGCGATACCACTTCGCACGAGTTTATTTCGATATCCTCGATGGACTTCGATTTTTTTATCGTTGATAGATATTTCAAGTATAGCATCCCCACCATCAGCATTTTTGGTTGAGAGGAATACTGAATCCCCTAAGACTACTATCTGATCAGCTCTAAGCATGGTTGATCCTATGACCTGATTCGGGTCATCAGTAGTTAAATTGGTTTTGAGCTCTTTACTCGGACCGCAACCCATGATTATGCTATACACTACCAAAGATATTTCTTTAAAAACCAATATGGATTTTCATCATCTATTGGACGGGCAAGGCCCGAGGTCGCCAGACCCTCGGGCTGAACCCGAGAGCCTTGGCTCTCCCATGTCGCGTGTAGTATGCTTTGCGACGCTTCTTATCCTTATGATGGCTGACCTCGGGCATCGCCCGTCATACTTCTTACCTTTGCGCTTGAAGGCGACCATTTTTCAAGCCAACCAGTTGGCGAATCGACGGACTTGTCTGTCTCTATACTCACTCAGCGATAAGCTCGAGTTCATTAAGTTGGGATTTCAGATCATTAATCTCAGACATTAGTTGCTGAATCATTCTCACATTATATACGCTTAATTTAGAATAATCTACATGAAGCTTGACGCCTAATGGCTCTAGCCATGGATCAGTACTGGTTTGAAGCTCCTCGCTTCCATCAGGTATGCGAGCGACTAAATCTAAAAACCCTTGATCAAGAACATCCTGAGCGATCAAACCCAATTCCTTAGGTTTATCAGGGTGTGCTTTCCATTTATATGATTTCACTCGCAATGACTTGTAAAGGCATTCAACGCGCTCAATGGGCACCTCGTTGATATCTTGCTTTAGGCGGCGGTCTGATTGCATAACCATGGCCTCACAACCAATATAACCATTGAATATCGCACATACATTTGTATATGTTATAGGAGTACCTGTAGCCATCTCCGTAGCACCTGAATCTGTTCTTAGCCTATAGACGCTCAGCCCTATATTTCCTGCGCTATTCCAGGTATAGCTGATAGTAGATGATATTTGCATCGGCGCTGATGGATTTGTTGTACCAATCCCAAATCGGCCCGCATTGGTTAATACCATTCGGGTAACTCCTCCCGTTCCAAAACGTAAATCATTGCCTGTTAAATTACCAATCCATGTCGCGTTGGTAGAGGTTGCACTATTGCCGTTATTGACCTCGATCTGAAATTTCACAGGCGTGATATTCGATCCGGAAAAAGTGCACATCCGTGTGTAGCCAGCATCGAGATAGTCGGTCCCGGAACCAGTGATGGAAAAATATTCATTTGCTGGAGTTGAATGAATCCCCAACTCCGTCAGACTCCCTAACGAGGTTATATTAGCTTGATTTCCATAAGCTAAAAAGCCGTTAATAGATCCGGAGCAGGTTATATCGCTAGTTGTAGAAAGACTTGCTGCTGATATATTTCGACTCGCATCAACGAATGCTGCGCTATTGACTCGATACCCCGCGAATGCGTTCATCGTTCCGCTACAAGCAATATTACCGATATTTTGGATATGCCTTGAGCTTGTGATAACATCAGTCCCGCCGATCTGAATGCTTCCAACATCACAGAGGGTGCCGCTGATCTTTATCGAACCATTCAGGTTTTGAGCATCGAGTGTCCTGATCGACCCAATATCTTTGTTCGCATCCACCACAAGAGCTTTAGAAGCTACAGCCCCACCGAGCGTGATATCCAAAAAGTAATTCTGATTGAAAGTTTTGTAAGTTGAGGTCGTTGCATCCCAAAATTTAAGGGACGGTATGGATAGCCCTGCCCCTCCAGTCGATAGCGTGAGATTAGTTAGCGTTCCTACTGACGTGATCGACGTCTGCGCGGCTGTTGATAGCGCCCCAGTGAGAGTCGTCGCTGAGATGCTGCTCAAGCCAGATATCGATCGCGAAGCACCCGTGAAAACCAGATTGCCAGCGACTGTAAGCCCTGATAGTGTTCCAACCGATGTGATATTGGTTTGCGCCGCTGTAGATAGCGTACCTGTAATACTGGTTGCAGTCAGCGAGCTGATCGTCCCGATCTCCCCAGATGCTCCCAGTACCAACGCTTTGCTGTTTGCTGCCGTTCCAGGCGTGATCCCGACTACGTACGAGGGAGCAGATGATACAGTGGAACCATTCACGGTTAGACTGCTACATGACAATGCCCCAATCCCACTGATATCATTATTAACACCAGGAACGAGGGCTATACCTTGTGTTGCTGTCCCTTGAACAATTCCTGTAATATAAGACAAGCGGTAATCATTCTTATCGAGATAAAGCGTTTGAGCGTAATCATAGGTTAGATATCCACTGGCATCCAATGTTAGATAGAATGCTGGGTTATAGATAGGTGATGTAAAAATTGGTTGGGGATAAGAGAAACCAGAACTCATAGTTGTTTTTGTCTCGAGCTATATAGATCGAGTGATTAAAGACACGATCATGAGCGGAATTCCAGACTTTGGCGCTTCCTTGCCAAAAAGTTCAAGTCTGCTGGCATGGGCGACATCCCTGCGCTTGACATCAAAAAGTTGTTTAGAATGGTTGTCCTTGGTCCGTCATTCAGCGGGAAGAACAATCTATGTATGTTTATCCTCAAGCATTCTCCTCACGTTTTCGCTCATCTAACAATCATAGCCCGCAATCCACACCAAGAGCTATACGAGTACCTCCGAGATAAGTTGGAAGATTTCATTACTTTTGCTGATCCAGATATGCCCCCAAAAGTTGATCAAGTACGCCACACACCTATGAGCTCCAACAAACCTGAGCTTGTCATCATAGATGACTATAGCAACGATAAGCTACTCCAGAAGAATACCTTCTCACATTATATGACCAGGGGCCGGCATTTCAAGCTATCAACAATATTCCTTAGCCATAGCTACTTTGCTACTGATAAGATGATTCGCTTGAATTCAGAGTACGTCGCTATCCTAAAGGCTAATTCGAAGCGTGATTTGCAGATGGTTGTGAAAGATTTCAATATAAAGGAGTAGATGATCGCTCGATCGTCTATTACTACAACAAAGCCACTGAACAAAAGGTCAGATGTTGTTCATAGACTCTATCAAGGGTCAAATCAGATACAACTTTGATAGGCCTATTGCAATGGAAGAGTAATTCCAATTAAGCAATCAGAAAAATGCTTAACATCATATACAACTAAAATGGCGAGCTTTCTCAAACTTGACAGTACCAACCTAATCCAAGATGGATACAACTCAACTTGGAAATACTCGTTCCCTGGTTCAGCTGCTGACTTTCGTGATGTAGTATGCGCAGTCCAAAGCATCAGCATGTACAACTCGGAATATAATATCGATGCGATGCAGTTCCAAAACACAAGCTTCAAGATCGAAGTCCCGACTGCGGCGACTACCTCTACTATCAGTATTACTCTTCCTGACGGCATTTATTCCTACGATGATGTAAATCGCAGCATTCAGACAGCCCTTGTTAATGCTGGAGCATATTTGATCGATCCATCTGGAAACAACGTATTCTACCTAAAGCTGAGTGAAAACAGTGTTTATTACGCATGCCAGGTCGATTTTTCTCCGACGCCAACAACATTACCAACTCTTGGAGGTACTTGGGCAAGACCAGCTACTGGTCTATACTCAGCTGGTGGAACTGGATTGCCTACTACCACTCGCGTTCCTCGTCTTATCATCGATAATGTCGAGTTTGGAAAGGTGGTTGGCCTAACCGTAAGTACCTATCCCGTTACCTCAGCGGTAGTTGCCAGTGCTCAGCTCTCTAACATCATTCCACAGATTCACCCCACCAGCTCATACATCGTTCGTTGCGATCTTATTAAAAATGAGTACGTTGCATCTGGTGATATTGTAAGTGCATTTGATAGAGGTGATGCAGCAATTGGAAAGCTTATTTCATATAAGCCGAGTCAGTATGCATGGATGAATTGCCACAATGGCTCTCGCTCTACAATTACTATCAGTATCTACAACCAAAACGATAAGAAGGTTATCTTTCGCGATACATCAGTCTCGATCATGCTGTTGCTGAGGCCAAAAATAAGTTAGCTAATGCTTTTTTTTCTCACAAACGGAAGGAGCCACCAGACTTACGCATTGCGCGAATCTTAGCCATGTGATCCTTAGCTTCCTGGGATCCCTTTGCAAATTTCTTACCCTTTGGCTTGACAACGCCTACGCCATATCGACGACGGACTTCACCTCGAATCGATTTGATTAGGTCTCCATGCTCAGGTTTGGTCGCCTTAGATAGTAGGTACTTCTCTCCAGAATCGACTACATCAGTTAGAACGCCTTTGCGTTTAGCATACGAAAGCGCACGCTTTGCTCCTTTCTTAACATCCGTCATGGTTAGTCGTCCTCCTTCCTTATCACTATCGGAGTCATAAACACCAATGCCAGTCATGGAACGGATAGCAGCTCTTGCAGGGATGGCACCCTGTGGAGCTCCGATTGCGGTTGCAAGAGCGGGTACAGCAACGTCGGCAGCGCGAGACAATAGACCCGAATCTTTGGCAAGCTTGAACGCTGATTTAATTCCTCCCCATACCTTGGACCAGATACTCGAACCATACATACCACCTCCTTGCATATGCTTAAACGGGTAGCCAATCTCCTTTTTTGTGATAGCCAAACGTGTTCCTTTACCAGATTTGCGAGCCCGAAGAGCTTTCGCATATGACTCTGGGTGAAGATGAAGTGTAGCTCCAGAACCACTTAGCTCATCTTTAGACAATGATAATGTCCCTGTCTTGAATGCTCTCTTGAGCTTCGACTCGGGAACAGATACGGATACTTCTAACTCTTTAAAAGTCATGATTATATTTACCCTCTTGAGATAAAATCTGAATTATATTTAATCCTGAATGAAGTCTGATATGATATAAATATAAACGTACATTTGTACTAATCATGATCGGCCACATTTATCGTATCATTCATCTGGAGAGCGACGTTCAATACATTGGATCAACCTTCAATGAACCTCGTAAGCGTTGGCAACAGCATAAGCAGCATTATCAGAAGTGGGATAAGGGTAATCACTGTGAAATTGCCATTTATCCATTCATAAAGGAGCATGGTATTGATAAGTTTAAGCTCATCTCTATCAAGGAATATGACGTTGTAGACCGAACCCATCTGGAAGCATATGAGCAGTTGTGGATTTCGAAATTGAAATGTGTCAACAAAAATAACCCGTGTAGTTTGAAGCCGCTATTTCAGAAGCAATATCTCAAACAATACCGTGCAGTATGGAAACCATTAAATCTAAAAAGCAACAGCACTATCAAAAGAATAAAGGTATTATTATCGATCAAGTAAAACAATACTATCAAACAAATAAGGAAGCCATTATTCAACGTAAGCGCCAGCACTAGCAAGCAAACAAAGAACGGCTTAATGCGAGAGCTGCTGAGAAAATTGAATGTGGCTGTGGTGCAAGATATAGACGTAGTGATAAAGCTGTTCATTCCAGATCTCAGAAGCATCAACGTTGGTTAAGTCAGGATAGTTAAGTTCAAATCCTTGAATCGATTTAGTACATTCATCTTATTTTTTGCTTGCAATATAACCACAGCATACACCAAATTCCACAGTAATCACCATACGTACCTTGGAATTGTTTGGGATTGTACTTCCCGATTCCATATTTTGTTGGAGCTGCCTCACCCATTGAATCGAAGAATTCGCCATCATGAACGCATGTCCAGTGTCCTACATCAAGATTAGGTGGTCGTAGTAGAACCAGATATGACCCTTTCTTAGATATCGGCTTTGTTATTTCATTCGATTCATAGATGTCATCGAGATGTACCCCAATTTTTTCGCGAGTTCGATCAGATCATGATCGGATGTGATCGGCTTGATAAGGCTGCTCATAATATTTAATTTCGTTCAAACTATATTAGAAAACATATACAATCAACGATGAGTGAAACTCAACTATCTGACCAATATTTGTACCAGAGCTCGCTTAAGAGCGACCCGGAGATCAAGGTATCTTCTGGCAAGCGAGTACCCTTTGTAATCGATCTCAACCAGGGATCGTATCAGAATGGTGTTATCACTATCGATGCAACTGCCCAGCTTAACGGCTCTGAAGGATTTGCTTGTCTTCGCGATGCATACATCATGCTACCTTACAAGGTCTCAATGAAGAATGGTGCTACTGCTCAGACCGCTGCTGCCAATCGTTTCTGTTCCACGCTAAAGTGCGGTAACTGGAATGTCATTGATAGCATGTCGCTTGAACTAAATGGCAAGACCATCGTTTCCATGGCTGACTACAAGCTCTTTTGGAACAATGTCCGCGCGCAGACAAGCTACAGTCCTCAGTACGTTGAGAAGCATGGAGCGGAGTCGTTCCTTTACCCGGATGCTGCTCAGTCCGCGTTGTACAGTTCGGCTACAAGCTCGACTACTGGAGATGGATACTCAAACACTACTGCATTTTCATCTTCGTTTGCTACTACAGGCCCCTCTGGTGGCGCATCCATCCCTAATGATGGTCTTGTTCGCCGACTTCTGTCAAACCCTCCTAATGCTGGTTCTGATTTCTCTACGTCGTGGCCGTCTGTTGGTGGAGCTGCCGCTTCTACCACTATCTCGAATCAGACTGCTCGTGGTGCCTTCGTAGCTGGTGCGGGTACTGCTAACGCTATCATGGGAACGTGGAACTATATGCTAAAGGTTAAGCTAACTGACCTTCATCCGATTTTCAAGGAGCTCGATTTGATGGCTAACCCTCAGATCCGTCTCCGTTTCCGCGTCAACCAGGGTACTTCGTCTGTTGCTGTAGATGCGTCGAAGGGTATGTCGCTAACCAGTACTACTCTCGCGAGTGGTAATGTCTGTCCTGTTATGGTTGCGGCTTCTTCCACCGGTAATCCTATGGCTGGTGTCCTTGCGGCTTCTGCCTCATTCAGCATTTCTTGGGGCGCCGTTGTCAATGCACTTGAACCGACCATCGATGGTACGTACATGCCATTTACTACTTCTCGTCTGTATGTACCGTTCGTTCATCTTGAGAACCCTCAGGCAATTATCTCCAAACCTGTTAAGAAGGTTCGATACAATGATTGCTATGCACAGTGGTTCTACCAGCGTGCTGGTATCGGTAAGCAGTCGACTCAGCTTAATGCTGCATTTGATCTCCAGCTTTCCGCTTCTGTTAAGAATGCTAAGTATGTTATTCTCCTTTCTTTTGCTGAGCAGACGGGTAGCTTTGCTTCTGCTGCTGTACAGGAGTTCCAGAGTCCGTTTGATTCGGCTCCTTGGACTCTTCACCCTGGTTCGAGCATTCGCAACTTTAACGTTCGTATTGGTTCTCAGCAGACGTTTGACATCAGCCACGACTATGACTTCCACCACTTCACTAATGAAGTCGCTAAGATTTCTTCGATTAACGGTGATCTGACTCCTGAGCTGGTGAATGGTCTTCTTGACTATCAGACGTGGTCGCTAACTAACCGTGTTCTCATTGCTGATGTTAGCCGCCTGACGGAACGTGATGTACCCCAGGCTATTCAGGTTCAAGGCGTTAATGCTGGTTGCCAAGGTACCAACATGCTCGTATTGGTTGTGAGTGAGCAAGAACTCTCCTACGATCGTCTAACGGGTGAGATTTTGGAATTCTCAACCGCATAGGTTGTCGATACCAATTTAAGAGACAAAAAATATGATTGACTTACTGGTGATCAGCTAACCATTGGAGATGTATCTTAGATTTACGAACGTGGAATGATTTATTAGATTTCGGATAGGAACCTCCACATTCACATTCAACTTTGACATTTCGCCGAGCTTTGAGAGCTTTACGCGCGTAATCATCTTCTTCACGTTGTTGATCAATTTGTTGTCTTTCTTCGTCAGATGCGATACCATAGCGATGACGTTCGGTTTGCTCGTGTCGAGCTTTATGTCCGCGAGTGTATGTTTCACCACATTCACAATCAACAACTTCAGTGTTGTGAGTTTTGTTATAGACAAGATTGTATTTTTGTTTGCTTGCGAGCTTGTCTTCCTCCGATTTCCAAGCAGCGTTCTTATTAACATACTTAGTCGAATCTATAACCAATTGCTCAAACTGAAGCAAGTTCTTGCGATCTTCAACTTCATGCTCACTTATCAAGTGGATATCAAAGTTATCAACACCATGGTCGCGAAAATGATGATAAATCATAGCACCACATCGCGTATTACCGTCGCTCCAACGCTTGTATGAAGCTGTATGCGCCCACCATCGTCGCTCGAGAGTTAGTGTGGTACTACCCACATACACAATCGACTCGTCCGCGTTGGTGATCTTATAGATATATCCTTTCATTATTATATCATAGGACTTTATATATCAGGATCAATCGTAATTAAGTCATCGACTAAAAAAGATATTTTTAATTAAGCTCTAAAGCCTCGACAAGCTTAGGACATTTCTCAATTACGAATGGGTTCTTACGAAGCCAATCGATATAATTAGAATCGGTGCGACTAATTTGCTTTAGCGTCTTCCCTTGTACTTGCCCCAACTCATCATATATGAGTTATCATCGCTTAAAAACTTGGAATGTAGGAAGATCTTGATTTCCTCAGTAATATTGAGACTGGGTTGGTTGTGCATCCATCGACAATAGCCAGGATCAGAAGTATATACTTCTTCGATCGGCGTGCCCTTGTATTTTCCAAAAGTTAGTTCGAACGTCATGTTATCAGTTGGGGTATCTATATACATAGCCTACTTAATTTTTTGAGAAAAATAAATTAATTCGGAAATAATCCGGTTTTGTACATCATCAATTGAGCGGATCTGAAACCACCCTTAGATCGAAAGGGCGTTGGTTTCGCTCTTAGGTGGTCGAGAGGTTGCGTCGCTGAATGCGATCCTGACCACAAAGAAGGTTCCAGGAATGTTCTTGTTGGTAAATTACGGTAAGTAAAAACTGCCGGCGTAATGTTCCATGACCCACTACTAGTGCATGGCTTTGCAAGGGCGGTATACTGCTGAAATTAGTGAAGTCTCGTGGTCGATATCGATTGCAGTCAACAGCAGTCCCGGTACAGCAAGTGAAGTCTGTGACACGTAAAGACGAGCGAGCACATGTACGGTGGCACACTCGCCTTGGTCATCTGAACTATGAAGCTTTGCAGGAAATCGTGAGGAATGAAACGGTGAATGGTTTAGCATTGACTGGCAGTGTGTGTGCGCCTAGTGAGCGATGCTGGACGTGCATTCAATCGCGAATGAAGCGAATGTCTTACAAGAATGTGGATACTTCTAGGTCTACCGTGCCTTACCAGAAGCTCATGTCAGATATGTGCTACGTAGGCGTGACGACCTACAATGAATACGAGCACTCTCAGCTTGTACAAGATGAAGCCACTCGCTACGTGTGGGGATTTTGTTGAAGAGAAAGCAGGAAGTGACATGGTGATGAAACATGTAGCTTGGCTTCTTGCACAAGATTGAAGTATTTGAGCTGACCAAGGACGTGAGCTTGTGAATAACAGTTTCAAGTCATTTCTGAAAGCTCGTGGGATTACTTTAGTGACCACGAATGTTTACAGCCCTGAGGAGAATGGGTTGGTGGAGCACATGAATGGCTTAGTGCTGTCTCGAGGAGAAGCTTGCTGACGACAGTGGATATGCCTAACCTATTATGGGGAGGCATTCACTTTGCTGTTGAGGTGTTGAATGTCAGCCCGAGCAGTGCCTTGGAGGGCGAGGCTCCATATACTCGACGCTTTGGTGATCGACCGGATCTCTCTATGGTCCGAACGTGGGGGTTTGGGGCTTTCACACAGAAATTGTTGCGGCAGAACAAATTAGAGAACCCGGGCAAGCCGTGCATCTTTCTTGGCTACGCGAAGAACTCGATTAGTTATCGTGTACTAGCTTTAAGCTCCGGTGCCATTCAAGAGCTCAGGATGGTTGAGTTTGCCGAGGATTGGACAGTTGAGCGAAGTTAAGTGAGAAGATCATGCTCAATCGATACGCTCGTGGCAAATATAAGCTCTCGTCAAAAATCCCTTGCGTTCATTTGGATAGTTTGAACTCGTTGAATCCTGTGATGGCTCTCGGGACGACGAACATCGAGACAAACGGCGTTGCAGTGATGAACCTCGAGATCTTCCTACCAGAAACGTAGTTGATACTCCAACCGCTATAAGTGGGTCGGCGTTGGTTAGCTTGCCTGTGAGTGGTGTGTTGAGTACAAATCCGACGAGATCAGCAGAGGCTGAGGCTCGGTCGTCGCGTACGCGCGGACTACGCGAATGGAATCCTGCACGAGATCGTGTTGACGCTGATGGAGGAGGTGATGCAAAGGGTGGCGTGGACCTGTCTAACCGCAGTTGTTCTGCACCTTGTGATGGTAGTGGAGAGCTGTCTAACAGCAGCCGCTCTATGCCTTCGAAGACATCGCTAGCTGTCAGTGATTTGGATGATGAATGCATGGATTCTGTGGGAATTGCTCTGATGAAGAAACAACTGATGCTGCAGCCGCGAATGGCGAACCGATGGAGGATATTTCCCGCTTAGTGGGGAGATAGAGAAGCAGAGGACGAAGCGAAAAACGATCCTGGTGCATCCTTTCGTCGATCGTCTCGTGTTAGACGACCGAATGTTCGGCTACGTGACTATGAAGTTGGCATTCCAGCCAACCTGGTAATTCAGGCAGTGAATGAGCTGCTGGAGCCGACTTCTGTGGCCGAAGCTCTTAGTGCTCCAGATGCTCAGAAGTGAATTGATGCACTAGAGACTGAGTACAAAGAGCTGTTGCGGAATCATGTGTGGATTTAGTGGATCGACCTGCAGGGTCGTCAAGTAGATTTTGTGACTGCATTCCTGAACGGACCATTGGATGAAGTTGATATTTATATGGTGCAGCCCGACTACTTAGATGATGGTACAGGTCGTGTGTGCAAACTACAGCAAAGTCTTTACGGATTGCGGCAAGCGCCGCGTATCTGGTACATGATGCTTGTCAAGTATCTGAGGAAGCGTGGGTTTGTGCGGACCAAAATGGATGCAGGCGTGTACGTGAGGACAGTGGGAGCAAACAAGGTGTTTGTGACCGTGTATGTTGACGACCTCTTGGTTGTTGGGACAGAGTCCGACATCGAGATAGTGCTGGCGCAGCTACGAAGCAAGTTTAAGATTAAAGACTTGGAAATGTGAAGCACTTGCTAGGAATGGAAATCACGTACGTACCAGGTTGCATCCTATCGATTTCTCAGCGTGGCTATACAGAGAATATATTGGCGCGATTCAAGATGGATAAGTGTAAGCCTGTTCCTACGCCTCAAGTGAAAGGCAATTTTCCTATGCCTGGGAATCCGGATGTGGAACCGGTTTGTGTGAACTCGGATCCGGATCTGGACTACCGACAGATTGTTGGATCGTTGCAGTATCTTGTGCAATGCACACGCCCAGATATCGCCAACGCTGTACGGACGCTAGGAAAATTTCTGAATTGCTTTACAAGAGAGCATCACGTCTTCGCTAAGAGAGTATTAGGTTACTTAAGAGGCACCTCCGACTATGGACTCGTGTTGACGAGGTCTGACAAGCCGGACTTGCAGTTTGTGGCGTACGTGGACGCGTGGAGACCTTCAAAAAGGGAGATGCAGCTTGTGGCATACGCAGACGCAGATCTAGGAAACGAAAAGATGATCGACGTTCTGTGACTGGTTTTGTATTGCAAATGGAGGGCTGCACATACGCGTATTCAAGTCACAAGCAGCGCTTGATGATGGATGATACCTGTAGTTCTGAGTTTGTAGCTGCAGCTGAGTGCTGTACGATGATTATGTGGACGCACAACCTTTGCAAGGAGCCTCGACTTCATCGTAAGAAGACGATACTCTACGATGATAATCAAGCCGCTATTGCTGTGACTAAGGCTAACACTGGAGACTATAAGGTCAAAGGTGTGGATCTCAAGTATCACAAAATTCGTGATTATTTTGAGAGAGATGAATTTGCGTTGGAGTACTGCCCGACAGAAGAGATGTTGGCAGACATTTTGACAAAGCCTCTCGGCCCGACGCAGTTCAAGAAACTAAGGCAGCTTTTGAATGTTGTGCCCGTTCCTGCTGGTACGGATGGAAATGATGGAGCATAAACAATAACAACAGTCG